>CM035406.1:251990906-252105906 GCA_020310875.1 Ceratopteris richardii | reverse complement strand
ATTTACTTACACTAAAATCAACAATATACTTGTGGATCTTGAGATGCTTCAACAATGGTTCACTTTTATAGTTCAACAATCAAAGGTACCCCTACTACATTTTATTTGGTGTTGAAGTTCTATTGCATTCAAGTGTCATATTAAGATAATGTTTTCTCTTTTGTGCAGACTGTAATGTTAAGTTAAAGTTCATACTGAAGCTTGATGAGTGTCAAATCATAAAGGGTCGGCGACTAGAAAGGTTGAGTGTGACGCTAATGAACGAAATTATGGACCATGCAATGAGTGATGAAACTTTAGGAGGGAGGGACCATTTGACTTACAGTGTGCAATCAGAGAGAGATATCTGGTGGTTAGGTGCTATAGAAGTTCCCAAAGAAACAAATAATGTTATTTCATGGATTTTTAGTAGGACTCCGTGGATTACGGAAGTAATCTCTTCTCAAATACATGGGCAAAAGCTTTTTGTAGATGATATAGGTGATTTTGATGTAGAATGGCATTTGGGTGGAGACCTTAAGAGTATAAAATGCATGTTAGGTTGTAAACAAGGAGCATCTTCTCTCTATCCTTGCCCATATTGTACACAAGGTTACAAAGGATCTAAGAGACAGTCTAAACATGCAAGGGCATTGATGAGAGTTGATGACTCTGAAGAAATTGATGAAACAGACTCATTGAATCACAAGGAATGGGAGATATCACTTTTGAGGTGTCCAATGTTATAGGAACCGACTCGTGATAAAATAAGCAATGATTGGAACCCCATTATCCCATTTCCATTAGTCAATGTTCACTTTTGTACTTTGCATGCATTCATGAGGATCTTTGAGAGGCTTTCGAAGCTCCATGTTGAATATGCATTTGCAATGAAACCACTAGAGAGGTCTACAATAGCAATCCAGAAAATAGAAGATCTTTTGAATTCTATAGGTTGTCATGGTGGCCACGTATCTTTAGTTGTTAAGAAGTATGGTGAGTCTCAAGAGATTTTACAACAAGTTTCAATGACTGGGAAGAAGGCACGACGTTTCTTTAAAAAAGATGTGAATAGTCAAGATGATGGGAAATGGGAGCTTTGGAAGGACCTCTGTTCAATTACAACTGACAATGATAGTCAGGTTGATCTCATTAACAAGCGAAAGAAGGTTTGGTCATCTTTGATCAATTGTTACATTTGATGTGTTTGACTTCCACTAATGCTTCACAACGAGAATTATTCCAAGTGAATTTGAAGGAGTTTACACAGTCATTCATCTTATCTTGGGGAGAAAGCAACATTACACATTACATAGTAAGTTTTGCTTACATTTTTTTATTTGGTCTTAAACACTATGTGTATATCTTATTGACCAGATCATAGCATATTCTTTTTGCACATGGAGCATATTTCATGAATCGATATGGGTCACTCGACATTTTTAGTACACAAGGAATGGAGAAGTCACATTACAGGGCTAGAGGTGTTTACTTTAAAAACACTCGTCATGGGGGTGGTCTACTCCAATCAAACTATTTAGAAGAAATGTTCAATTGGTTCTTTCGTGCGACATTTGCTAGAAAATATGTAATGGAAAAGGCATGTGAGTCACAACTAGTCAAGATTACACGAAAGCTACAACATGATATTGCAAGAGAGAAGTGGATGTCATCGTCAGGACCCGAACATCATGCCCAATGGCGTGCACAAAGAGTCCACGAGGGTTCTGCTTGGAAATAATTTCCAAACTCTTAAAATGCATTATACTTTTCAAGGTTTTTATAACCCCTTTCACTTCAAATAAAATTCTACTATTTTTGTGAATATACTTTTAATGTCTTAAAACTAATTTTTATCCATTGAAATGTGAACAGGACAATTCTTAAGTGAAAGCCTATAAATAGAGGTGTCCTTCCTCATTTTACCACTTTACAACCTAAGAGAATGGCACGCACAAAGCAGACTACTAGGAAGGATCATGTCGTCTACCCTAGCCATGTGCAAGGTACTCAGCGCCCAACATGGATGACACCCCACAAGAAGCGTCGAACCACAAGCCACTCTTCAAGACGAAACTCGGGTGCAGGGACACAGTCCGGTAGCATTGCATCGCGGGGGGATGAAGGTTCACCAGAGAGAGATGTATCCCAAGAAATAAATTATTCCCCTTCTGCATCTCATGATGAGCCCCCAATCAGGACACCAATGAAGGCAAGGCCCAAACAACGAGGACATAGACGAGTTGTGATTGAGACATCAAATTTATCGAGTTCCTCGGATGAAGAAAGTATAAATGAGCCACCATGGAACAATGATGATATCCCTGTGAACCATCGAGTAACACAAGGAGGCAAGAAACTCCCCCCAGGACAAGGACAAAGACCAACCGATGAAGAAAGAGAGCAAGGTCGGGCAGAGGAAGTAAATGATGAGGCAGGACCATCTAGGCGTCCTCCAAGAAGAAAGAAGAACTATCAACCACGTCGTAGACCACAACGACCACAACCCAACATCCCCCCAAATGCAAGAGCACCACAAAGGCGCAGAAAGCAAACCAGAGCCTTTGCGGAGATTCGACACTATCAAAAGTCTGTGGAGCTTCTGATTCCACGAAGGTCATTTGCAAGAGTTGTGAAGGAAGAGATCCAATGCTATTGCGCTGGACTTCGTATCCAAGGGATAGCCATTGAAGCTCTCCAAGAAGCTGCAGAGGCGTATCTTATATCAATGTTGGAGGACTCTAACCTATGTGCCATCCATGCAAAGAGAGTGACAATACAACCTAAAGATTTGCAGCTAGCTAGGAGAATTAGAGGGAATAACCATTAACCATAATTTGTACTCCCTTGTTTGGATAACCTTTTGAATATCCCATACGATGAATATTTTGTAAAACCCAAATGATGAATATAATCTTTGTCTTCTCCTATGTTTGTAGGTGTGTTTTTCCAGTACATCTTTGAAGTGTTTTTCATAGTTGTATCATTCTTTTTTCTGTACTTGTTGTAAGTGGTAATGCTATTTAATGCATTTCATGGCGAAGAAATGCCAAAAAAAGGCCTGCCACAGAAATGCGGGGATGGGCCCTGCAAAAGTTTTGCAGGGCCTATCCCCGCGTTTCTGTGGTAGGCCTTTTTTTGGCATTTCCAAGCCATGAAAACCCATGCCATGCACATGGGGGCATATGATTGGCCTTGGCTAGAGTGCACTGCATGCTAAACCCCTGACCAATAGCTAAGCAATGTTTATGAACATACATGCACTGATTTACTACTGCATGCTTATATGCACCTAGAGGAGTCTTAATTTTCTCTAATTATTGCATATAAGAAGAGTGTTCCACATTTCCCCAAGTGAAGGTGCTAATTGAGAAGATAGACTTGCAATACAGGTAACCTAGTGCATAGGATGGCCTAGGAATGCAAAAAAAAGGCCTGCCATAGAAACGCGGGGATGGGCCCTGCAAACGTTTTGCAGGGCCCATCCCCGCGTTTCTGTGGCAGGCCTTTTTTTTGCATTCCTTAGCCATTCCATGCATTTTGGGCAACACAAATTACAAAAAACAATGGACAAAGACTGATTAAACTGTGCAAAAGTTATGAGATTGTCAAACCATAAAGATATAATAGATTGAATGCACATGGAAATTGGAAAAACAAAACATTGGTATTATAAAGTTTTTACAATTGGCTCTTGGCCTTGAGCCTCTCCACTACATTCTTTCTTCTCTGAAAAGATAGAGGCAATTGGTAAGTCAAAACTGATTGGGATATTAATTGAGGGTCTGTCAATCCAAGACCCAAAGCTATTCCTATTTGACCTAATATTTTTCCTCTAAAGTTAACTCCTAGGGTAGTAAGGGCAAGAGACTTCCTAACTAGAAATATACAATTGCTCCCTTGCATTATTGTAGATAGGCACAAAACTTTACTCAAGGCCTTAATACACCAAGTCATGAAGTATCCTTGAGGGGAAAAGTCCTTGTGGATTATTACAAAATCTTCCTTTTGCAATTTTCCAATGTACTGTGCCAAGGAAGAGCCATGGCCCCGGGAAACACGGTCACCACCACTCCTTGCTGCAGATTTATCCACTTCAATTGTTTCCTGCACATAGACAATCATAAAATTAAATAGATACATCTTGTATGAATATGAGACAACCATAAATGTCAGTAGAGACTTACATCTTGAAGCCTGTCTTCATCCTCTCCTCTTCCCATTGCATCTAGTGGAATTGATGAATGGGCCATGCCACTTTGCTCCACAACAGGGGATGTTGGAATCTTCTTCTCCAAAATTCTTTCCCTTGCTGTGGCTAGATCTTCTTCACTGGCATCTTGGTTGGCATGGCTCAAAATCTCTTCACACACAAATGCAATGGTGTCCGCAACTGATTCACCAAGTGGAATTGTTGCCTTTTCGATAATGTCAGAAGTGTTGTCCATGGGAACATCCGAGGTTGAGCTGAAAATACTAAGGCATTCGTCGAGGCGTAGACCGAATGCCTTCTCAATATCATGTAGAAACAAAAATTCCTCTCCATCAACAAGTACAACTGAAAACATTTCCATCTCTACCTCTGGTAGAGTGGGTTCCACGGGGTCTAAGTTGGAGGGTGGACTCTTCTGTGTACTGGCTTCCTTTAATTTGTCCACTACTCCTTGAGGAAATTCTCTGGAAATTTTTTGACTCTCTTCTAATAAGTTGAGAGCTTCTGTCTGGGGTTCCTTCTTGTCATCTACAAAACCCCCAGTAACAAGATGGGGTAGGTCCATGGGTGAAGGTTCGGGCTCCTCATTGACAAAAAAGATTGTTGTTGCTATGTAGGAAAGATATTTTCTTCCCATTTTCCTTTTCTTATTTAATTGTTTAATTAAGGGCACTGTGTCATCTAACAGGTGCCCTGAAGCCTCAGCAATCGCCATGAAACGCTTTAAGCGCTTCGCAAATGCCTCATCTCCTTTATGAATGTTAAAAAGCAGGTCACAGGGGACCCATTTACACTCATATGCTGGAATATCTATGGCATATCTTAAAATATAGAGTTCCATAAAATCTGTGATCTCATCGATCACATCGGAATTCATGGCTATTGTCCCTTCAAGATTGGGGACTCTACAGACTAGGTCATACAAATCCGTACGACCATTGTAGTCTGTAGTTTCCAAAAACTCCATGAATAAATCTCGAGGAGATTTCATGGGAGTGGAAGTGCTAGCAGCCATTGCTTGTGCGCGAGATTTCTAGAGGCTTGCAGTCTGTGCTTTCTAGCTCTTTGAGAGTGCAAATGTGAGAAATGAGCACATAGAGCCATTTTTATAGCAGTTTCAAGTTTTTAAATTGACTGGGCCCACTTTTAAAAGTATAGAATAAAGAAGTGCAATTTCAAAAAATGAGTTTCGGATGACAAAATAATGCACAGAAAAAAACATGAGCAACCACATTTCAAAGTAGTGAACAAAATTTTTGACATTCCAAAAGTTTTGAAATTATCATTGCAGAGAATAAGGTATATACAATATCTAACATGAATCAATTGTCCTACTTTTTACAAGATTCTTGAAAGTGCAAAAACCATGAGATACAATGACTAGGGCCCAAGAAGTGACATTATCAGGTTGCAAAAGAACTATGACAATGAGAGCTCTGTTCCATCTTTGCTCCAATCTACAGGGACTTTCATTTTGTATTCCATTCTTCTGCCCACCTGTAATCAATTTGCAACAAATTGAAGTCATTAAAGTAAAATAAACAATAACAAAAAGATTACTTTAACAAAAACATGAAACATTTCTCACCTTATGTCCTTGAATTTTGAAGATGGATTGAGTTAGTCCTTCAAACCCCATAATCATCAAGTGTTCTCTCAGATTAGCCAAGGTCCAATGATTATTCACTAAAATAGTTTCTGTTTCATTGTTGGGCAATCTAAGCTTTATTTCAAATGAATGCAAAGATCCCTCTGAACTTTGAAATGGTATCCATTTGCCAAGTTTGCACATCCAATGATCATAGTAGAATCTGATGTATAATGAAGTACGTTGTTTCAAATATCGAAATGCTATACCTGTTCCACCTATTTTACAGAGATATTTATCACCTTTTGCAATTCCTTCCATCAAACCCCAATTTTCACCAAGAAGACTTTCGACTTGCTCATATGTGATATCTTTACACATGAACATGGTGGAAGTCTCTTGGAATGAGAATCCTTGGAATAAATATACAAAACAATGAATGGGAAAAGATCTGTGCAAACCTACAGACCTAGACACTTTTGTGAATTTCAAAGAGTTATGTATATCCATTACCATCTTTTGCTTCAAAGATGATACAGACCATATATCAGGTTTTGGCCACTCCAAGCTAAGAAGAGAATGTACTTCAATTCTCTCTAACCTTCCAAAACCATTCATTGTAGAGGGTACAACATATCTATGTGTGTAAAAGAAAAATCTATCATGGTAAAGTTGAGCAGGAGATATATTTGGAAAGACTAGTGCACCAACATCTGCATGCAATGCCTGGAAAGTACCTGTAAGACTATGAAGTGGTTGCTCTTCCACCAAAGTAGAAGGAAATACATCTAAAACAAACAGAAACATATCTAAATAGTTCAGAAATATATCCGACACAAGAAAACATAAAATATTGTAGAGTAATACTTACAGTTCACAGGATATCTCATACTACTAGAGTTTTCAAGTTTCATAGTTGCCATTGTAAAAACATGTTGTACAATAGCAACCATCCCATTGTCTCTATGCTTCTTGAAGCCAAGTAACTTTCCCTTCCAATGAAGATCTAAGTTTCCACGATCTCTAACTCGATGAGGCCCAACTCTAGAGGGTTGCATGTACACCCATGCACCTTTGGAGTACTCATGTGATAGCCATTGCCCATCTGTGGCTTTGATATTGTGACATCTTAATGTGAGGATTTCATCTTTTGGTCGCCTAGAAGCTTTAGATGTTGCCATTGAAGCTAAAGGTCTTCAAGCTACAACAGTAATTCGAGATAGGAGATGCAGGTAGGTTGGAGTGTAGAAACAGGAGCTTCAATGGTGTGCTACAGAGTGAAAGTAGTGGGAAAAGATGACTTTTTGGGACCTGGGTATGAAAATGTGAGGTTTAGGAGGGAAATAACTCTTTTTTGAGTATTTTTGAAAAAACTCATTTTTTTAAGCTCAAAACATGCACGGATTTTGAATTTGGGGTCAAAAAGAGTACTTTTGACCCTAAAAAGTAATGGGGGGTCCATTTTCAGGTGTTATGATGAGTTTTTTAACTTTTTAGAAATTTTGAATTTTTGGGCCCAACTGAGTTACGAGATTCATTCTCTCTCTAGAGGCAGTTCATTAAATAAGGGAGAAATATGTCCCCTCTCCACCCTTCAGCCTAGTATTTTATAGGGCATAGACTGTGGCCACCACCCTCTTCTGATTGGTCCATCACTAATCACTCCTTAATCTAAAAGGCCCATTCAGGGTTCATTTTTTCCCCTAATGTCTTGAGAGGTTGCAAATCTTTTATAATGTAAAATAATTTAAAGCAAGGGATGCATACTTTAAAAGCATTTGAACACTTGGGAGATCATCCGAATGAGTCCAGACGATAGGCAATAGGTGAGAAAGTGTGAAAGGAGTGAACGGTTGAATTAAATCTCTATGTGAGGAATTGCTTAGCTTGGGAATCTAGGTCTCTCTCTCTATCACACACACACACACCCATTCTCTCTCTCTCTCTCAGTATGAGTAAATGAGAGTGGAAAGAGAGGTTTCATTTTTTAAAGGTGGCTCTAGGTTGAAATCGTATCTACATAACCTATTTTAAGTTTCTTGGTAGGTACCTCACAATACGATCTCTAGCAAGGGTGAAAATAGATAAGAATTAAATAGTTCTCTTGCTAGTCTTGAATAATTAATCATGCATTGAGACACAAAATGTACACATAACTAATTGATTCCCATATCACATTCTAAATAGAGGAAGCCAATTCTCTAAGGAACTAGACTAAATATTTAATAGCATCATTAGTTCTCAATCAATTGATAGAAAGACAAGTACAAAATGATGAAGAAATCTAAGGCTTAAAGAAGGAACTCGAAGACCATGCTACATAATTGGATGCACAAAAAATTGGAAGACAAGTATGAAAGGGATAAGAATAAATTGAAAACAAACTATAATGACTTGATCAAGGTGTATGGCATGAATTATAACCAAAATACAACACAAGTAAAGGAGATTTGTGAAAGAAAAAAATAAAGGTGGAGATTGAGTTGAACAAAGTAAAGATCCAAGTACAAGAAAGAGAGCAAATCAAACCTAAGCTTCATCATAGACCAGTTCACCCCCAGGTGCACTATTGCTAATAGCTATGAAAAATGTATGTCATGATGGTGGCAAGCTGCATAACAACAAGAATGCTTTCATTTCATTATCCATGTCCATTTTTTGATCTTGTAATTGAGAAAACATAGCATCAAACTCATTCAGATGAGAAGCAACACTATGTGTTTCCTTCATGCAAAGGTTATATAACTTTCTCATCAGATACACTTTATTTGATGCCATTTCTCTTTCATATCTATTTTATAACTTCTTCCAAATCTCCTCTTCATTTTTAGAGTCCAATACTATAAAGTAAACATTATTTGCTAGGTGCGATCGAATGGTAGAGCTAGCCACTTCATCCAACTCATCCCAATCATCTTCATCCATGTCAGTAGGTTTCTTTGAGATACTATTTATTGGCTTTCGTTGCCTCCTTTGAATCACCACATCTTTAATCTAATTCTTCCATAGAGTAAAGTTTGTGCCATCAAATTTTTCAATCTCAAAATGGTCTTTGCCTTGCAAGTTATAGCTACTCGTGGGAACACTAGCACTAGACCCTCATCCACCAGATGTGCCTAATATCTCTGATGCCATGATGATCGATTTATAGAATTATCTAATTCTATGAAAAGAAGATCTCTCCTTTGTTATTTTTCCATCTATCTTCTTGGACTTTGGCCCAAGGGTCTTCTGGCCACTTTGCTTCTACCTCAAAAATTAAGGATCAATCTCCATGGTTTCTAATACTCATTTCTCTCCAAACACTATTGGTAGCTCTAGATTTGTCTGCTTTATGTTGAAATTTTCTAAGTACTCCTTGAACCGCTTCTCTAGAATTCTCATCACTAGAATGGTTGGGATTCGTTTTTCTAGAATAATCTAAGCAACTTCAATAAGCTTCTTACATAATTCAAAAATTTTCTTCTCCAAGTCTCCTTTAGGGTAACATTGATCATGATACTCTAGACTAGGTCCTACCTCTATTCTAGATTGTTACACCTTCAATAACATTTATAAGTCTTCAAGAATTGGATCCCCTAGAATTGATTCTACTTGGTCCTTTATTTGATCCTCATTCACCACATCACCATTTGGTTCAGCTAGGTTGAATCCTATGTCTTGTGTTGACATTTGATCTTTGTCAACTAATTTCTTCATCCATTTTCTTTTGATCTTTTCTCTTCTCGTTTTCCATTTTTGAGTTTTTCTCTTCCTAGATTTTTATGAAAATTCTTTAGAATACTCTACCACTAGATGTGAAGATTCTTCTCCTTTTCACTTATAGGACCATTGGGTTTCATATCACCAAGGGTTTTCTTTGTTCTTTTTAGCTCTAGCTCATGTAATCTCCTTCAGTGGTACCAAGTACTCCTTGTCACTACCAAAGGACTCAAATACCTAAATCACATTGATCTAATTAGTGGAATATGCTCTAGAGGGGTTCTTGGGGTAATCCCAAAACATATGTTCATTCCTCAATCACTATAGTATCCACCTCATGCTTTTTGAGGAGGTGTATGGTAGGGCATTATGCACTCTTGATGAAATGATCTCCTCCACATCTATAAAACAATCCTCTTGGCGTTGGTCTCATTGGTTTTCTTACTAGAGCTTGAGCTCTAGATGGAGCTTACTTTATGTTGGCATATTCTGATCCATATGAATCTCTATGGACATTATATTCCTGGTATAGTTGCTTATAAGTTTTCTCATACTGTATGGGATTATGGTCATAAGCATAATAATCAACATTCCCTTCCTCATAGATTTGGCTCATGTCTTGTCAGAACATCAATGGGGTTACAGGTACTACTGCTCTCTCTAGATTCTCTTCTCAATATGTGTACTTGATTGACACTACATTTTGAGGGTGGGGTTGTTGTTGTCCCAACACCAATTAAGGTTGAGTATAACCATGACACCCATATAGTCTCCAAGCCATTGGGCATCCTTGATATGGAGCATTCCTCAAATCCTCCTTAGCTTATTCGCTTAGTACATATCCATAAGGCCTATATTGAGGAGGTTGTGGGTGTCTAGGTTGTTGGGTGTATGGATAGTTTTCAATAGTGTAATTGGTGTATTTCTACTCAATATGAAAGTAGAAGTTTGGTCCATGCATAAGTGGTCATACATACTAATACTACTATGGTGGAGCAAGAACTTGTCTTGCACAAGCATGTGATGGATGGTCCCCTCCTCTATGCACACATCTCCTTTACATCGGCATCCACATGGTTTGAGTCTCATAGGGTTTTGATCCCTATTGATTTTGAACTCTAAGCTTCTTCGCAACCAATTATGCCAACTTTTCCACACTTCTAGATTGAGTAGCTACACTACTAGAGGTGACTTTAGACTTGGTTGGATTCTGAGGAATTTTCACATCTTTGGCTAGGTTATCTTCAAAGTCTATACATTCGTTAAGACATGCCTCCAAAGTTTCTAATCCCTTCACATATACCAAGGTTCTTAAGTTCCCATTAGTTAATCCATCCAAGAATAATGAGATCAGTTTTTGTTGGATTGGCCTTTCTATAATTGAACATCAATCCACATATTGCTTAAAGACTCATCGCTTACTTGGTTGAAGTTATGAATCAAAGAAGAGGTATTATTTTTTATCCCTCTCATAGAGAACTCACCAATGATTCTTTCAAGAATTTTTCAATGTTAACATATCTATTACGATTCAAAGGTTGGAACCATGTTAAATTTGTTCCCAAGAATGTGAGTCCAAAAGCTTCATACTGAACAAAGACTTCATCAATCTGTTCAACTCACAGTACTTGCTTGAATTCAGCCATGTGATCACAAGGATCTCCTGATCCATCATAGTGATTTCTTAGTCATTTTGAAGCTTGATAAGGTCTTAGCCTTCTACTCACATTTGATGGTCGAGAAACAACTTCAACATTTGGGCGCACACGTAGCTCTCTTCCCTATGGAGGTCTTAGAGGAAAGGATAGCCCATTCATCATCTCACCTCCCATTTGAATGTTTGGCACTATGCTATAAGATGGTGTAGAAAAATGAACATGAGGTTTAGGTGGAACATTTTGCCAACTACTTTATGCTAGAATAGGCTTTCCTTGGCTTTGTTGTTAACTTTCTGGATTTTAAGAAGTGGTTGCATGTTCCCTTGGAGAAAACACTAGTGGACCTATATGTTGGAGTCTAGAAATCTCCATATTAGTTACTTCCCAATATGGCCTCTTATCTTGATCCAAGTATTTGATCCTTGATGAGTCGTTTGGATCATGCAAGCCATAAATGGTAGCACCATTGACATTACTTCTAGTTAAAGTCATTGTTTTTTGCAACAACTTATCTGCTCAAGTCATACTTAGATAAAATTCCATTAGATCATCATCTTAAGGAGTTCTATCTCCTCTCAAAACATTCACTATAATAGAATTTCTTGTTGGGGTAGTCATAGGCTTTCTATTTTCCATACTGCTTGGATTATTTGGTTCCTCAATTTCTTCCATTTCATTGATTCTCTTGGGTAGGTTAGTCACTTAGTATATGTCCACGTTTATCTACTCCCAAATCTCCTTCAAACATCATTGCTAGTCTTTGGAAAACTTATGAGGTTATTGGATTTTCTTTTAGTCTTTCCATAGATCTATTGAGTTCTTTAGGTGTAAAGGCACTCCATGCAATTCAGTAGAGACATATTACAAGGAACTTATATAGTTCCCTTCTATTAAAGACATGACTTTTGAAGAGTATAAAAACTTGTGCAAGTTTTCAGAGGTTCACATAAGCTCACTTCAAGAATAATTAAAATTATGTGAATACATGGAATGGATGCTTCTCTATGTCACACTCCTTGCTAATGAGATTAGATCCTTGATCTTGCTAAGGCAGGTCCTATTGTTAGGTTCATTCATAGCCTATGACACCTCACAATTTTCTCAACCTAAGTTCCTTTTGTCTTCTTTTTTGAATGTTTTCTATTATGAATTTGGAAGAAAGTGGTGTTTTTTAAACAAGTGACTCCCTACATATCACCTCTGAATCAATTTTTTTTTGTTCCAAGAAATTCATGATATATGACACTTGGGCTTACTCACAAAACATGACACTTGTGACTCTTGATACGATACTTTGCTAGACAACATGATTCATGAGAAAATGATACACAACACTCTAGGTCACAATACATAATACATAACCTAGCATCGAGGACACACAATACTTGAGGGTATTAGTGACACACGATACTTGGGATCCACAATATGATACTTAGAACATATGATACATGACACTTGCTAAGGTGATAGGATACTTCTCAAAGAAATACATGATACTCATCATCACATGATTACAATGGAATTGTATAGGTGATACACGATACTCATCAAGGATGATACACGATACTCGATACTTGAGTACCGCGTGTCGATGCTCAACTAACCATGATAAAATACCTAAGTATCATGATACTTTACTAGGAGAGAGGTGTTGGTGAGGGTGCCAAAAAAATTTCATTAGAATCTTAAGGTCCTATGCACTTGTGACAAGCGAGACAAGCTAGCCCTCACACATCCAAAAAGTGCACATAGTGGTGGTTTGATACACACATTAAATTATAAAATGGAGATCATGACCCATTAAAGCACATGTAAACATGTGATCTAGTGATGCTAGATGTTGGAATGGGTCAACTAATGCATGCACAAGTGGGTCTTCACCTCACACAACACCTTCTACACATGCATGTGTGTTGCAATACTTTTTGTAGCAATATACACTAAATTGGAAATTTGTCCTAGCTTTGATAGCCAAATAAGGTCAATAGTAGGTTCATTTTGAAGATTTCAAGGAGACACATCCATGTACTAGCGATTTGACTCAATCACATTACTCTTCTCCAAGTTACACCTAGAAAACTAAGTGTCAAGAATCACCACACATGAATGATATCAGTGAAAAAATGTGGGAAAGGGGTAGAAAACATACCCATAAATACATTTCATGCCTTAAACACACATGCAAGCTCAAAAACAAAAAGATGCACAAGCAAGAAGAAGGAATCACAAATTTTAGAAGTTAGTTTTTGTATTATGAAAAAACTTTATTATAGATATGTTACCAAATGACTTATATACATGTGCCCTAAGTGTGGGCCTTTCATATAAGATATCAGAACTTTATCTAGAAATCCGTAAACTCCTACTAGTTTACACGGATAGTGTTACAAGCTCGAGGGACTATGCATCTAGAGGATTTCTCTAGATTATTAACAAGGCTTTAAAGAGTTCCATGATGGGATATATGAGAATCGAAATGGCTATTTCTTTGAAAACTTTGTGGGCTTGTTCTTCTTCTCTCTACTTTTTCTTTCTCTTGTCTTCGGTTTTGTGCAACCATCTCATCCTCTTCATGTACTTCTTCATCTTTGTCTTCTAGTTCTTCTTTTTGCACTCACAGCTTCTTGATCCTTGACCATTTGATTTAGTTTGTCCCAATCACCATCATCATTTACTTTGTTCTTAAAATGAACATTAAATAATCATTTATCTTCTTCATCTAGAGATCCAAAGTAAGAGCTTGAATTTTCTAGTGCCAACTCTTTATAAAATCTCCTACGCTATCCATGAGAATTCATATCATAAGGGTTTCCTCATAACATTCCTCTTTGTTTGAAGCAATTTGTTTGTTAAGATTTAGTTGAACGGCTAATTTACTTCACAGCAGGGGTTCGACTTGTAGAAGCTCTTCTAAGGTTAATGAGCAATGGACTTTAGCATTTTTTTTAACTCTTGTAGAGTGGTAGAAAATTCCTCAAGAGTTCGTTTTTCCTTTTATCTTAATGTGGCAGCATGGAAGAAATCTAAATTATGTTCATACTCACCCATGTAGCTAGGCTAAGGCTAATTGCCTCTTCTATCTCACAATCATGATCAAATAGATTCTTGACTTCTATTTCTTTCTCAATTATTGGTTGGTTTATAGAAGCATCTAGTTCTATGAAAGGAAGGAAGCATCTAGTTCAATGGAAGTGTGCTAAGGCTAATTGCCTCTTCTATCTCACAATCATGATCAAATAGATTCTTGACTTCTATTTCTTTCTCAATTATTGGTTGGTTTATAGAAGCATCTAGTTCTATGAAAGGAGGGATCTCTCCTTGGGTCCTTTTCCATCTATCTTCTTGGAATATAGCCTAGAGGTCTTGTGGCCACTTTGCTTGTACCTCAAGAACTTATGAAACAATCTCCATGGTTTCTAATCCTATTTCCTCTCCAACCAATATGGGTAGTTCTATTTTTGTCTACTTTGTGTTGAAATTTTTTAAGCACTATTAGAATGCCTTTTATGGAATTCATCTTTGGAATGGTTGGGACTACTTTTTCTAGTGTAGTATGAGTAGCTTCAATAAGCTTCTTACATAATTACAATCCTTCTTTCTCTAAGCCTCCTTTGGGTAACATTGACCATGATGCTCTAGACCAAGTCCTATCTTTATTCTAGACTGATAAGCCTAGAACTCCAATTGGTTCTCCTTCACCACATCACCATTTGGTTTGTCTTGATTAATTTGTGTAGATCCTATGTCTTGTGTAGACGTTTATTCTTCTTCAGCCAATTTCTTCATCCATTTTTTTTATTTTTTCTCTTCTAGTTTTCCATTTTTGAATTCTTCTCTTATTAGAGTTTTCAAAAAAATCTTTAGAATCTCCTTCCACTAGAGATGAGGATTCTTCTTCCCTTTCAATTATAGGAATCTTGAGTCTCATATCACTAAGGGTCTCTTTGTTCTTTTTATCTTTAGCTTGTGTAATAGCATTTAAGACTACTAGGTACTACTCATTGTCACTACCAATGGACTCAATTACCTCAATCAAATTGATATAAGTAGTGGAAGATGCTCTAGAGGGGTTCTTGGGGCAATCGTGAAACATGTGTTCATTATTGCAATCACTATAGTGTAGTATCCTTCCTGCATTTCCTAAGGCAGTGATTGGTAGTGCATTGCATAATCCTTGAGGAAATGATCCCCTCCACATATATACCATGGTCCTCTTGGTGTTGGTGGTCTCATTGGTTGTTGTACAAGAGCTTGAGCTCTAGGTGCAACATACATTATGTTGGCAAATTGTGATCCATAGTAATCTCCATAGCCATCATATTCATGGTAGTGTTGTTAATAAATTGAATCATATTCTATGAGACAGTTGCATCTACATGGGTTGAGCCTTATAGGGTTTTGATCCTTCTTGGTTTTGAACTCCTTGCTTCTTGGCAACCAATTCTCACTACTCTTCCACTTTTTTAGATTGAGTGGATGAACTACTAGAGGTGTCTTTAGACTTGGTTGGAGTCTGAGGAATCTTTAGGCCATTGGATATGTTATCCTCCAAGTCTATGCATTCCTTAAGACATTCCTCAAAAGTTTCTAATCGCTTCACATATATCAAGTTTCTTAAGTGCCCATTAGTTAGTCCATCCACAAATAATGAGATCATTTTTGGGTTGGCCTTTCAGCAACTAGACATCAATCCACATATTTCTTAAGCTATGTAACTACTACTGTTACAAAATCATTGCTTGCTTATTTAAATCTATGAATCAAACAAGAGGTAATATGTTTAATCCCTCTCTTAGAGAACTCACCAAGGAAATTTTTCAATAGTTGCTGATATACTTCGCTAATCATATGTGTGAACACCCTTAGGACTATGGGGGCACTTTTTTTTCTCTTTAGTGTTAAAAAAATAAAGAAGCAAGCTTGTATATATTTCACAAAAAGGGTTTTCTTCAAATAGAAGGAAAATACAAAAATGAAAATTAGAAGCATTTACTTCAGCAAGTAGTGGAGGCCAAAAGAGAATCAATCAAAAGAGAATCTATCCAAAAACTAAAACGAACGAGAAGAGTGGCTACTCAAAGAAGTAGAGGAATTATGGAGAAGAGCTCATGAAGTCATTATGAGAGCTCCTGGTCACTTGGCTACAAAAGAGGCAATGGAGGACACTCAAGTAAAGAGGGAGAAGGCACTAAAGTCCCCTTATAGGTAGTTCGTGAATTTTGTTTTCTACAGTCTCATAGACTTTGTCAAGCCGCTCACCATTTCTAGGTAGCCTAATTGTGAGAGTCATATCTCTAAGTGTATGTATCCATTTTTAGAGTTTAAATATTCATTGGAAAGCTTATTGTGTGTAATTCTTGTCTCAATTCATGCTATGTGAGTTATTAAGTTTTTAGTGAAGATGAATTTTCAGCCTAACTGAGTGGATAGATAGCCTGGTTTGAGGCAAAGAGTTTCCAAACCAAAACTACAAGTTGTGTGTTTAATAGCTCAATTGAAAGCTATTAGTGTATAGTTTGAGTGACCAAAGCCTCAAGTTCATTGTGATCTTTACTTGATACCATTTTTCATTCTAAGGTTTAGTTGTAGGTAAAAGTCTAGATCTTGAGAAGGTCTTCTACACTTTTGGCAGCGCATAACAGAGGAATTCTCCAATAGTTGGTATCAGATCTCAATAATAGAACATTGGAGCTTGAAGAAGAAAAGCATTGGAACTAAAGAAAAGCAAAGGAGAAGCTACAAATTAAGATAGAGCACCGCAACATATTGAGGTAAGCTTCAAATTTGGAAGTTTTCAATGGCTGATCTAGGACAGCAAGTTGAGAAGTTAGATAAAGATAGTTTTTAGTCTTGCAGGTATATAATGAGAAATTATCTTAAACGTAAAGGTTTGTGGAGTCTAGTTACTAGAGATGATCCACAACTAGTGGACCTTCAAGATCCCAATGTTACTCTAGCACAAAGGAGACAATTTGCAGATTCGAAAGAGAGGAATTGAAGGGTGATGATCCTCATTTCACAAGTTATTTCTAACATTATGATTGGTCATGTGCAAAGCCTACAGAAAAAAAATGAAGTTTGATAAGAATTGGATAAGGTGTATGCTACCTCAACAAGGTCTCGGAAGATGCAACTCAAGAACCAACTCAACAACATGAAGAAAAGCTCAAACCAAAGCTTTACTGAGTATATGTTGAAGATAAAGGAGCTTTGAGAACAACTAGCATCAATTGGATGCAAGATAGAAGACGAAGACATCATACAAACAACCCTCAATGGCTTGAGGAGTGAAGAGAAGTGGAATCCACTCATCACAAACATTCCTTAAAGAAACCCTCTAACAACATTGGATGAGATTATACCAAATCTTGTGGTTGAAGAGGCTGCTCAACAAGCAGGAGGCAAAAAAGGTAAGGACAACCATAGCCAAATGTTATATGCAGCTCGAGGTGGAGGAAGGAACTCAAGAGGAGGCTTGAGAGGAAAATGAAGAAGCTATAAAAACACAGATTCTAGTCAACACAACTCGGAGGACAACAAGAAAAACTCAAATGACAACACATATGGAAGAGGTCAAGGAAGAAATAGAGGAAGAGGTCGAGGTTCATCCAATCCTCATAAAGTTATAACATGTTATCATTGTGTTAAACTAGGAAATTATGCAAATGATTGTTGGAAAGAGAATGGAAGGCCAAATGGAGGAAGACAAGGAGCCAAAATAACTATGCAAGTACATCAAGTGAAGGAGACAAGCAAACCATGCTTGCCATGAAGCATGAGTACAACAACCCGAGAAGTGATGATAAAAAATGGTTTATAGATTTAGGTTGTAGCAATCATATGACATGTCAAAGAGATTTATTCACAAATCTACAAGACCCAAGTTGAAAAGGATGTGTAGAGACCGGTGATGAAACTCAACACACAATTGAGAATTTTGGAGAAATCAAGCTTGGAGACAAAAAGGTATTGAGTGATATTCTTCATGTTCCTACTATTGTAAAGAATTTGATTTCAATAGGACAAATGGTAGACAAAGTATATCATGTTATCTTCAATGAAAAAGGCTGATTTATAAAGAATCCAAAAGAAGGATTTAAGTTTGTTGCTCAAGGAAGGAGAAAAGGTAGGATGTCCACTTTGGTCAATGGACAACCACATGGAGATGTGATGTATATTGAGTTTGGAAACAAGAAAATTGCTGAAATCGATTTGTGACACAAGAGGTTTGCACATATCAACATTCCCAAGCTCAAGGACATGAGCAACCATGAAGTGGTTAGAGGTCTTCCAAGATTCAATGATGCTGGATTGCATGAGTTTTGTGAAGCATGCCAACTAGGTAAGCAAACTCAACAACCATTCAAAAAGAGCAACTACGTGGCAAGGAATGCCCTTGACTTGATAAACACAGAGTGTATGGGGACCATTACAACAACAATGGATTGGTAATAATAGATATTTTGTCAGTTTTATTGATGATCATTCAAGAAAAGAATGGATGTTCTGTATAGATAAAAAATCAAATGTGGTCTCTATGTTCAAGAGATTTAAAGCAGAAGTAAAAAAAAACACGACTTTAAATAAAGACCTTGAGGTCTAATGGAGGAAGAGAATATTTCTCCAAAGAATTTTTTGATTCTCTTTATGAAAATGGCATCAAATAACAATTTACATGTAGGTACACACCTTAGGAAAATGTAATTATTCAAAGGAAAAATAGACATATCACAAAAGTTGCAAGATGCAAGTTCAAGGAGATGAAGGTTCCACTAAACTATTGGGTTGAGGAAACTAGTATGGGTATTTATTTGATCAACAAGTGCACAATAGTTGGGGTGCATAATTTATCTTCGAAGGAGGTTTATTCCAATAAGAAACCTGAGTCATCAACGAAGCAACCTACTATTGACTTATCTTCTACAGAGGCAGAGTATATATGATTGGCCACTACTACTCAAGAGGCCATATGGATCAGACTGTTGTATACAGAATTGGGTTTACACACTACATCTCCAATGATTTTTGGGGGATAATACAAGTTCATTACAGCTTGCAGCTTATCTTATTTAGCATGCTAGGACCAAGCATATAGAGGTCCGCTATCATTATGTGAGAGAGAAGCTATTGAGCAAGGATATTAAGTTCGCATATGTATCAACTAATATACAATGTGCGTACTTGTTGACTAAAGCATTAGATGGTACAAAACTTTGCATGTTCAAATCAATGATTGGATTGCAGGATATTCATGAAAATTGAAGGTGAAGACCAAGCCTAAATGTTTGGCTTGAGGGGGATCTGTTGGTGCAAATTCCAAGCCCACACATTTGGCTTGAGGCTCATAAAAATGTGAAGCTCAATGAAAACCATTGCTAGTGCGAATTTATCCTTTTACCTTTGTAAAAGTCATTTCCTTTTTTACTTGAAAATATTTGTAATCACCTACCAAAAATTCATGAACTTGTTAGTTAGAAAAGTAACTACTTCATTGAGGGAATGTCTCCTAGAATGAAGGATCATTTTTAGAGAGAGCCAGAAGTTTAATTCAAATTTAAATTTGAATACAACACTTATATAAAGTCACTTGAAAAAGTCGCAGTTAGTAGCTTCATTATCCGAGCTCTCCATTGCCATTTTGTATGTGTGTAAGGCCTACATAGTAGCCTACACTACTCTTCATCATAAGGCTATGATTATCAAGCCTATGATCTTGTACAACATTGTTCATTAATACATTACATCTTCATTGTTCATCTATGATCTCTCTATTATAGTCATTCCTAACTATCAACTTGTGCTACTCATATCTCACTCATTGCTCCACCAAATTCAATGACCTATAGCTTGTTGGAATCCGCTCTACGTTATCTACATGCTGGAAGAGTTTGAAGCAAATACATTTAGCCAATTTGGAGAAAATCATGTCAAAGGACTCACTGGTCAAACTATGTAGAGGTCCTAAAAAATCGGGGGTAATGATTAATTTGTTAAATTGATTGCTCTGTGTATAGTGAATCATTTCAAGTGATTTCACTTGGAATCATTGGCTTAATAAGCTATTTAGATATCTCTAAAAGGAATTTTACCAATTCCTACTGTATTGGCAGCACACAGCATTACAAGCAGTAGCTGTGTGATAAAAAAATAGAAGGTTCTCTTGGATCTTTCTATGTGGAAGTAGCCGTTTTTTATTAATCTTTTCATACATCATTTACAAAGTGCATAGGCACTTTTATGGTGTCATTGGAAAACTAAGAGGGCCCAGATATCATCTAACAAGTCACAAATGGCTGGTAGGAAGTAGGATTTGGCAGTACCTACTCATGACTTGGAGTATCCATCCATCTATCCCAACAAATCTGAGTATAAAATATGGTGTCCCATACCACCCTATTTTATATTAGATTAATGTGTGGGTGATACTTATCCTAAAGTCAAAAAATCTCTTGATAGAGTACCTTCTTTCTTCAATTCCTTACGAGAATTTTGAAGTTTGAGGCATTATCTCTAACTAGATTTTTTAGGTTTTAATCCCTTCACATGATCGTTTTAGGATCTAGTGCTTTTCTTTGGGAACTTGAAAACCTTTTGATGGAACTTTCATCCTTCTTTGCGAGGGTTTTCAAATGAAAACCAATCTGAATTCCAAGTACTTGAATTTTCACATATTCAAGTTCAATTTGTTTATTTTTGACCAATTTGTAGTGACAAGAGCTTTTGACTTCTTATCTTTAGATTCCTTTCTTACTGATGCTTAGGGTATCTAACCTGGCCAGGACTTTACAAGAATCTCTCTACTGCATAAGTCTAAGCATCCACTCATGCTTTTTGGATTTGTACCAAAATCCCTTTAAGGATAGGAAAACATTATGGTTTGCCTTCCACAGACTTAAGTAGCATCTTCATGGTTGTATACTACACTCTTGGAATCCTTCACTCTGTTGAGACTTGGAATAGCTTACTCTTTTCACAATTTTCCATTGGATAAATGGAACCTTAGTGAATAATTCCCGAAAGGAGTTTTATTGCCAATACTTGGGCAAACTTTAGAGTAGTTCCAATTATACGCTCTTGGACAATCATGGCCAAGCTTGATCAAGTCTGGTTGACCTTGCAACTAGAATAAAGACTTAGTCTTTATCTTTAACATCTCCTAAAGTATCAAAAGCTTCTTTGCTTACCTATGACATTTTAGAGATTTTTCCCTCATCTTAAGTCCAAGCATACACTGATGCCTTTAGATTCCAAAGCTAAGAATCTTTGATATACCTTTAGGTTATATCAGTATTTGAACTTAAGTACCAATACCAGTGGTTTGGGAACTACTAGGACCTACTTGCTATTTAAACTTACTTGAAAGATTATTGTCTCACACCTAGGGAGGTATTTTTTCTTTCAAGAACTTTATATTCCTACCAAGGAATCAAGTAATACTAAGCCAATGATTCATCTTGGAATCTTTTGCTTTTCTAGTCTAATGATTCATCTTGGAATCTTTTTCTTTATTGGAATGATCTTCAAAAGAAATTCTTGACTTTTGGACAAGACCAAGACTTAAAGATTTTTTGATTCTCGAAAATATATTCCTTTTTAACCAATAAAATAGTTAAGCAGACTATTTCATTTTATTGGCTTATCTTTAGGAAGTAACTTAGTTCCCAAAGATTACTTTGACATATCATTTAGGAAAATATCTTGATTCCCAAAGATTACTTTGACTTGGTTTTCTTCTTTAAGCTCTAGTTAGCTTAAACAAAACCAAGCATACTTTTCTTATCCTCAAAAAAGTGTCTAATAAAGTTTCCATGTTTTTTGAAAACTTTGCATCTTGATTAGAGATGAAGTCATGGAACCTAGCATCCAACTATTGAACTCTAGAGTTCAAGTGATTCTAAAGTTTATTCACCTTTTTGAGGTTCATCATTCATCAGGATGAAAAGAAAAAACTTAAATAGTTCCATGACTTTTTTGAAATTTGGAACATATTAACTATCCTTTGAACTTGAAAGCTCAATGGATTTAAGTTCCAATTGATTTTATTTGATTCTTATCACATCTTTGGATATAATCAAATAAAAATTCCAAAGAAAACTTTATTAACCTACTAGGATGCATGATTTCTCAACTCCAAACTAATGACTACATCTAGGCTTGTCTCTAGAATTCTATAAGTTTTCCTAGACTTAGAGTGATCATGGAAAGTTTCAAGCAGCCCTATTTTCTTGCCATTCCCATGAGCAAGAAAATCTGACACTTGACTTTCAAAGGGCCTACTTTTCCTAATAAAGACTCTTATTTGTGATACCTAGGTATCACATCCGGGAAAAACAAACTAGCTACTTGAGTTGCATGGTAGCCAAGAGCCTTACAATTACCTATTTTGCTATTTTCCCAAATTATCTAAGTCGAGTTTGAAAAAAGAGGTAATGAAAGTATAAGTATTCAACTACTTAACAACCAATCATGCATATGCAAGTGCCTGTTCTTGTGTGCAAATGCATGTGAGTGCATGCATGTGTTGGCATTCTCCTTTCATGCACCAAACTTAAATCAAGCAATTCTTGTGCTTGAAAATGCATGTTCTCCAATCATCCATGCACAAACATTCCACTTGCTAGCCTTTTAAAAAGAATGAATCGTTCATGTGCATAAACTTGAGCATAATCTATCTTTTTTCAAGCAAGAAGAATTCGTGTTTTGTGCATGAAAACATTCTTTGAAAAGGAGAAATGCACCAATATTCTTTCATATATGCATGCTAGTACTTGATGTATTTCCCAATACTATTATATCCACTTAGCTTTCATTGAATTTGTAGCGTCTTCAATCATTGTAAAAAAACTAACGACTTACTACTATGCTTCAATAATTTTGTGATGCAAGATACATGAAAGCATCAAATAAAGAAAGTATTGAAATGAGAACATGAACTTAGAAAATACTTATCTCCCATTTAGATACATCCTTCCATTGATCCTCCAAAAGAGCCATTTTTCATCCTCATTAGCTTCATAAATATCGAAGCACGTCCTTCACCAAATATCTTTCATCGTGTAAGAAATGACAAGTTGAAAAGCTTGGAGAGCCCTTTGTCCTGCTATTGTGTAAACATCATTGATGTCCTTCTACTTGCTTAACTCAAAGAGAGTAGTAGGTAGCTCATACCAAGTTTGTCATTGATTAGCTCAAAAGCCCTTCACTATAACCGTCTTCCAATCCCAGTGCTATAGTAAGAACACGAGGATATGAATGGCACATATCATGCTTAAATCATCTATGTGTTTTCAAGAAAATACTTTGATCTACCCTTATAATGTTTTTCATTGGTATAGTGGCCAAAACAATCACCCAACCCTCAGAGGTTCTGAGTTCCACTCCTCGTTGGATGCATAGCAGACTTACATCCTAGATAAGCTTTGAGATTGAATCTACTCGTGTTGGAAGAAAACTTTTGAAGCTGATAGTCTAGAGACAAGACCACTGTCATGGATAGCGCAGAACTGACCAATCCTGAGCTCAGGGGTTCCATTTTGGCATCCAACTCTTGTAAAGAGCTGCAAATATGGTATTTTTTTGCTCTCCACACAAGAAAAACATTGGATAAAATAAAAAGGGTAGAGAAAAATTCTGTCAACACTAGCATCTTCTTGGCTAAATTGATGCATTACCCTTCGATAATGACTAAGTTCGATTCTTGGGCACATGTGCTCAATTATTGGGAGGACACGCGTTTTGTTACTACAGGAAACTAGGCATCTTAATTCTCAACATTGCAAAGCATTAAAGATTGAGGAGAATGTGTGCCATTGTCATGGTTAGAGCGCCATGCTCTAAGCTAAATTGGCCTCGATAGAAGAGATGTGCCACTGTCAGATGATGCAGGTACAAATCCAGAGCACAATCGTCTGTAGAGAATAGTAGTCCTTTTGCTTTTGATGGAGGAGCTTCTATAGTGCTAGGAATTAGACGGAGATCTGATCCATCCCATGCTTGTTCTATTGGATATTGGATAGAGGAAAACCGCGAGCTCGAGGATGTCGTGGGATCAAATCTAGATTGGAACCTTCTGAGAACAGACGTATCTCATGGATTGGCTTTGTGGATAGAGGAATTGACTCCTTATTTGACATGGTGGGTTCAAGCCCCAAACCTATCGCCTATCGATAATCCGTTGTGGAGGTGATCGCAATCCGGGTGGATCGGGTCCGGTCGTGGCACACAGAGGGTGTATGAAGCTAATGAATGTTGGATGGTTTAAGGACATGAAAGTGAAATTAATGTTGAGTATGGAGAAGAGAGAGATGTTGAAATGATTATGGGAATGGGAAAGTAGGAGTGCAAGTTAGATTTATGAACATGAATGATAAGAATGAAAGAGAACCATACACACGAATCAAATTTGGAAGGAAGAATGGTCCAATGGAATCCTTACACATAAACTAGTTTCGAAAGGAAGAATGGTCCAATATTGGAGCTTCTTATACACTTTCATAAACTAATCAATATGTATGGGTATGTATGGATTATATGCATGCAAGTGAATTATGATGATAGAGTTTACTCACAAGCTCAAAGAAACATCCTCATTGGTTCAACGCAATACTACGGAGCCTTCTCACACATAGAAGAAATAGAAGACATGTAAAAATACTTAAGAGACTGAGAGAGGAGACAAGACACAAGTGACAAGTGACATGAATTAAAAGGATTTGAATTAAGATACATGTATAAGATCGTCGTGGTACGTCAAGCTAGGCAGTCTACTGATCAAAGGTGGTTCTGACCCTCAAACCATGACAGTTCAACGGAATGTCACATGTAAGAAGGTGAGTTCCACTCGAGTGACCCTATGTATGTCTAGGCTCGTAACGTTTAACTAAAGAAGTCTAAGACTCATTAAAATCAGCTCTAACGCACTCACACGCTCCACGGAGGGTGAGTCAAGATAGAGATGATGGTTTCAAGAACCTATCCTAGATTGGAGTTCTAACTTAAATTTGAAACTAGGTACTATACTCATACTAGCTCACCTTGGATCCTCACTCGCTCAACCGAGGGTGATCGTCTCAAGGAAACCGTAAGCTAGCATGAGCCCTATGGATGCCTAACAATGATGCTCTTGGAGTTTGGAGGGGGGTTTATATAGTTTTTTGAATGAACTTGGGCCCTTGGATCTAGAGAAATCAACTCTCAACTCTATGATCACTACTTTCGATTACAACCATTTGATTAATCAAATCAATGGCTTGGAATTGTTCTTTCTATCAAATCTAGTGTAAAGGAGTGAAATTTAGGCACGTTCATTCTCCTCCATTGGATCTGGGGATGATCTAGACCGTCGGATCATCGCTGACATCAGTTTGGATAAGATAAGCCACTATTATTGGAGAAAAGTTGCATTATTGATCTTTGATTGTCAAAAAAATCTTCTTTTATGGAAAAACTCGTGGATCATCCTTGCTTTAAGCATAAGTGCATCTCCACCCTTGAATATGAGCTCATCTTGATCGTACAACATGGCTCAATCAGCTTTCGCCATGTGGTGGCCCTTCAACCCTTCAATTTGCTTAAACTAGAAAATTGCGGTGATCCTGAAAACTAGACTTTGTACTCTCTAACCCTCCAAATAGGCTTTGATCAAGATGAAACTTTGTAGGACTATGTTTCCAAAGATCTCCTTCACGAATATGCAGAAAAAACTCCCATCTGAATCTCCCTTGTACAAGTTTGACTACATTTGTAAGCTTGCAAGGTGGCATTAAGGTGTCTAGGGAGCTCTGATAGCCTTGAAAATTTGTACAAATATGTAGCCACATATGATCTTTATACATGCCAAACCATATGGCTAACATAAATTTCTATACAAGAATTTGTAGGGTCAAACTAGAAAAATTACATTTTTACAAAATGAACATAGCATATCAATGTGCTACAAAATCCATTTTCTACTGAAATTGGGGCTATTGACTGCCTTTGACAATCTTTACAAGTATATGAATGTTCATCTAATTTGGTGATAATGAAATTTTTGCCCTAATTTCCTAACTTTGACCAGCTTTGACCAACTTTGACCGCTACCATGGACTTTCTTGATTTCTTTGAAACTTTGTATGTGAGCTTCCTTTGACATCCTTGATGCATCTTGGACTTCTCGGGGAATTCCGGCTACCTTCACCAAATATGTTTTTTGTAGGCCTTCACAAGTGAGAGAGGAGAGAAAATCTCGACGACATTCACCCCCACTAAACCTGGGATTCCTCCGGAAGCGCCACTCTAGCATCTGTGAAAAAACAAAGTGTTCCATGCATTAAGTTTCTTTTATAGGTAACATAAGAAACATGGAAGGAAAATTGATTATATGCATGAATCAGTAGGTAACGTGACATGAAGCAAAATTTGCATGAAAGAAAGAATTGAAACAGGCAAAATGAATATGCATGAACAAATAGGCAACATATATGCAAATGAACAAGCAACATGGGCAACAAGAAAGAAAAAAAACAAGCATCAATATGAAGTGGAAGTGGATGTATTGAGTCGTTTTAAGCATCAGTTCCTCTCATATTGAAGACAATTTTGTACCTTTTTCAAGAGACATCTTTCATCTTTAGCTTATTTTAGATCAACTCCTTTCCTACATAAATATGAATATGCTCTTTCTCTAATAACATGCAAGGAAATCTAACTAAACTCCACTAATGCATAAATCTGCCTATATAGCCCGTGATTTATTCTACTCTGCCTCTTTATCCTCCTTTGGTTTGCTTTTTTTGTTTTTTTTTTTGATGATGATGATGATTCGGCAACTTTATGGTTATGATCACTTTTTTGGGGTGGAAGAAAGTGTAAACTTCCCCGTAACATGTAGCAATTTTTTTTTTGATGACGGGGAAAAATTAAACCCCGATACAAGGTACAACCATTTTTGATGACGGAGAACAGTCGTTTAAACTCCGATACAAGTGCTGTGAGATGGACTAAGGATGTAAAACACATGCAATAGCAGGAGCTAGGATTTCAACAATTATGCTTTCGATACAGGATACATATGCATGTTTATATATGAAAGTCATGTCACCAGAATAAACCTCCAAATCTACATGCCCTATCTTTCCACAATCCTAGATTATAACCAATTTCTTAGTAGATAAGTTACTATTTAAGATACAATTTTACACAAGTAGAGAAATCATCATTTACCTTTTTTTTTTTTTGGACTCAAGTAATGTGGATATGCAATGCAATGCAAAGACTGAAAACAAACATGCATGAAACAAGAATGGAAAAAAAGTAGAATGAACTTGAAAAAAAACAAAGCAACATGAACTTGAAGAATTAATGATATTTTTATATTTTTTTCCCTTTTTTTATTTATATTTTTATTTTTTATAACATGGATACTCCTGTTTATGAATCGGCCTCATTGTTGTCATCTTCTTCAATGTCCTCATCCAAAATGTACTCGTCATTATCACGCTTCTTGCATAACTTTATCCTTTTACCTGCAATCAAAGTTTTTAGTGCAACACCATTTAATTCACAAAGAGCATACGTACCATTGTTGTTGACTTTTGATACAATGTATGGCCCAAACCACCGTTGAGTGAGCTTTTTGCATGCATCATATTGAGAGTCAAATGTACTATCATAAATGAGCACCCAATCTCCTACTTCAATTGGCTTAGGACGCAATCTATGAGTTTTATCAAAATAATGCTGGTTCTTGATTCTAGATTTCTTAATTTTTCAACGGCATCCCTCAAGTCTTAATTTACCTTGTTCTAACTGTTTAATGCGCAAACTCAAAAAATCATCAGTAGACATGTTTTCAGACCAAGGCAAATTTGACCATGGAGAAATATGAGACTGAATTGGAAACAATGGTTTTTGACAGTACATGAGTTCAACGGGCATATATCCAGTAGTACGTGTGCACATCATTTTATCTGCCCAAAGTGCAAAAGGTAAGAATCTAGGCCATTGTTTGATGTCACCGTTACATGCTTTAGATATGGCTTTCACAATAGGTGGATGCCCTCTCTCTATTTTACCATTGGCCTCTGGATTATATGCAGTAGTGAGAGACAAACGAATACTGTGACGCTCAAAGAACTCTTTAGCTTCTCTCACATTTAACTCTCCACGATCGGCAACTAATTTCTCTATGTACCCAAAGCGACTTATGACATCTTCAAGCAAGAATTTGCAAACATTGTAAGTGGTCTTAGATCGTAGTGCATGTCCCTCTACATGATTAGTTAAGTCTTCTCTTGCAAGTACAATGTAAAGCATTTTGTCAATACCTTTAGGCATAGTTACAAGATCTACTACCCACTTGTAATGAATACAGGGTGGATAAGTAGGATCCAACGGATCTCTATGTTTGGCTGATGAATGAAGTTGACAAGTAGAACATGTAGAAACATAACTACTAATGTCAACATACATCCTAGGCCAATAATAGGTACTTCTAATTTTTTCATATGTTCCAAAAAGTCCTTTATGACCTGCCCATAATGTCTCATGCATTTCCTTCATTACTTGCAATTGAAGACCTCTCTTTCCTAGGACTCGTTGTGGATTCTTAACCTTACCCTTAGCATGTGTCCAAAGATAACCGTTACGTAGGAAAAAATTATAAGCTTGTTTCCTAATGTTACGGAATCTATTCGTAGTCCAGTTAGGTAATGGTTGTAGTGTACTCAGATACTTTCCTATGTCTCTCCATTCATTTTCATACTCAGACTCATGAAATTGCTCATACTCGTATATATGTGGAACATAGTCAACTAAATTCACATTCTTTATTAGATCACTTTCAAGATCATCATCAAATGTAGCTCTCGATAACATATCAGCAACTGAGTTTTACTTACCTGAAATATGAACTAACTCAAGATTTATGAACTTAATATATGAGATCCATCTAAGCATGGCTATATCAAGAGATGAACAATTGGCTATCATTCCAATGAGAGGCAAACAATCAGTCTCAACTTTGACATTTGCACCAATGAAATATTCTTTGTCTGTTTTCAAAGCTGTTACCATACCCCATAGTTCTCGTTTGATCTGTGGATATTTTCGTTGTGTTTCATGTAGAATTTTGGCACCAAACCTAATTGCATATCTATTCCCTTCACTATCATCTTGACTTATGACCCAACCTATACCAATAGGACTATTATCAACAGTCAATATAATAGGTTTGTTAGCAGAATAGTCTACACGCTTAAGGATGGGAGCTTCAAGCAATAATTTCTTCAATTTACGCATAGCTTGAGTGTGTTTGTCAGTCCAAATAAATTTTCGTTTCTTCCTCAATAAGTCATAGAGACAATCAGCAACATGAGCAAAGTGTGGGATCCAAATAACATAAAAGATGAAAGCACCAAGAAATCTACGTACCTCACTCACGTTGTTACATGTTTCAAAAATCTTGCTAATGGCATCAACTTTTTGTGGGTATGGCTTTCGACCATAATGGCCACATAAATGTCCAACAATAAGAACCTCGTTGACACCAAAAACAGATTTCTCTATGGAAAATGTGAGACCTACCTCTTCGAATCGTTGAAATATTCTTTCACAATCAGAGATATGGTCAAGAACAAATTTACGACATCCAGATGAGTCTAAAGAAATGTCCTTTACATGTTCCTCACTCCCTTTAATTGGAATGTCATCAATGAATGGCATAGTTATATGAGGGATAAAACCATGTAAGACCATATTCATAGCACTCATCATATGAGCCACAAAATTAGTCACTCCTTGAGGTAAAGTACACATTTGCACTAAGCCTAAAGGAGTTTTCATTGTGGTTATGTCACGACTGTCAATTGCTAACTGGAATCGGTCATATCCAGAATATAAATCACCCATTGAATAGATAGAATGTCCTGAAAATGATTCAGCAAACTCATCTACAATGGGTCCTGTTCCTACATTCCTCATGGTGACTTTATTGATGGGTTGGAGATCTTGAATAAAACGTAGTTTCCCATTCTTTTTAGGCACAGTGAACCATCTATTTGAGTAAGGTGCAGAAGATGGCTCTAAAATTCTCATGTTTATCTTCTCCTTAAGTAGTTTCATTAGTTCAGGTAAGTGAGCCTTTGGAACTGGTATAGGACGAAGATTCCATGGAATATGTGGAATAGTAAAGATTATCATGGGTGCAACTAGCTTAGGATCTACACAACCAATCTCATGAGGATACATAGTAAAGGCTTTTCCATGGCTACGTATGACTCTCTCAAATTTATCTCTCTCTGCTGGCAAAAGAAAGTCATCATCTCTACCAATTTTCACCTGTTTGATTGTCTCATCCGTGAATGTATGTCCTATGTTTTTCTTATCTCGAAGAATTGGATCATTTTTCACATCAATAATTTTTTTATTACTTCCTTGAGGTAATGGTTGAGCTATGGGTTTGATTTTTTTATCTACAATTTTGTACTTCGTTTCAACTAAGGCATCATGTGTTTGGTTAAATTTTGAGCACTTGTCAACATTGAGAGCATACTCTTGGATTAGAGCATACTCATCAAGGGAAGAAAGAAGAATAATATGGGAATTAGAATTTTGTTGAAGACATAACTCTAACTCCTCAAGAGTAGAGAAACAATGAGATGTCTCAATCACATGCTCAATGTTCTCATCATGTTCCATGATTTTGTTGTTTTTGTAATTTATTTGGGTTTTTTGGATAAAATTGACTCTTATGAAGAAAATCTAATCTAGAATGTGGAAAACAAAGTGACAAACTACTGTACATGTTGGTTGGATGCGAGATGTCAAACCAATATCCATTGTTGTCCCGCTCAACAATGGATTCTATCCGAAATTTTGATCATATGTAGCTCCAAACATGAATCGAGGTGCACAATCACTACAAGCATGCTCATGACCTTGAGTAACAATAGGTTTCTTTCTAATTGACAATCGATTCCTAGGATGATTCACTCCTACCATCATGACTTGAAGTGATTGCATTCCATCCTTAGACTTAAATCTAGCACAGGTAGACCCATCATCCATGGCTTTAGTTTCCATACGACTCTCACAAATAAAGGGTTGACCTAAGAGAACTTCATAGGAGCAATTATCTTGAATAAAAAAGTGAAACTCTTCTGTGATTCCTCCTATCGATATGGGCACACTAGCACAAGCTCCATACAGGGTACCTACACCGTTATCTGCAGTTCTCATATGCCATCCACAATCTTTATCTATGGGCCATCGAAACTTATCATAGACTTCTCTTGAAATCACATTGATTTCAGAGTCGGAATCTACTAATGCATTTACAGTGATAGTGTTCTTATCATTTCCTATTTTAACATGCATGTCTGATGTACCTCTAGACCAAAATGTTCTTTTAAAGTGGCTTTCAGGATTGTTTTCATGATTTTCATGGTCAGGTTGAATAGGTCCTAAGAAATTTTTATTAACATTTACTTCATCATCATCAAAGTCCTCTTCATCAGATTCATCAAAGTTTAAGGCTTCATTCATAGCTTGATCTTGATCTAGAGAATCTTGCATCTCAGTATCTAGATTAAGTGGAAACCTCTTCCTTTTAATTAGGCCGATAAAGTTATCTTTAAAAACAGTCTTTGCAATAGAGAAAACTTGTTCTAAAGACATAGTCACTTGACTCTTAAGCAAAATGTCATCTAAAATCTCCATAGGATCTATTTTTCTCTCAATTTCTGAAATCAAGATGGCTTTAGGTTTTCTCTTTGGTTTCTTTTGTTTTTTCTTAGGATCTTGTTTTTGTTCATGTTCTCGTGTTTGGTCTTCAGTTTGTTTTGATTGTTCTGGTTTATCTAAAGGCTTTGGTTCTGTTTTTCTTTGCTTTGTCTTCTTCCCTTTTTGTTTCTCCTCTTGTTTTTGTTCATTGGGTTCTGATTCTTGTTTTTTATCTTTAGATTGTGATGTTTCTCCTTGCTCTATGATTGTTTCTATTCCCTCTGAGGTTTGTTTTCGAGTCACTCTTCTTTCACTAGGCTCAGCTTCATCTCTTTTTTGTTTTTCTTCTACATTGGATATGTGAGAAATAAGAGATTGATCTTCTATTGGTGATTCCCAAGCCGTTATTCTCCTAATCTCATCTTGTGCTCTTACTAAAGCCTCTATGGAAAAATCACCTTCCTTTGTGGGTTTACTTGATTCCACTTGTTCATCAAGAGCTTCTAGTTTCACTCCTCTAGTTCCTACATCCATTATGGTTATATTTTCATAGTGTTTTTTCATTCCTCCCTTACCATAATTTCCTTGCAAAGGTAGCCTAGATCGATAGTCACAGATTTTCTTGTTTATGTCTATTACTAGTCATTGCTCCTTAGCAGCCTTCAATAATTCACAATCTCTCAAAAAGTGCTCTAACGAATCACACCAAGGACACCTACGAGGGCCACGCACAAAACCATTTTGATTTTGAGGATTTTTGATTAACTTGTGGTGGGAAGTTTTGAAATTGAGGATTTTGTTGATAAGGTATTGCTTGAACAGGATAATTAGGATTTTGAAAAGGCAATTGATGTATTTGAGGAGCTTGGGGAGCAACATGTGGTACTTGAGGTGCAAGAGGAGCTTCCATATTATACGGTTGATGATTTTGAAACTTTTGATTGTGAGGATTTTGAAAAGCTATTTGTGAAGCTTGAGGATACATGTTTTGATACATTTGAGGATTTTTCACATGAGGATGAGGATTTTGCAGTGAGGGATTATGCATTGGAGGAACTTGATATGCTTGAGTAGGAGCTACTTGTGGATTTTGATTGGTAGCTATAACATGTTGATTAGGCTCTTGAAAAGTCATTGGGTTCATTTGATTTTGGAAAGTTTTGGTGTAATTAGATTGTAAAGCATCTATAGTCTTGGCCAAATTGGATTGTGTAGCAATAAGACTTTCCATTTTCTTAGTGAGAATTTCCACTTGAGATTATTCAACTACACTTTTATTTGGCTCTACTTTAAAACCTTGAGTAGGCTCCATCATTTGAGGAATAGGAGTAGAGTCAAAAAGCATAGCATGGGATTGTTCTCTAACTTGCTCCTTAGTTTGTGGAAGGCTAGCTTGAGGAAGACTAGTTTGCTCATAAAGCATGGATTGTCTTTGATGTCTATGGGCTACAGCCTCTACTACTTTTCACGCTTTTTGCCAATTGTCAGTAAGACCATAGCGCTTATCTGGCTCTTCTAATCGCCGTTCAACTTCCCTACAAGTTTCAGGATGAAGAAGCTTAAGAAAATTGATCACAAGATCAGGTTCCAAAGTTATCTTATCCTCATCAGGAAGTTGTTCATAGCATCTAATATACTCATTTTGTAAGTGAGTAATAGAGCTACTAGGCTTTGGAGAATTGACCCATCGTAAGAATCCATCTCGATTATGTTTGCTATAATCTTCAAGATAGAATTCTTTGAGCATCTCCTTTCTAAAATCACTCCAAGGAAGACTATCATATTGAGTGACACGGTTTATTCTAGAGCTATCAACAATTCGTTCAAAGAATGATATCAAAAGATCTTCGGGAAGACCAAAAATCATAGCTTGCTCTTCAAACAAATCTAAGTAGCTTGTGATGTTGATGCCATTGAATTTCCCCTTCTCTCTCAACATAGAAGAGACTATTCTTTGGCCTTGTTTCTCAACAATAAGGGATTTGAATCCTTCCTCCATCTTATGTGAATAAGCAAGTGATGCACGATGCTCTAGATCTCTCACAAATGCGTTTACTTCACGACGAAGATGTGCACGATACTGTGAGAAATCCAGTGCAACACTCAAGACTGATGATGATGATATGATGAGGATGAAAAATATGAAACAAAGGATATGGATCACAACCTCCCAACAAGATCAGAAGCAAATGCCACGAAGCGTTTCACGTCGGGTTCAAATGTGGAGGTGATCGCAATCCGGGTGGATCGGGTCCGGTCGTGGCACACACAGGGTGTATGAAGCTAATGAATGTTGGATGGTTTAAGGACATGAAAGTGAAATTAATGTTGAGTATGGAGAAGAGAGAGATGTTGAAATGATTATGGGAATGGGAAAGTAGGAGTGCAAGTTAGATTTATGAACATGAATGATAAGAATGAAAGAGAACCATACACACGAATCAAATTTGGAAGGAAGAATGGTCCATTGAAGGAGCTTCTTAAACACTTCCTAATTCTAATTCATATGCATAGTCTTCTTTGGATGATATATATGCATGACGTGAATAGATGGAATCCTTACACATAAACCAGTTTCGAAAGGAAGAATGGTCCAATATTGGAGCTTCTTATACACTTTCAGAAACTAATCAATATGTATGGGTATGTATCGATTATATGCATGCAAGTGAATTATGATGATAGAGTTTACTCACAAGCTCAAAGAAACATCCTCACTGGTTCAATGCAATACTGCGGAGCCTTCTCACACATAGAAGAAATAGAAGACATGTAAAAATACTTAAGAGACTGAGAGAGGAGACAAGACACAAGTGACAAGTGACATGAATCAAAAGGATTTGAATTAAGATACATGTATAAGATCGTCGTAGTACGTCAAGCTAGGCACTCTACTGATCAAAGGTGGTTCCGACCCGCAAACCATGACAGTTCAACCGAATGTCACACGTAAAAGGTGAGTTCCACTCCACTGACCCTATGTATGTCTAGGCTCGTAACGTCTAACTAAAGAAGTCTAAGACTCATTAAAATCAGCTCTAACTCACTCACACGCTCCACCGAGGGTGAGTCAAGATAGAGATGCTCGTTTCAAGAGCCTATCCTAGATTGGAGTTCTAACTTCAATTTGAAACTAGGTACTATACTCATACTAGCTCACCTTGAATCCTCACTAGCTCAACCAAGGGTGATCCTCTCAAGGAAACCGTAAGCTAGCATGAGCCCTATGGATGCCTAACAATGATGCTCTAGGAGTTTGGAGGGGGGTTTATATAGTTTTTTGAATGAACTTGGGCCCTTGGATCTAGAGAAATCAACTCTCAACTCTAGGATCACTACTTTCGATTACAACCATTTGATTAATCAAATCAATGGCTTGGAATTGTTCTTTCTATCAAATCTAGTGTAAAGGAGTGAAATTTAGGCGCCTTCATTCTCCACCATTGGATCTGGGGATGATCTGGACCGTCGGATCATTGCTGACATCAGTTTGGATAAGATAAGCCACTATTTTTGGAGAAAAGCTGCATTATTGATCTTTGATTGTCAAAAAAATCTTCTTTTATGGAAAAACTCGTGGATCCTCCAAGCATAAGTGCATCTCCACCCTTGAATATGAGCTCATCTTGATCGTACAACATGGCTCAATCAGCTTTCGCCATGTGGTGGCCCTTCAACCCTTCAATTTGCTTAAACTAGAAAACTGCGGTGATCCTGAAAACTGGACTTTGTACTCCCTGACCCTCCAAATAGGCTTTGATGAAGATGAAACTTTGTAGGACTATGTTTCCAAAGATCTCCTTCAGGAATATGCAGAAAAAACTCCCATCTGAATCTCCCTTGTACAAGTTTGACTACATTTGTAAGCTTGCAAGGTGGCATTAAGGTGTCTAGGGAGCTCTGATAGCCTTGAAAATCTGTACAAATATGTAGCCACATATGATCTTTATACATGCCAAACCATATGGCTAACATAAATTTCTATACAAGAATTTGTAGGGTCAAACTAGAAAAATTACATTTTTACAAAATGAACATAGCATTTCAATGTGCTACAAAATCCATTTTCTGCTGAAATTGGGGCTATAGACTGCCTTTGACAATCTTTACAAGTATATGAATTTTCATCTAATTTGGTGATAATGAAATTTTTGCCCTAATTTCCTAACTTTGACCAGCTTTGACCAGCTTTGACCGCTACCATGGACTTTCTTGATTTCTTTGAAACTTTGTATGTGAGCTTCCTTTGACATCATTGATGCATCTTGGACTTCTTGGGGAATTCCGGCTACCTTCACGAAATATGTTTTTTGTAGGCCTTCACAAGTGAGAGAGGAGAGAAAATCTCGACGACACCGTGCTTTTGATTGCGCGAGCTCCTACATTAGTGAATATGGTTGAAATCAAAAGATAAAGAAGTCACAAATGTGCCTTGTCCTCTTGGAGAGAAACCTGAAGCTAAGCACATGAGTTCAATACCCATCTGCCACCACTACACAACTGCTTCATTATTTTGTATCGACGATGGTTTTTATGCACACTCGCAAGAAGAAACGCCAAGCACGAGAAGAAATGCCAAGCATGAGATGAAGAAGATAGAAGAAACATCAAAGCTTTGATACCAATTCAAGATTATGACCACCACCATGTGCTAGAGAGATGACTCTCCTCCAAACCAAATGCCTCTATATATAGCTCTCTCTAGGGATAACTTGCTTGGGCAAGTGGATACTAACCATCCATGTGTCAACTATGTTATTGCATGTGCACCAAGTGTCCCATTTAACTAGAGTTATCTCAAGTGGATGCTTCTATAAGGTTCTAGAGCTCTTTGGCCAAAACACTCTCCCCATCTATCCCATGTGTAATAAAGTGATAGGAAGGAGATGATTGAACCATAGCCTTGATAGATAGGAGATGGTTGAACTACACCCGAAGAGAGAGGATTTGGAAGTAATCCTCAACCATGGGTTTTGGGGCAAGTGGTTAGCCCATCACATTCCTAGCCAAGAGGTTGTGAGTTCAATTCCTTGCATCACTATTAGAGTCTAGGAAGTAGGCTTGGGAAAGGTGGATTAACTTAATGGCCTCTAAAAAAGGTGCTTGGGCATCCTCTATATGAAAGGGTACAAAGTAGCACACGTCACTTTCACAAGTTAACCTAACAAAGATTCAAGTGTATCTCTCAATCCGTAGGTTGGATTGAGGCGTGTAAGGTACCGTTGGAAAGCTCTCAGAACAAACTTTTCAAATCTACTAAGCTAGCTTGGAAATGGGAAATCTTTGGGAAACCTTGGGTGGCACTTGATTGAGTGTTCTACCAAACATGGGTGAGAACAAGGTTCAAGATACTAAGGTTGAGAACAGGTTTCAAGACACCAAGGTTGCCAACAAGGTTCAAGAAACTATGTGAGGTTGAGGACATCAGTTCAAGGGTACCAAGGGAGTTTAAGAATGGATCACCAAGACTAGAGGGATACAAGAGCAGATCTTGAGGACAATGATTGAGCAAGGGGGGAAGAATGTAATAAAGTGATAGAAAGGAGATGATTGAACCACAACCTTGATAGATAGGAGATGGTTGAACTACACCCTAAGAGAGAGGATTAGGAAGTAATCCTCAACCATGGCTTTTGGGGCAAGTGGTTAGCCCATCACATTCATAATCAAGAGGTTGTGAGTTCAATTCCCTGCATTACAATCCTTCATCTCCCCTTGAATTGATTCTCTCACCCTTGCACAGTCTCATGAAACTTCTTGTTCTCAACCTTGGTGTCTTGAACCTTGCCTTTCCGTTTCTTGGCCACTTGCCTATGGACTTGCCTTGTTTGCAACCTTGGTCTCTTGAGCCCTTTTTTTCAACCTTAGTATCTTGAACTAGGTTCTCACCCATGCTAAGTATCTTGAATCCTCAATCTACTGACTCAATTGGAAAGTTCATCCCGAGAGCTTTCCAACGATATATTACATGTCTAAATCCGACCTATGAATTGGGAGATACACTCAAATGTTTGTTAAACTCACCTTTGAAATCGACACGCGCCTTCCATCCGCCTTGCCCAAGGCTACTTCCTTAGCTCTGATACCAATGTAACAGAGCAACTATTACGACCACCACGTGCTAGAGAGATGCCTCTCCTCCCAACCAAATGCCTCTATATATAGCTCTCTCTAGGGGACTGGCTTCTTGGGCAAGTGGATACTAACCATTCATGTGTCAGCCATGTAACTGCATGTGCACCAAGTGGCCCACTTAACTCGAGCTAACTCAAGTGGATGCTTGTAGAAGGCTCTAGATCTCTTTGGGAAAAATACTCTCCCCATGTCCCCCATGGGGATTGAACCCAAGGCCTCCTTCTTCACATCCTTGAGACTTAACCACTAAGCTAAGTGGATAACTTGTTCACAAGAGCAAAAGACCTCCTAGTAAGTCTAAACTCGAGATCTTTGGTCATACACATGGATGACCGAATGGTGTTCAATTTCATATTTGTCTGAACCAATCCGACCCCTACATCATAAACCTACTTTATTACACCATGCAGGTTCAACCCAAGACCTCCTCCTTCACATTCTTGAGTCTTAACCACTAGGCTAAGTGGATCACTTGGTTACAAGACTAAATGACCTTCTAGTAAGTCTAGAATCTACATCTTTGGTCAAACACATGAGTGACCAAACGGTGCTTGATTTCATATTTGCCTGAACAGGCCAGACCCTTAGATCATAGACTTACTATATTACACTTTGTTTGTCAAAGGTGTCATTATCCCTCATATTTGCTCTTGCAAAATAGAAAAGGATGTTGGAATACACTTACCACCTTATACCACGCAAGAAATGAGGCTCATGTTGCTTACCTTCGAAAACACTTGGAGAATGAGCATATGAATGAAGGAGAATCTATAGACAATTTCTTGACAAAGATGAAAGATTTGAAGGAACCATTCATTTTTGCTGATGAAGTATTACCAGACAGTTCACTTATGCAGATTATTCTAAATGGTCTTCTAGATTCATATCAGAGTTTTTCTTCTACTATTTGGTTGATGATGAAGGGCAACAAGAATTCCTTAAAATTTGAGGAGTTAGTCTCTATTTTGTTGTAAGAAGATTAGTCCTGGTATAATAGGTCCATTATGCATGTAGGAGATCAAGATTTCTTGGCTAGTCAGAAGGGCAAAGATAAATGGATCTTATCTACTAGTAAGAAAAAAATCTGCTAATTCTACATAGAGGAAAAAGAAAAACAAAGACGAGAAGAAATCAAAAAGCAAAAAATGTAAAGGAAATGATCATGTGGTAAAGATTTTTCCACAACTATCTACAAAAGAGGCAAAGAAAAAAGAGGAGTCCATGGTTGTTTTAGAGGCCTCTAGATTCAAAATAGAGTCTACTAATCTTGTGCAAAATGAAGAATGGAAATTTACTACTGTTTGTAGATATGAACTATCTTCTCTCAACAATGCATGTCTGTAGTAGAGTCAAATATTTGGTACTTTGATAGTGATGCAACCAAATATATTACCTTGCAAGGTAGTTTCTTTCGTTCACTTGATCTTGCCCCTCTAGGAAATAATGTCACATGCACCAACAACTCCTCTTATCCAATCATGGGAGTTGGTAAGTTCATTCTATATATTGTTGATGGTAGTTCTTTTACATTACGATATGCTTTGTTATACCAAGGATCAAGAAAAATCTATTGTTATTTTCAACATTAGGCAAGATCAGCTTCGTTGTCAAATTCATTGATGAAAAATGTGCAACTCATGATCTATGAAATGGTGATGTTATTATTGCTTCTATCATGGGCTGCATAAGCTTATAGAATATGCATAATCTGTCAATGATTCAACATGTGGAGTCCAAGATTCAGAAGCTATCTCAGATGCAAAGCTTTGGCATGTATGGTTTCGTCATCTAAAATTTGGTATTTTGCTATGCTTGCAAAAATATGAAATGGTGTCAACCTTCTTTCAGTAACTACCTTTACTTTATGACTTTTATTGATGATTTTTCTAGGTAGGCATGGGTGTAACCATTGAAAGCAAAGTCCCAAGTGCTTATGTTCTTCAAATAGTTTTTGGTTCTAGCTATAAATCTTTCATCATGTAAAATGGGCACCCTCCATTCTGATCCAGCGGGGGTACATGTCTTCTAATTTTAATACAATTCTCGTTGACTATGGGATAAAACATCAATGTAAAGTGTCATATATACCTCATCAAAATGGTGTTGCTGAATGAAATAACACATCTCGCATGGAGATGGCAAGGTGTATGGTCAAATGTCAAGCTTCACCAGATAGTTTTTAGATTGAGGTTGTTAGGTGTGCAACATATGTACATAAGACGTTTCCCACAAAAGCACTATAGTCTATCACTCTATATGAGGCTTGGCATCATTGTAAGCCATCTATTTGTCATTTGCATGTCTTTGGTTGTTTTGCATATGCATTAGTGTCTGAACAACAATGCAAAAAATTGGATGATAAAATAGTGAAATGTATTTTTGTTGGGCATAGTTCTAAAACCAAAGGCTACCGCCTGTATCATCCACAAACTAAATGCATTTTGGTTAGCCTTGATGTCTTTTTTCTGTGGAAGATGCAATTAAGCCATTAGTTTCATGTACTAAGGAGACATCATTAGCTCCAAAGATGTGTACGACATTTTGGTACCTCCTTTTACAGGTGGAAAATGAAGTGCTTGTCAAAGTGAGACAATTTTTGAGCCCTTACAAGTTCCACATGATAATGCAGATCATTCCATTTTGAATGAAATTTTGTATGATGCACTTATTAATGAGAGGGCTGATAAGAGAAGGAAAAAACTATGCCCAAATGGCTGGTGCAAACCTTGCAAGATAACAAATTAGATGCACCTCTCTCATATGCTACTTGTTTATGCTCTCATAGTTCTTCTTTTGCATTAGACTGCTATGCAATTGTTGCTTCTAGTCTTTGTGATGAGAATGATCATGTCTTTTGATGAAATAGAAAATTCAAAAAATTAGATGGCTGCTATGCAATCAGAATATGATGTTATCATGAAGAATGGTAATTGGTCTTTATGTTATTTTCCTCCAAGAGAAAAGGCCATTGGCAATAAATGGACATACAAGTTAAAGTGTAATGCTGATGGAAAAGTTGAAAGCTATAAGGCTAGTCGTGTTGCAAAAGGTTATGCTCAAGAAAGAGGCATTGATTTGGATGAGACTTTTGCACCCACATGTCGAATGAATACTCCATAGAATCTTTGCACTTGTAGCCCATCATGGTTGGAATGTACATCACGTGGACACTAAAACTACACTTATGAATGGTGAGTTACATGAAGAAGTGTATGTTTGTCAGCCCCATGGGTTTTGTGCAGAAAGGGCATGAAAACAAAGTGTGTAGGTCAAAAAATAATTATATGGTTTGAAGCAAGCACCAACTGTAAGGTATGAAAAGATACATGCCTAATTGATTGCACAAGGTTTCTAGAACACTCCAATTGAGAGCACCTTATATATTGAGGATGCGAATGATGGGCTTCTAATCATTATTGTCTATGTTGATGACATGCTGCTCAGTGGTTCTAATGAGAAGCATATTACTGATTTTAAGGATTATTTGCATGCCTCATTTCAGACGACACATTTAGGGTGTTTGCAACATTATTTGGCCATTCACGTTTTTCAATTTGATGGTGGAATAGCTCTATATCAAACAAAATATATAGAAACATTATTGCATCGTTTTGGCCTTGAAGATTACAATCCTATTGCCACTCCTATGGAAACAGGTTTAGAGTTGAGTCTTCATGATGCTAGAGATGCATTTCATGTTGTTCTCTATTAACACCCTTTTGGATGCTTGATCTAGTTGCATAATTTGGCATGATATTCAGTTTTGTTTTCTCACAGATGAGTAGATTTATGTGAGGAGATGGATGAGTATGTTCTAGAGATAAGCTAGTGTTGCACAAAACCTGCTCTACACCTACCAGTTAATGCCGAGGATGCTTAAGAGACTCCTTTGGCTTCATATTAATGCATTTAGAACCACCATGTGCTTTGGAACATCATTCCCAAAATTTTGTACCAAAATAGAAAACTTGCATATGCAAGAAATATGAAGAAGCCTTCTTCTTTGGGAATACACGTGCTCAATGTTTTTCTCAAAGCTTACAACCTGGTATCAATTGAGTAGAGGGCTTTTGCACACATCTAACTCGATGTAGCAAGCTAAATCTAGTTATTTCATCAATTTAGCCACACCGTACACTGTGAAATGAATCTAACAAGTCAAGGGAGTCATCCCAACATTTCATGATCTAGAAGATCTACAAAGAGAGTCATCTTATATGTTTAATATCTTGAGATCACCTTCACCAAATGTGATGAAAATTGATATCAAGTAATAAAACAATTAATCGAACTAACCCAAGTTAAAGTACATTAAATGATGGAGTATACATAGAGAAATTGATTCCATAAGATCACTATAATGATGAAGATGCAACAGAGAACAATAGACAAAGATATACTTGACAAAATGTATCAAAATCTATATGCTAATGAACATATGATACACGGGAAGTGTAGTGGACTACTCATACATGCATTCAGCTCATTGTGTTCTCAGTGATGTAGCTCAATGACTATCACAATGACTATCTCTACCCCATGACTAAAAACATCTCTATTTATACTCATGAATTTTAGCTAACCTAAAAGTGTTCCTACACTTTAGGGAAGATTTGAATTGATTCTTCCTACCACATGAGTCATGGGTTCAACCCCTTAAATTTAGGAGATTCCTTACTTTCTTGCATTTTACATTTACCCAAGGTAAATACAACCAAATTGATAAGTAGGTGTTCATATATCTGATCCTCCATGTGAGATACATAAATTGATGTGTAGTCCTAAAATAATAGCTAAGCACTTAGGCTTGCTATTTGCACCAACAATGTCCACTCATGCCAAAGATGCTTGAGTCTTTAGTCCTTCATGATCTATTATAATCCAATAATTAATTTGAACTTGTTTAATTTGCTTCCATCCAACCTTATTGTCATCATATCTGCACATTGTTGATGTGTGGATACATATAAGAGTTGTATCTCCTTGCTCATGATGGTAATGAACTTCAATATATTTGGTCTTAGCATGATAGATAGGGTTAGCAACAAGATTTAATGAACTAATGATGTCTCCAAATATATGTGGAGTTGAAGTATTCAACCCTAAATCTGAGTCCACATAGCTTCTTGAGTAGCATTTGTAAGTCCTCTGTATTCAGCCTCTATTAATGAAAGAGCAAATGTAGGTTGCTTCTTTGAAGACCATGAAAGCAACTTTGTACCAAAAAAAGTGAGATAGCTTGAATTACTTCTCCTATCATCTTTAGATCCTACCCAACCTACATCACAAAATAATTTGACATCTATATCAGATGTATATGGGTAGTATAACCCTTCATTAATTGTGCCCTTCAAATATTTAGGATTCTTTTGGCTGCTTCCATGTGAGGCTTCCTTGGAGTGTGCATGAACTAACTTAGCACACTAACTCCATACCATATACCTACTCTAGTTAGAGTAGCATAAATCAAGCTTCCAACTAAACTTTGGTAACTACTCACATCTTCAATTAAATCACCTTCATGAGCACTTAGCTTCTTATACCTCCATGGGTGTACCTGAAACTTTTGTATTTTCCATCTTAACTTGGTAAACATATCTCGAATGTACTTCCTCATAGTTAACAACATAACTTCCTCTATATACACCACTTCCAAACTTAGGAAGTATGTGAGAAGGCCAAGATAAGTGATCTTGAACTCTTCCTTTGTTTGAGTATGATCCTTCTAATTCCGTCTACATCTATTCCTCCTTTTTGCTACTCCTTTTTACTCTACGGTATCCCTGGTTGTAATCTCTCTTTGGATCCCTGTCTCTTGGAGATAAGAAGCAAATTCATGGGATAAGTACTCTCCCCCTACATCTGACCTTAGCCCCTTCAAAGTCTTTCCTCTTTGATTTTCTACTAATGCAAGATATTTCTTAAAGCATGAAAACACTTCATCATTATGTTTCATAAAGTATAGTATTGTCCATGTGCTACAATCATCAATCAATGACACATAGTACCTAGATCGTGAGATTGAATGCTCTTTGCTTGGATCCCATACCTATGTGTGGACTAGCTCCAATAGGTCTCCATGAATGTATCCCTTCTTTGCGAACGGTTGTTTGTGAGACTTGCCAAATTGGCAAGAACCACATTTGTACTTCATGTGTTGTTTAGAGATATTTGGTAAACCAAGCACACTCTAATCCCTATTGATTTGCTTGAGATCCATTTCATCTATATGAGCTAACCTCTTGTGCCAAATTTCCAATTTTGATAATGTTTGACTACCATAATTGAATAATGAAATGTTCCTAGTAACTTGGGGCTCAAATGTAAATAGTCTACCAGATTTTTTTCCTCTTGCTATCCTCATAAATCCTTGATGTGAATCCTCTACAAATTCTCCGTTCTTTGTGAATGGGACCTACAATCCTTTCTCAAAACTTGGACCTACAGTGATGATATTTTTGGTGATAGTTGGCACATACAATACGCTGCTCAATAGGTTCATGTTACCATCTAAAGTTTTCAAACTTCCTTTTTTTCTCTACTAGATGCCTTGTGTCATCTCCTATGTGGACTTCATGTCTATTCCTTGGATCCTCCAAGTTTGAGAGTAGAGCTACATTCCCTGCGACATGATTCGAGCAACATGTCTATATAGAATAAATGTTCATCTACTTTACCTTGCTTCATAGTCATATTCATCAAAAGTAATGATTCCTCTTGAAGTTGATTGTCTGCATAGTTGTAGTCTCTCCTTCTCTCTATCCTCCTTGATAGTCATTGGTGTTGTATGAGTTGATGTTGTAACCATCCTTGTTGTTGAATCTTCCTCTTGAACTTCCATAGCCTCCTCTGTTACAACCTCTTCCTCTTTGATTTCTAGAGTTCTTGAAACAATTCTCAATAATGTGATTAGTCAACCTACAAAAGGCACATGGAGAGGAGCTTTGAGATCTCCCCCTACCATGCCTTCCTCCTCTACCTCTTCCTCTTGAGCCTCTACCACTTTGTGCAAAGTTTGCCTGAGAAGTACTACCTTCATCATCAGACTTTTGACCTTTGCCTTTACCATCTTATCTATATATAGGGTAGAGGACTGATTATCTTTTGAGTTGTCTCTAGTCTTAATAAGATTTTCCTCATGTGTGAGCAATTGTCCCATGAGGGTTTTGAAATCGAGAATGTGATGTCCATGTAGAGGTCCATGGTTGTGGTGAAAGCTTCCCATTTGTCATCTACCTTTATCCCATTGATCACTTGTCTTACTATCTCCTCTTCAACAAGGACACCTCCAATGCTTCCAAGTTGATCTATTATGTCCTTCATTTTGGTGACAAAATCAGACACCCTTTTCCTGGGCATTCTCTTGAGTGTGGTGAACTCCATCCATAGTTGATTCTTCCTTGCCTTGCTACTTAATGAGAAGAACGCATCAAGATCATTCCAAGTGTCATGTGAAGTCTTGCAACTCTTGATATGTCAAAGTAAAAAATTAGAGATTGAGTTGAGAATATATGACATGGCTAGAGCATCCTTTGAGCACCAAGTGGTTAGCCTCTCTTGTTCTTCTTGAATTGGTTGTCCTTTGCTTCTGAGGATTGGCATCATCTTATCTCCACATATGTAACCATAGAGGTTTCTCCCTTGAAGTAAAGCCTCCATTCTAAGTGACCAAGGTGAGTAGTTACCTCAATCCAATTTTTCTATGGATGAAGGAAATCCATCTCCCATGTTGATTTGTTGTTGCTATGATACCACTGTGAGGAGATGGATGAGTATGTTCTAGAGATAAGTTGATGTTGCACAAAAACTACTCTACACCTACCAAGTTAACTCCTTGGATGCTTAATAGAATCTTTTTTATTCACACTAATGAATTAAGAACCACCAAGTGCTTTGAAACATCATTCCAAAAAGTTTTCACCAAAACAAACAACTTGCAAATGCAAGGAATATGAAGAAACCTTCTATTTTTGGAATCTAGGTGCTAAGTATTTTGCTCAGAGCTCACAAGTTGGTATGAATTGACCAGAGAGCTTTGCAAACATCTAATTGAAGTGTATAGCTAACTAAAGCAAGTTATTGAATCAATTTAGCCACACCATACACTAAGAAATCACTTGAACAAGTCAAGGAGGTCATCTCAACATTTTAGGATCTAGAAGATGTACGGTCGCACTCATCGTCTATGGTTCATATCTTGAGATCCCCTAAAAAAATGTGATGAAAATTGATATGAAAGTAGTAGACACATTAATATAACTTACCCAAGTCAAATTATAGTAAATGATGGCATATATGCAAAGAAATGGATTGCACAAAATCAATATAATGATGAAGATGTAGTAGAGAACAATAGAGAGAGAGAGAGAGATATACTTGAAGAAATGTATCAAAATCTACATGCTAATGAAAGCATGATATGAGGGAAGTGTATTGGACTACTCACACATGAGTTGAGCTCAATGTGTGCTCACTAATGTAGCTCAATGACTCTCAAAATGACTCTTATATGGAAAAGTGTTCCTACACTTTAGGGAAGATTTGAATTGATTCTTCCTACCACATGAGTCATGGGTGTAGCTACCTAACTTCACAAGGTTCCTTAATCACTTGGCTTTTATATGTATCCAAGGTGAATACAACCGAATTGATATGTAGGTGTTCTTATATGTGATCCCCCAGGTGAGATACATAAGTTAATGTGTCATCATGCGATAATAGCTAAGCACTTAGGCTTGCTATTTGCATCTAGTTTATGAATTTCCTAGGTGTCAAGCATTGGTAGGTGCTTAAGTGCATCTTTTTCTACTTGAGTGGTTACCGACTACTTGGATTTTTTTAATCCTAAGGGGGATCAATAGGACCAAATTTACATGCTTTCTTTAACTTTGATGGGTTGGCTGCTATGACACTCGTGTGTCCACGAGTGGTTTTGATTCATGTTTGGTAGATCATCAATATCTTGGTTGAGCAAGAGGCAGTCTATTGTGTCTACTTCTAGTTGCGAGGTGGGGTATAAGGTAACTTTCACACGAATTTTTGAGCATGTATGGCTCTAATAACTTTTTCTTGATTTAGATATTGGTTAGTCTTCTGCCACCACTATCTTTAGTGACAAAGAGAGTGCATTCGTAGTTGCGAGGAACCTTGTGTTCCATGATTGCACAAAGCACATTGTGGTGCATCATCATTTTGTCAAGGAGAGGTTCTCTGTCGGAGAGATGAGTTTGTCATACGTACCCACATAAGATAACATTATATCTTTTCACAAAGGCTCTCCTTTAAGAGAAGTATGAAGCTTTCTACAAAGCTTTGAGCTCAATTCCTCTTGTGGATTGATCTCTTTCCACATATACTTGGCACTTCCTTAAACATGAGTGTCGTCTCCTTCACTACATCACTCCTTGAGGGGATCTACTCATATATTTTGATACAGATGTGAACCAACACACTTAGGACTGCCAAGGCACTTTTTTTCCTCTTAAGGAGGTTTTTCCCCTAGCTTGTATATACGTGTATAACCCAAATGGGTTACTTATATTTGTACATTCAGTTGTTAATAGTCTTACCCTTTTGCCCACATTGCATGGTTGATGTATAATGTGAATAGTTGGGCACACACGTGGTCATCTTGCTATGGAGGTCTTAAACATTATCTCACCTCCCATTTGATTATTTGGCACTCTCTTATTATTTGGTAAACCAAAATGAACATGAATTTTGGGTGGAATATTTTGCCAACTATTTCACCCTAGAATAGGGTTTCCTTGGCTTTGTTGTTGACTTTTTGGATTTTGAAAAGTGGTTGTCTGTTTGCTGGGAGGAAACACTAACAGACCCATATATTAGAGTCTAAATATCTCCATATCAGTAACTTCTCAATATTATCTCTTATGTTGATTCAAGTATGTGAATCTTGATGAGTCTTATGGATCACTAAGCTCATAAATGGTAGCAAAATTGACATAATTTCCAATTAAGGCATAGTTTCTTGCAACAATGTATCTATCTGAACAATTAGAGTAAAGTCCATCATATCATCATGTTGAGGAATTCTATCTCCTCTCAAGACATTCACTACATCATAATTTCCTCTTGAGGTAGTATATGGCTCTGTTCTATCCGTATTGTTTGGTTTTTTTAATTCCTTAATATCTCCAATTTCATTGATTCCCTTGGGTAGGGCAATCATTTACTACAACTTTCCTCGTTTATCTATGCACAAACCTTTCTCAAGCTTCACTTACTGGTCTTTGGAAAACTTGAGAGGTTTTTGAGTTTTTCAATCTTACAACATCTATTGAGTCTATCAAGGTATATATGCACTACATGCAAGTTTGTAGAGACATATTACAAGGAAATTCTATTGTCCCTATTGAGCAAAGTCATGAATTCTAAAGAGTAGAAAGAATTGTGCATGTCTTCAAAGGTTAAAATAAGATGACTTCTAGAATCACTAAAAGTACAAAATAAATTGATTGGATGCTTCTTTGGTTTCACACTGCCTGCTGATGAGATTACACTGCTTTGGCTTCCTAAGACACGTCATGATCTTAGGTTCATTCACAACTTATGAAATCTTACAATTTTCTAGCCTTAAGGTCTTTTTGTCTTCACTCTAGAATTATTTTCAAATGTGTGGATTTGAATCAAAATGGGGTTCTTGAGCAAGGGACTCTCTAATATCACTTCTCGATCAATTGTCGTTTGTTCCACAAAATTCATGATAGATGATACTTAGACTTACTCATGATACACGACACTTGTAACTCATGATATGATACTTGGCTAGAGGACACATGATAGATGGGAAATTGATACACGACACTCCAGGTTAGGATACATGATACACAACCTAGGAATAGTGACATACAATACTTGAGGGTATCAAGGACACACAATACTTGGGCTCCATGATACAATACTCAAAACATATGATACACGACACTTGCTAAGGTGATATGATACTTCTCAGAGGGATACATGATGTGAAGAAACTTCAATAATATCAAAAATACATGATAATCATTGAGGATGACACATGACACTCAATACTTTAGTACCACATAATGATAATCAACTAGCCACAATACATGATACCTAGGTATTACGATACTTAACTAAGTCTTCACATTCAATATCTTCGCACTGACACTCTAACCATCATGTAGGTAGCTTTCCTTAGTCCTCATCTTCGGCAATGGTGCAAAAAATGTGTGCATTAGACTCACAAGGTCCTATGCACTCATGACAAGTTAGATTAACTAGCCCTCACATGTCCAATAATTGCACACAGTGGTGTTTTTGTATACACATTAAATTATTAGAACGAGAGTATGATCGAGTCAAGTGCATGAAGACATGTGTTCGATTGATGGTAGATGTGGGAATGCATCAAGTAATGCATGCCCAAATTTATATCCACATCACATGACACGTTCTACATGCAAGCATGTGTCATGATACTTGGTGTAGCAAGAGACACTAAATCGGAAATTTCTCTTAGCTATGATACTTGACTAATATTAAAAGTGGGTTTATTTCAAATAAGCAACCATCCGATGGTAGTATTTTGGGTTCAATTGGACTACTCTATATTTACAAAGGGATAGATAAACTTTTGGCTATCCATTTGGTTATTGATTTCATATACTAAATAGAAAATAGTGAATGGATACCTCTAATAGTAGTAGTACCAAAAAGGAGTGGAAACCTTGGGGTTTGTATAAACCATAAGAAAGTAAATGCTGCATCTATTAAAGATAGTTATCCATTACCAATAATTAATTACATTTGAAGATCAACATAAAACAACCTTTGGATGCCTATAGAATTATGCTTACACCATTTGGTTTAACCAATACACTAATCACATTCCAAAGGACAATGTGGCTTGTATTCAAGGATTATGTGTACAAATATGTGATCTTCAAAAGTAGAAATTTCTTTTTGCTATGAGGACACATATCATTTGAATTGAGCTAGAGAAGTAGAGTATTCTGTGCTTGAAGAAGAGAAACATGATTATTTGGAGAAAGCACATCTATGGAAATCATTCTTGCATGCTTCAAAGATAGCGAATCTAAATAATTTGGAAAGATTGGGAGCCCATGACAACATAAAGAAAGAGATGTGGATAATTATGTGTCTTAGTGTGAACAATGTACACATAAAGAATTCTTACAATAAGTGAATTTATTTTAGTTTCCAAAAAATCATAACTAGAGTGAACACATAGTGGAACAAATTGAAACAAGACTCTCAAGAAAAACTAGAACACAATAATTCAGATACAAGGAACCCTGCAAGAGATGTGTAAGGAATTTGTCTTGATAAACAATTATTTGTAAATGAGGGGAACAGATCGATACGTAATAATCTGTGTTCACAAAGAGAAATGCTTAGAAATGTTGGGATTAGCTCATCCAGGAGTAGCAAGCGGACTCTTTTCTATTGATAGGACTTCTATGCTGATCCTATATTCATAGTTTTGGTGGCCAACTTTATTCGAAGATGGGAAGACCTATGAAGAGAGTTGTGATATTTTCTAAAGAAAAAAAATGCCTAATTATTAAAGGTGAAATTTCTTTGAAACACTTACTTTATAATAGATCTTTTAGCAAATGGGGATTGGAATTCATTGGGGGAACACATCCACTAGCTAAAACTTTCATGTGGAATACATAATAGTGACAGTTGACTACTTAACAAAATGGGCTGAAGCAAAAGGCACTTCAAAGAATGATGCTTGAACAACTACTAAGTTTTTGTATGAGAATTTCATAACTAGATTTGCATTAGCGATTGAATTGATAAATAATAAGGGAACTCATTTACTAGATCTAATAATAAAATCTTTGACTGAACACTTTATGATAACTTCTAGGAAACTAACAACTTAACATTCCCAAACAAATTGATAAGCGGAGAATACAAATAAGATCTTATATATTGTGATATCTACATTGGTAAAAACTAAGAGAACACACTAGGATATGCAACTTTATTATGGAAATATAGATTAGTATACAAAACACCAATAGGAACTACTACCTTCAATCTAGTGAATGGATTGAATGCTTTCATACCAATATAATTTCTGATACCTACCCTTAAGATAGGAAAACAATTTACTTAGATAGTTAATGACCTTTTTGATGGAATTGTGGGGTTAGAAAATTCGGGAACATCTAGATTGAAATCATTCATGAGTATATGTGTAGGGAAGACGAGAGAGAAGGTTTACTATGATCTACATATCAAAGACAAAGACTTTCAATAAAGGGATTTCATTCTAGCATACACACTTATAGCATACACACTTATACACACTTATAGTCCTAGTGGAGCTACAACTTGAAAAAAAAAAGATGGGGAATTCATGCCAAACTATATATCTAGATGTATCAAAGTATACTTTGACCCTTTCACTATAGAAATGTGGATAAGACTACAACAATAGCAAAAACGAAAAAGAAGAAAGAATGATAATACGACAAGAGTCTAATGAGTAGGAAAAAGAAGGAATTAAAAAAAGGAGGGAGATGAGAGAAGAAATGGAATGTGAGGTTGTTGAGAGGAAAATAAGTGATCATCTACCAGTAGTGGAGATGCAATATCAAGGGAACAAAAAGAAAGATTAACCAAAATAAATTGATTAAGAAAATTCATGGGCAAAGTTTTTCTTCTTTATGAGTTTCCAAGATTGAATTGAGGATAGGAGATGCAAATACCTTGGTAGAATGTGAGGAATGGATTGAAGAGTTAATGCCTGAAAGCTTAATTCTAGGGAATAATTGATGAATTAGAACCAAATTTTTGTGGACTTTGAACATAAATTTTCAAAGCTAAAAGTGAAAGGAAAATCTATGAGAATTTTGTTTGTGAGTAATAATTTGACAATCTTCAACCAAATGTACACAAGGCAAAAATGGAAATTTCCAAATTTCCTATTGAAGACATTCCAAAAGAACTAGGCAATACAATTTTACATAATCAAATATAAAAGATAATTTTAGATCTCAAAAGGACAAATTAAATAGAGCACAACAAAAAGTCATAAAAAATGTGAGACAAAATCTAGAAAATTAAAGTAGGTAATAAGAAAAAAGAAAAATAAGTCACCAACTAGAGGTCACTAACAGGATAGCTAGATAGGCTTAGAGACCTTTTAAAGATCTTTAGAGATGAAGAGAAAAATAGAGATAGAGAACGAAACATAATAAGGAGTTTAAATATCAAGTAGAAAAAGATGGACGCTAGTGTGTCTTAGAATTTTAATCTTTTCTTTTTTGTTGACAAAGATAGTGAATCACTTATGTTCCAATTGTACAATTAGAAGAAATAACCTTGATTGACAGTGATGTTCACATTAATGAAATTTTCTGAGTGGAGAGAAGAGATGAAAGCATGTGATGAGTTATGTGAATTTTATCTTTTAGTGATACGAATTCTTCTCTTGGAATAGTATTGATTTATGTAGAGTACTTTCTTTTTTTTCCCCCATAGTAGAATGACTAAAGGACTTAAAATTGCAAATTTGAATGTGGATTTAGTGTCCTTCTTCAGAGGAAATTGGTTTTTGCATAGCAAAGCAATACAAGAAATAGTAGGTTTGGAATCATAGAGGAGCAACAACTGCATGAAGAAGAACAAATAGAAAAAGTGTTAAAAAATAATACATCAAAATTTATCGGACACATATTTTTATGGTGAAAAAATGGAGTTTTAAATTTACAATGATTTCCCAAGAATTTTATGACTTCTAAAGATCCAAAACAATGCATAAGATATGTAAAGTAGTCAGATCACACAAGGTTCTAGAAAAACTAGTCTCGGTGTGAAGAAGTCATGAGTTCTTTGTAAGAGGTCAAAAGGAACAATTTTGAGCGTGAACTCATCGATCAATTTAAAAATCAAGATAATGAGTAATTCAAAGCTATAATCAGACCATAATAAGTCAACGAAACACTAATGTTTTATCCCATGGGGACTAAGGTGAATGTAAGCTTTGTAAAAAAGAATGCCTCTTCTTATGTTAGATATACCAAGTTCACTGAGGATAAACCCAATGAGGAATAGGCTACAAGAATGATTTTGCAACTACTATGTTTCCCAAGGCTTCCAAGATACACAATGCATCACAAGCCCATAACCCCGATTTGTGATGAATAACAAAGACAAAAGCAAACCTTTTCTAGTAGAAGTCGCACTACAAGGAATACTCGGGCATAGCCACAGTTAACGTGACACATTTTCATCACTTCCTAATTGAGCATTTTCTCGGAGCAGGCATCGAGCACGTACCATTGTCTAAACGATGTTAATCTCAATGTTATTTCTAATGTTTGGACTGATGTTGATCCTAGCGACGTAAAATTAGTGTCGCTCATTTGGTGTCACTTATACAACCTAGTAGTAAACATCCCTTATACGACTTATCAACTAGCATCACTTATGCGAGGCTATTGATTGTCTCTTATGCAACACAAATGTGTTGCTTAAACGACACAAGTGTTTTTCGAGAACACAACAGTTTTTCATCACTTATGTGATGGATGCCTTTCATTAAAAAAATGTTGCACCACTCTTCGATCCTCATTTATGTGCATCTGATCAAGGAGATCTTCAACATCCAGATCTACACTGTGGTTACGAGATATTTCTGGATCTCTCTTTTTTCTAATCCATCTCTTATTCTCTCTCTCTCTCTCCTTCTTATTACCTCTTTCTCTTTTAATTTCTATCTCCCTCTCTATTTCTCATTTTTGCTCATCGCGTTTGATCTCTCTCTCTCTCTCTCTCTCTCCCTCTCTCTCTTTCTCTATCTCTCTCTTTATCACACGTTATGCAAAAATTTCACCAAACATAAAATATGGCGAATTATTGTAAGTATACTTTTCATTGGTTGTATATCATTTAAATTGTTTTATTTTCATTAATTAACATACTCTCACTTACTCATTCATATAAACAAATACACATATACATGACCATGCACGCTCACACATATACACAAATACACATGCACATACATACACACATATACACACACATACACATATATGTGCACATACACTTATACATACACATACACATACACATACACATACACATACACATACACATACACACACATACACATGCATATGCACAAACATAGCTACAAACACATAAACGGATATGTATGCATGCATTACTGCATATACACATAATCATACACACATTAACACATACTTATAAACATGCATGCCCATACACATGGATTCAAATGAAGATGCATGTACATGCACATGCATCCTCAAATGTATAAACATGTATATACCTACATATACACATACACACACAACATACATATGATATATATATATATATATATATATATATATATATATATATATATATATATATATATATATATATATATATATATATATATATATATATATATATATATATATATATATATATATATATATATATATATATATATATCCAATGTAATATATCAATCATCTTGATCATCATCATCCACATTATCATGTAAGTCTCAATCATCATCATCATCATCATCATGATTGTGCTCATCATCACAATCATCCACATGATCTGATGTATCTATAGTGACATCATGGGTAGAGGTGTGAGCACTCTAACGATCTAGATCATCTTGCGTGTGTGTGTCTCTCCACCTCATCCATATTTGCCTCTCCATAATACTCCTATATTACATATAACAAACATAAATAAATAAAACATTTAAAAAATCAATAAGAATAAAATAGTTATATGAAATTTAGTAATACTTACAAAATCATTTGGATGATCTTGCATGTACTCACTGAGACACTGATATCCACAAGGTGTAGTAAAATTGATTTCCTTTTTCATAAGATATCCACCATAATACTTTTGCTTTATTGAGACAAATAAAAAAGATTAATGATTAGTGTTTTAACTTAAAAAAACTATAGTCTTGTTAATATATATACTTAAAAATATAGCTAGAAAACTATGATGGACCATTTGGCCCAAATGTGATGTATGGCGTGACTCAACTCTCTCCTTTGTAGTAGCCTAAATTTATTTAATGAAACAAAAATACCTAGATTAAATGTAAAACATTTATAAAATATATGAGAACTATAAGTCATAGTAATATAAACTATTTATTTGTATACCTTCTACTGAGGAAATGATTCTTGAAGACGTAGTTGTCTACAAAAAACTACCACATTTCCGGTGGTATGTGAGGTCTTCTCTTATTTTGTTCTACCATACAATATCTCCTGTTATTTTGATCTCAAACAAAAAAAAAGATCATAATAAAAATACCTTAAATTTATTAACATGCATACATAGACACAAATACACACACTTACACATACATACTTAGACTTATACATATGTAATTACACATACACATACACACACACATACATACATACACACACACACACACACACACACACACATATATATATATATATATATATATATATATATATATATATATATATATATATATATATATATATATATATATATATATATATATAGATAGATAGATAGATAGATACATACATACATACACATACAAAACATTTGCACACATACACATGTTATACATTTATAGTTTTGTATGTGTATTTATATTTCAAAATGTATATTTATGTATATCTAAATATGTGTATGTATAAATATGTACATGTGAATGTGTGTGTATGTAAATAATCAGATTATTAACATGTAGTACATTTATTTGCTGCATAATCAGATTATGATCAATTAGAGGTCAATGGTATTAAGAAAATGCATCAAGAAATGATACTATATTGTCTTGATACCAATACCTCATCAAGATCAATGGCCTTGAAGACCATGCATATCAACTAATAGAAGGTTCTTGTTGTATAGATACAATACAACTTCCTGAAAAAGGTCTATGAATATGTGAAATATATCATCTCATATATCGAGAACTCAAAGCAAAGATTAAGTTGAATCTTGTACCAACCTTTAAGCATCAACAAGCTTTCCTAGAGAGTGCTACTAATGATACTGAGATACCATACGTTCTATTTCCTAAGATGGCGTGATCACATGGTGGACATGTGAGGAACAATAGAGGGTGCATCAATGGGTTTTGTGAAGCATTGAGATTCACAAGAGAAAGGTGGATCAATATTTCTAGAAATTGACAAGAGGTGAGGAAGAACATGATAGGTCTAATGATATGAAGAAGAAAATGGTGGATGAGTTTGTACAACTTGAAGAGGAAATAGAGTCATTATAGATGAAAGTTGAGGATTTATATGGAGTTAGCACATCCAATAGATTCCATGAGATTGGATGAGAATCGACATGTTAAATCAATGTAAATTCTAAGCTTCCACCGACAATGACTCTACTTCCGCTTCAAGTTGTACAATCTCATCCACCTCTTTCTTTTTTATATCAATGGGCGTATCATGTTCTTCCTCACATCTACTCAATTTTTGAAAGCATTGATCCACCTTTCTCCTCTGAATCTTAATGCTTTCTAAAATGCAATGATGCACTCTTTGTTGTTCTTGGTAGGACCCACCATGTAATCTAGTCCTCTTAGGAAGCACAACATATGGTATCTTAGTATCATCATCAACACTCTCCATGAAAATCACTTGATGCTTAAAGCTTGGTACAAGGTTTGACTTCGTCTTTGCTTTGAGCTCTCAATATATGAGATGATATATTTCACAGATCCATAGACAATATTTAGGAATTTATATTGTATCGATACAACAAGAACCTTTTGTTACCTTATATGCATCGTCTTGGATTCCATTCACCTTGATGAGATGTTGGCATCAAGACAATAGCATAAAGAGGTACAGGGACCTTTTGAGAGACAAAAATCGACTTGTTGAGATAATAGCATCAAGAGGGACTTATTGTGGCCAAGTCTTGATAGAAATCAACTTATGCACCTGATTCATGGATAGTTACAACAAAACACATACAAAAAGGTAAAAAAGGATTTTACTTTTTATTATATGGTTCAATATTCTTTCAAGGACATAATATGGGTTTTTTATATATTTTTATAGGTTATTTTGAAGGTTGATTGATTTTGAGCTGAGCATGAAGGTAGAAATTTCCCATTAAAAAGGGATCCTTATCGATCATTAGCTTGAATAGCTTGAATAGGTATCAGACAATAGGTTCTCCTTTATTCAACTAGAATACAAGTGAATCCCACTACAGAGATGAAAATATGTTCTTTTAAGTTAGAACTTTAAGCTCGGGGGTATGCCTAAAATTTTATATATAGCTCTAGTTTTTAGGATGAAATTTTTATCATGTATGTATATATATGTGTGTATATATATGTATGTGTATTCGTGTGTGTTATATACATAGTGCGAGTATGCACATATGTGTGATTCATGTGTATGTATATACATGCATGTGTATGATATATGTATGCATGTGTTAGTATGCACACATCTATGTATTCATGTGCATTTATGTGATATATGCAAATTGTGTTTATAATTGTGTATCCATGTATTTCTATATATATGTGCATGTAGGCATGTATCTGTGATGTGTATGTATCTAAATATGTGTTTATAAATATGTATGTGTATATACATGATTTGTATAAACCTTTATATGTATTATTGTCCTTGTCAATTGTAGTAGCTATATATACATGCATAAGGTTGGGAGGAGAGACATCTCTCTAGCTGGTGGTGGTAGGACTAGATACAATATGTATATATACTTAAACCATATGACAAACGCATATGGGTACGAAAGCCAAAAAAATTACTTGTACATGACTGCTAAGTCAGATAAGGTTTCTTGACTCGAGTTTTTGTTTTTCAATGCTCAAGTCGATTTACTATATTCTATGTGTTATTTATATAGATACACACATAAATATAACAAAGAAAAGCAATGCATACTGTGCATTATTAGGAAAATGTGTGATAAGTATTCACATCTCTTTCAAACACCATTTATGTGATCACACAGTGCCACATTCTATCTCCAATGAACTAAGTACATACTTTTAATCTTTCTCTCATCAAACTCACTACAAAATAAAAAAATCATATAATTAAAACATAAACTATTCATCTCAATCTATATGTAAACTTATACTTACTTCCATTTCAAGTGAACAAAATGAACATAGGAGTCACATAAAGCTCTCATTCTGCTTTTAAACTCCAACCCATGCCTCATATATACTATATTTTCCTCAGATTCTATGTCGCACTCCAGCCCTTGGCTGTCTATGCATGTCCTTATAGACACCTCTATTATGCTCTCATGAGCTGGAAGTGGTATGGGTGTCTTGAAAATAAATAGATAGAAATGAAAAAAAACATGTGTTATAATATCATTAAAAATATTAATTTATGGAAGGAAAACATAACTATGGCCAGATAAATCTCTTCCTACAAATAAAGCCACAGAGGAGCTTTCCTTTGGGCACTGGGTAAGCATATGGATGGTAAAGTCTAATTCCTCATCGAGTATGTCTGCACACTGCATGTGTTTCTATGTGTGTATGCATGTGTTTGTATGTGTGTGTATGCATGTGTTTGTAAAGTGTTTTTGTATGTGTATATGTGCATATGTGTGTATCTATGTGTGTGTATACATGTGGTATGTATGTGCATGTCACTGTATGTGTGTATATATGAATGTGTGTGTATGTGCATGTGTATGCATGCATATGTGTAAGTATGTATACATATGCAAATATATGCATATGTGTGTATGTATGCATATGAGTGTATGTATGCATCTGAGTGTATGTGTGTGTATATGTATGTGTAAGTATTTGTATTTATATGTGTATGTGTGTGTATGCATATGTGTGTATGTGCTTGTGTTTATGTATGTATACATATGCATGTGTGTGTACAAATGCATGTGAGTATGTATGCACATGTGTGTGTATGTATGTGCATGTGTGTTGTGTGTGTATGTGTGTGTATTTGTGTATATGCATATGTATGCATAAGTTTGTATGTGTGCGTATGCATCTGCTTGTATGTGTGTTTGTGTCTCTACATATGTATGTAAGTATGTATGTATGTATGTATATATGTGCATGTCTGTATATGTGTGTATATGTATGTGCATGTGTGTGTCTACATGTGTATATGTCTGTGTATGTATGTGCATTTGTGTGTATATGCATGTGTATGCATAAGTTTGTATATGTGTATGTGTGTATATGTGTGTATATGTGTATATGTGTATGTGTATATGTGTATATGTGTATTTGTGTATATGTGTGCATATGTCTGTGTATGTATGTGCATGTGTTTGTTGTGTGTATATGTGTGTATATGCATGTGTATGCATAAGTTTGTATGTGTGTGTATGCAGGTGCTTGTATGTGTGTATAACTATGTTTGTGTATACATATGTGTGTTTGTGTGTGTATACATATGTATGTACATGTGTGTGCATGCATGTCTATGTATGTATGCATGTGTGTATGTATGCATGTGTGTATGTATGCATGTGAGTGTATGTGTGTGTATGTGCATGTGTGTATGCATGCATATGCATGTTTATGCATGTGTGTGTATGTATGCATATGAGTGTATGTATGTATATGAGTGTATGTGAGTGTGTCTATGTGTGTTATGTATTTGTAAGTATATATATATATATATATATATATATATATATATATATATATATATATATATATATATATATATATATATATATATATATATATATATATATATATATATATATATATATATATATATATATATATATGTGTGTGTGTGTGTGTGTGTGTGTGTGTGTATGTGTCTATATATATATATATATATGCATGTCTAAGTGTGTGTGTGTGTGTGTATATATATGTATGTGTAATTATCTATATGTGCATGTGCATGCGTGTGTCTATGTGTGTGTATGTATGTGTAAGTATCTATATGTGTATGTGTATATGTGTATATGTATGTATGCATGTAAGTGTATGTATGCATGTGAGTGTATATGTGTGTCTATGTGTCTGTATGTATGTGCAAGTAACTATATGTGTATGTGTGTATGTATATGTGTGTGTATGTGCTTGTGTTTATGTGTATATACATATGCATGTGTGTATGTATGTATACATATGCATGTGTGTGTGTACGAATACATATAATTTAGGAGGAAGTAGAAACAAAAGAGGACTTGAAAGAAGATTAGAGAAAAGTATAGGCTGATAAGGAGCCACATCCTCCTCATACTTCTAAAGAACAATTGTACTATCTGATGCAAAACAATGACAAGAGAGCTTATTATGAAGCTCAATATCAAAAGAATGCTAAGATAGAGGTAGTGTTCATAAAAAAGGAAGAATCTTCATTGGCTTTACTCTTAGGAATGATTAGGACCTCCTAACAAAAGGATAACAGTAGTACCCATGGTGAAAAGAAAAAAAGAAAGAGCCCACGTTGAAGCAAAAGATTAGAGAAACAAAGACAAAGGAAAAGAGTGATTAAAAAGAGAATCAAATCCTTGTTGATGAGTTAGATGGAGGAACTCACCCAATTTAGAAAATATATCTAGACATTGAGGATTAAGAAATAATGAAGACATATAAAAAACCTAGGAAGAGACACAAAAAAATGAAGATATTGATGTGGAAGCCTTCCTACTGAGGACTTGGAATCTATTAGAGCTAGATACTACAAGAAACGACATAGGATCATAAGTAAAAGAGATAGAAAAGGAGATAAAGATCACAAAAGAAGAAGGAAAAGGACAAGAAAATCCCCAAAAAGTTAGTACGATTCAAACCAAGATAATTGACATATAAGATATTCTCAAAGACATAGAGAATTACAATACTGTACATGAAGAGGATCAAGGGAAGGAACGATATTCAAAAGAATCAAAAGAGGAATAAAAGAAATAGGATCTAACCCATCAAGAAGGAAAATAGGGATGAAGAAATTTCTAAAAGATATAAGAGGTATATATGAGCTTGTGATGACTCAACTAGAGTAGTTCATGCGAGCTAGTAGAAACATGATATTATTAAGTATTGCTATTGAGCCAGGACTTATTAGAGGACATAAAATAATAGATATATGAGGAGATTGTATGGATGTGACCAGAGATGAGCTAGTGCTACACAAATCTTGCTCTACACCGGCTAATCTAATTTTAGGAACACTTATTTAGCTTCACAATGATCCACTTAGAACTATCAAGTTCTTTCAAGCATCATTCTCAAGAGTTTGCATCAAACCAGATAATTTGAATATGCAAGGAATGTGAAGAGGCTTATATTTTGGGAGCAGAAGGTCTCAATATTATGTTGAGAGCTCACAACTTGGTAGGAATTGACCATAGAGCTTTTGCACACATCTAATTGGTGTGTATGGATAAGTAAAGCAATTTATTTCATCAATTTATTTGCACCATACAAAGACAAATGAATCTAGGAAGTCAGGGGGGTCATCTTGACTTTTCAAGATCTAAAAGGTGTGCAAACATAGTCACATTCCTTACTTCATATCTCAAGATCTGCTAAATCAATCTTGATGAGACTTGATATGTGAACATTAGACACTCTGTGGCAAGTTATGCAAATTTAAAGTGTAGCAAACAAGTAAGTACATATAGAGAAATTGATTCCACAAGATCACTATAATGATGAAGATGCAACATTAGATAATAGATAGAAATGTACTTGGAAGAATGTATTAAAATGTAAGCCAAGTTAAAGTGTAGCAAATGAGTAAGTACATGTAGCGAAATGGATTTATTGTAAGTTAAAGTGTATCAAATGAGTAAGTACACACAGATAAATCAATTTATGCGAAGCTAAAGTTTAGTTATGCCAAGTTAAATTGTAGCCAATGAGTAAGTACACACAGAGACTCAATCGATTCCACAAGATCATTATAATGATGAAGATGTAACATTAGATAGTAGAAAGAAATGTACTTGGAATAATGTATCAAAATGTAAATTCTATTGAACATCTGATGCAAGGGAAGTGCAGTGGAATACACATAGATAGTGAGACTTGAATGTATGCTCAAGGTTCTCGCTTAATGCCTCTCAAAATGGTTCTCTTATCTCGTGACTAAAAGTATGTGTATTTAGACACATGTCAAGAGTTTGAATTTGAATTTTTCCTTACCTATAATTGATCCTAGACTTTAGGAAAGTGATTGATTTGATTCCTGTACCAAAATGAGTTGTGAGATTGCTTTCCTAACTTGATGAGATTCCATCTTCTTTTTTTTGGCTTTTATAATTATCCAAAGTAAATACATTGAAATCAACAAGCATGAGTTCGCATGTGGTCCTCCATGTGTAGAGTTAAATAAATGTGTAGTCTTGAAACTTTAGCAATGCACTTAGGCTTGCTTATTATACCAACAGCTCCCTCTCAAGCTAAGATGCTTGAGTCTTCAATTCTTCATGATTTCCTACAATCCAATCATTAATCTGAATCTATTGAATTTGCTTCCATCCAATGCCTCTGTCACCATATCTACATATTGTTGATGACATGATAGATATAAGAGTTGCATCTCCTTACTCATAATCTTTTCTCTCACCTAATGGTAATTAACTTCGATATGTTTATTCATGGCATGATAGATAGAATTAGTATCAAGATGTAATGAACTAATATTGTCTCCAAATATATCTTGGGTTGAGGTGTTCAAACCTAAATCTGAATATAGGGTTCTAATCCACATAGCTTTTTGTGTAGCATTTGCAAGTCCTCTCTATTCAGTGGCTCTTGATGAAAGAGAAACTATGGGTTGCTTCTTGGAAGAGCAAGAAATCATTTATCTACCTACAAAAGTAATATATCCATATGTGCTTATACTATCCTCTTTAGAGCTTGTCGAATCTGCATCAGAGAAGAGTTTAACATCTATATCAGATGTATATGGATAGTATGAAACTTCATTGATTGTGCCCTTTAGGCTCTTTAGAATTCTCTTGGCTGCCTCCATGTGAGGATTCTTTGGAGTGTGCATGAATTGACTTAGCACACTTACTCCATAACAAATACCTACTCTAGTTAGAGTATCATAATTTAATCTTCCAAATAAACTTTGATAGCTAGTTACATATTCAATTAGTCCACCTTCATGAGAACGTAAATTCAAATTGACATCCACACGTGTACTTGCAACCTTTGTATTTTCCATCTTGAATTTAGAGAGCATAGCTCCAATGTACTTTCTTTGAGTGAGAAACATACCTTTCTCTATATGTACCACTTCCAAACTAAGGAAGTATGTGAACAAGCCAAGATCACTAATATTGAACTCCTCCTTTGTTTGAGCTTTAATCCTCTTGATTCCATTTGCAACACTTGCTGTAATGATTATATCATACACATATACACATAGATATATGACCTCTAAGTGATTCATCGTAATGACGAGGGAAGGATCTCCCTTGATTAAATTAAAACCCTTATCCTATAGGTAAGTGACAAGTCTATGATTGCAACCTCTAGGAGCTTGCTTCAAGCCGTACAAAGCGTTCCTCAACATGCACAGAATTTTAGGGTATGTTTGATCTTCAAATCCAAGAGGTTGAGCCATATATACCTCCTCTAAAATCCATACATTTACAAAAGAATTTTCAACATCCATTTGATATATCTTCGAGTTCTTGGAAGATGCAACACTTATGAGTACTCTAATAGTAGGCATGTTTCCAACAAGTGAAAATGTTTCTTCATAATCCATACCTTGACTTTGTGCAAAACCTTTGGCTACAAGCCTTGATTTGTACCTGTTAATTGAGCCATCCAAATTCTTCTTTACCTTGTATATCCACCTTGAGCCAATGAGCTTCATGATGGCTTCTTGGGTACCAACTCCCAAGTGTGATTTTCTTGTAAAGCTTCTATCTCTTCTGCCATGGCACTTATCCATTTTGGCTTCTTCTTGGGTTCCTCATAAGTGGAAGGTTCTTGCGAGTTTGAGTCCTGTGCTATAATGATCAGTGACCAAAACATTGTCATAACTATACCTTTTGGGCTTCCTTTTCTCTCTAAGAGAACTACTTATAGTTTGTCGAGATGATTTTGGTACTAGCACATCTCTCAACTCTTGCACTTTCGCTTTTCATTTGCAACTCTAAGAGTTGATTTCCATTCTAAGAGTCTTCTAGTCATCATCAAAATTACTTGATGCTTCAACTCTAAGCTCATTCCTCTTGGATAATGTTGGAAAATCTTCCTCTAGATCAAAGGGAAGTTTGATTTTCCTACAATCATCTTCAAACCTAGATTTTCTTTCATCAAACAAAACATCTCTACTTACAATGAACCCTTTTGGGCTTGGCTTTTATAGCCTGCAACCTTTTTGGTTAAGTTTATAGCCAATAAAGATGCATTTCTTTGCCTTTGGATCTAATTTCCCTATGCTTTGTGAAGGTATGCATGCATATGCTATGCACCCAAAGATCCTACAATGATCAAGTCTATTTCTTCTTCCATTCCATGCTTAAAATGGTGTCATCCCATCCTGTGCTTTTGATGGGACTCTATTGATCAAGTATGTGGCCGTAGATACTGCCTCTACCCTTAAGCTTTTGGTAATTTCTTTTCATTTAGCATTGACTTACAACCTCCACAATTATCCTATTTCTTCTCTTTGCCACTCCATTTTGTTTTGGCGTATACGTGGTTGTGATTTCTCTTTTGATTCCTCTTTCTTGGAGATAAGAATCAAAGTCATGGGAGAAATATTGACCCCCTCCATCTTATCTTAATCTCTTTAAAGGTTTACATGTTTGATTTTCTAAAAGAGCTAGGTACTTCTTGAAACATGAAAACACTTCATCTTTATGATTCATAAAGTATAGTATTGGTCAACTACTACAATCATCAATGAATGACAAATAATATGTGGATGCACCCGTACATCTTTATGAAGTAGCTCCAATTGGTATCCATGAATGTATCTCTTCTTTGTGAGTGATTGCCTATGTGACTTACCGAATTGACAAGCACTACATTTGTAGATCATGTGTTTTTTGGATATGTTTGGTAGACCAATTACACTCTGATCCCTATTGATTTGCTTCAAGGGTCTTTCACCTATGTGTGCTAACCTCTTGTGCCAAGTTTCCAACTATAATAGAGTTTGGCGACCATAATTGTACAATGCAATGTAAATAAATAACCTGCTGTTTGTCCTCTTGAATCCATGATGTGGATCCTCAACAAATTCTCTATTCTTTTTGAATTTGACTTGCAATCCTTTCCCAACAATTTGAGCTACACTTATCAGGTTCTTGGTGATAGTTGGCATGTATAATACCTTGCTCAATAGGTTCATATTACTATATGAAGTCTTCACATTACCTATCTTCTCAACTAGATGTCTAGTGTCATCTACTATTTGAACTTCATGTTTATTCCTTGGATCCTTGAAGTCTAAGAGAAGAGCTACATTCCGTACTACATGATTTGAGAAACCTGAGTCTATATAGAATATATGTTTGTCGGCTTTATGTTCATTAGAAGAAGTGAATCTTCTTGAGTTTGATCACCTACATAGTTGTTGTAGTCTCTCCTTCCTCTGTATCCTCCTTGGTAACTATTATTGTTTCTCCCTTGAAGATAAGCTTCATTCCCTTTGTCTATGGACAAAGCGAATCCATCTCCCATGTTGACTAGTTGCTCTGATACCATTGTGAGGAGATGGTGTGGATGTGACCAAAGATGAATTGGTACTACACAAATCCTACTCTACACCTACCAATCTAGCTTCACGAATGCCTAATAGACTCTTTTTTCTTCACAATGATGTGTGTAGAACCAGCAAGTGCTTTGGAGCATCATTCTCAAAATTTTTCATGAAGACAGATAACTTGCATATGCAAGAAATGTGAAGAACCATCTATTTTGAGAATAGAAGTTCTGAGTATTATGTCCAAAGCTCACAACATGCTATGAATTGACAATAGCGCTTTTGCAAACATATAACTAGAATGTATAGCTAGCTAAATCAAGTTATTTCATTATTTTCGATCCACCATAAAAAGAGAAATGAATCTAGCAATTCAAGGAGGCCATCCCAACTTTTTAGGATCTAGAAGGTGTGCAGATAGATTCACCTTCCTTACTTCATATCTCAGGATCTGCTAAACCAATCTTGATGAACCTTGATACATGATCAAAAGACATCTACTCTAACTATGCCAAGTTAAACTATAGCAAATGAGTAAGTACACACAGAGAAATTGATTCCACAAAATCATTGTAATGATGAAGATGCAATAGTAGATAGTAGACAAAAATGTACTTCAAAGAATGTATCAAAATGTAAGTGATATTGAGCATATGATACAAGGGAAGTGTGGACTACACACACATAGTGTGAGGTCAATGTATGCTCAAGTTTGTAGCTCAATCCCTCTCATAATGGTTCTCTCATCTCGTGACTAATAGTATGTGTATTTGTAAACATGTCCAGAGTTTTGATTTGAATTTTCCCTCACCTAAAAGTGATCCTACACTTTAGGAAAGTGATTGATTTGATTCCTCTATCAAAATGCCTCCTGAGATTGCTTTCCTAAATCAACGAATTCCATCCTCATTTTTTTGTCTTTTATAGTTATCCAAAGTAAATACAGTCAAATTGGCAAGCATGAGTTCATATGTGGTCTTCCATGTGGATTTAAATGAATGTGTAGTCCAAAAACTTTAGCGATGCACTTAGGATTGCTAGTTGTACCCATGAGATGGAAATAAGAAAGAGCAAGAGCAAATACAAATAGAATTGAGTGAGTACACAAAGATCATAGAGTCATGCCAGATCAAAGCCATGAAGATGGAAACATAAGTGGTCAAGTATACAAATAGAATTGCATTTTTGGAGGAAAAGTGTGAAAAACAAGAAGGGACAATAAAGAAGATGGAAGGGGACCTCAAACATATGGATTCAAAGAAGAGAGTTTTATGAACATTATATCAATTATTAAGCAAAGCTAATGAAGAAAATCACTAAGATGCTGATGGCAGATGGGAGTTATAGATTAGGAGGAGAAAAAGTAGAGAAAAGTCAATCTAAAGCTCACACATGACCAAAGTATCTCAAAGAAGCTCAAAACATCATCTTCATAACTACAAAGAATTCTTTACTAAATAGTAATCCTTTGCCTAGAGTGACCAAACAATTGACAAAAAGGTTGTACATGTTAAAAGCTTCTAGGTACTTGAAAGTCACTAGTTAAGAGCAAGTATGGGAAGGGACACTTTGAAAGCTCACCAAATGCATTTGGGGAGGTATTTCATTAATTTCTAGAGAAAAGTTACTACAAAAGGATAAATTTTTTTCTTTTTTCAAGAGGGGAACAAAAGTCCCTCTTTCCTTTGTTTGAAATTATATTCTTGGATGGATAATATCCATATATAAGAGGCATCACTTCCTTTCTCTTTTTAGATGCCTTGAGGTTATGAGAGCGTAAAAGAGAAGATTTCTTGGATAATTTTATATGCAATATGTGTATGTTGTTGAGAAACTTTAAAGCCTTGGGGTCTTTATGATTTCCTTTGATCATTAATTAATTAATCAAAGGATATTATTGAATGCTTCAAGAGGAGAGAGAGAGAGAGAGAAAGAGAGAGAGAGAGGGACAAAGAGAGAGAGAGAGAGAGAGAGAGAGAGAGAGAGAGAGAGAGAGAGATGTTTGGGAATTAGAAGAGAGTTTGGTTGTATGTATATGTGTCTAGTCGTATAAGATAGAGACAGAGAGAGAGAGAGATAAAAGAAATCATGAGCAAGACATTTTGTTTGTTCATAGGGGTTGTATCATGCGATATGCGATGGTGAAGGGTGGACGTGGTTTCCCATAAGTTTTTTGTATCAAAGAAAAGGGAATGCAAAACCTAGGTGAAATAATCTAGATCAAGATACATGTGGTTTCAAATGTAGTTAAGAGAGGCAATAAGTAGTGCTTTATAGAGGTGGATGATTTTAATAAAGTGACAGGAAGGAGATGGTTGAACCATACCCATGGTTGAACTACACCCTAAGAGAGAGGATTAGCAAGTAATCCTCAACCATGGCTTTTGAGGCAAGTGGTTAGCCCATCACATTCCTAACCAAAAGCTTGTGAGTTCAATTCCTTACATTGGTATCAGAGCCTAGGAAGTAGGTTTTGCAAAGGTGGATTGATCTAATGGCCTCTAAAAAAGGTACTTGGGCATCCTCTATATGAAAGGGTACAAAGTAGTGCATGTCGCTTTCACAAGTTAGCCTAACAAAGATTGAGGTGTATCTCGCAATCCGTAGGTCGGATTGAGGCATGTAATATACCATTGGAAAGCTCTCGGAACAAACTTTCAAAATCTAATGAGATATCAAGAAAGTGTAAAGCCATTGATAAATCTTGGGTGGCACTTTTTGAGTGTTCAAGATACCAAACATGGGTCAGAACAAGGTTCAAGAATGAGGTTAAGAACAAGGTCCCAAAACACCAAGGTTGCAAAAAAGAAGGTTCAAGACACCAAGGTTGAGAGCAAGGGTTCAAGAGACCAAGGTTGCAAACAAAGTTCAAGAAACTGTGGGAGGTTGAGGACATCAATTCAAGGGTCCATAGGGAGTTCAAGGGGCTGATCATTGAGGCTAGAGGCATACATGAGTAGATCATTGAGGAAAATGATCAACTAAGAGTGGAAGAATGTAATAAAGTGATAGGAACGAGATGGTTGAGCCACACCCTTGACAGATAGGAGATGGTTGAACTACACCCTAAGAGAGAGGATTAGGAACTAATCCTCAACCATGGCTTTTGGGGCAAGTGGTTAGCCCATCACATTCCTAACCAAGAGGTTGTGAGGTCAATTCCTTACAATGATAGCCTCAACAAGCATAGGATAGGAGTATTTCCTTGTATGGATGTTGTTCCCATTTGTTTTTATTCTTGAAAGCTTAGATAAAGAAACATCATTCTCAATAGCATTTGGCTAATTTAAAGGCATTCATATTAAGCTCAATGGACCTTTAATGCATGGCTATTCTAAATGCATTGATATTGTGATATTTACATCTAGCTTAAAGGCTTGGTTGATAGATTGGTGGTGTAGTTGATCCTTGAGAACTTGAGTGATAGATATGGATTGTTTGTTTATATCCAATCCTTGGACAAGGTGGTGTGTGGTTTATGATAGGTTTGAATGTTTCCTTTTCGTGAGATTACTCTCAAGTATGGCATCAGTTTCTATGTTGTTTACTTCATATGATGCCACATTATTGCATGTTTTTTAATATCAAGTTTTGAGCATTGAATGTTTCCATTGTTGAGATTCGATATGAGCTAGTGACAAGTCTTTCGTGTTAGGTTCTTTGTTCTTATTCTTATTTATTTTCCTTTGATAGCTCCATTTACAGGGGATTATCTATTAGAATCTTGATAAGGTCTTCGCATAATCTTGGATAATTTTAAATAGTTATTTTGTGCAAGTTTATGATATTAGCATTATGCATAGGTTTGTTGCATGATTGTGTTACATATTGGTTGCATGCTCACCTTTGTAGCTAGATATTTGTGATGTGTGTTGGAGTTTAAGGTCTTGAAAGCACAGAAGCAACACGAGGAAGAAGAAGCTTGGAGAGAAACAAGACATAGAATTTATTTCCAAGTGAATGTACAAAGATAAGTGGCCCTTTAGAGTTATAAGTATCTGTACAAGTCAGAAAACCTTGTAAGATGAGGAAAAAGTGTCCCGATGTTCCTAAGAGTGGTCACACACATCACTACCAAGATGTATTTGCAAATAACCCCTAGGAGGGATGCAATGAAAAAGGAGTTTGTACTCATGTCTAAGGACGTGCCAAGCTTTGTGGAAAGAAATCAATCTACAAAATGAAGTAAGCCCATAGCTATGTGAAAAGCTTCAACTTCACTCTAGGTAGAGCCTTTGGGAAAAGGTCTGTAGCATTATCCTATGTGGGTACATTAGCTTAAATGATCTCTCCAAGAGAGAACCTCTCCATCAGATGATGATAGCGCACCTCAATGAGCTTTGTGTGAGCATGAAACACAAGGTTCCATGCAACTACCAATGTTTTGTGTTTGTAAATAAAGATGGAAGTGCAAAAACTGACCAACATCCAAATCAACCAAAAGGATTTTAAGCTACACACACTCAATAGTCTCTATGAAATGTTCCCTATACTTAGCCTCACAACTATAAATGGCCACAATATCTTGGTTCTTGCTCAACCAAGATAGCATCATGAAGACTTAATCATAAACTTATTTCCATGGGAGTGGTAATATGTTTCCAGCCAAGAAGTTGTCATAATGTGTCAGTACATTCTCTTTGACACAAAGCTATTCCTCCAACAACTTGCAAAATCTGAATGCCCAAATAATGATGCAAATGCCCAAAATCTAACATCTAAAAAGAGACATGAAACATCATGTGCACACTTAAGATATAAGGGTTTCTCAATTGGAGTGTTCTCATAACCATGTGCTAGAAGGTAGACATGTATCTTTTCATACCACGCATGTGGTTCTTGTTTAAATCCATGTAATCCCTTTTTCAACTTGCATACTTTGTTTTCATGCCCGTTCTAGAAAAAACCACGGGGTTGAAATGCATATACTTGTTCATGAAAATCACCATTTAGAAGTGTATTTTTAATTATCCAACTAATGTACATTCCAACCATAATACTATTGAGTGCACAAATTTCATGAACAATGGTCATTCCGCATGCGAGAGAAAAAGTACCATAAAAATCAATGCCTATTTCTTGAGCATATCCTTTGGCAACAAGCCTTATACCTCTTAGTTATTTCAAGAGGCTTGCATTTTACCTCATATACGCATTTAGTGCTTCTTTCCTTTTTCCCTAGAGCCAATTCACTAGAGAACAAGTACCATTCTTCATAATAGCATCATCATCTAATTGCATATTAGCCATCCAATTTTTTGAATTTTGTGGTTTATCAAAAGAAACATGCTCATTCACATCACAGAGACTAGGGACATTTATTGTAGAATAATCTTATGCAAAAGAAGCCATTTTTTATGATAAAACAGTTTAACTATAACCAAGAACTATCTAAATCAAGTAAACAATTTGGAATTTGTTTTCAATGGATAAACCCATGCATATCTACAAAATTCATCTATGAAAGTCATGAAGTACATGTTGTTCCTAGATGAAGGGGTGTGCATGGGACCATATAATTAGGAGTAGCTCTAGTTGAACCATCTTTTGGGAGGGAGGATCAATGCATTATGCCCAAAAATATAGCCTTCAATGACATGTTTAGAGGGTGCCTAAAGTTTGGGAAGAGAGGAGACTTATTCATATTTCTCTAGATGAAGAAAACTAGAAAAATTCAAATGACTAAGGCATGTGTGCAGAAGTTTTGCATTGACATAGCATAAGAATCATCAAATGAACATGCTAAATCATTAACTGATTTTGCATAGTCTATGAGTTTATACAACCCACAACATAAAATGCCAAAATCAATTATAAGAAGGTGTAGTAGCATGGTTTTCAACAACCTTAAAAATATTCCACAACCTTTTTTCTATCAATAGGTGATGCATCATGTATGCACACAATGGGTAATTAGCACCATTCAACTTGTCCTCAATAGACAATGTACAAAATGTATTATTCCTTCCAACCATGGCTCATGACAAAATGACCAACACCTATATATATGTTTAATGCAAGAAATTCGTACACAATCATTGTGATAGTGCATTTGGAGGCTGAAACAAGCTCACAAAGTGAAGCTATTAGAAACTCCTAATGGCATGGAGTATGCTCATGAATTATTGTGCAAGTTTAGACTATGCCTAGAGGAGTGTCAAAGACATCCTAGATGAAGGGGAGGCTTGATCTAATAACAATTTTTGGAGTTCAAGGTCTATGGAAGCACATAAACAACACAAGAAGAACAAGAAGAAGAATCTTGGAGAACACAACACAAAATGTACTACCATATGAATATACAAAGACAAGTGATTGATTGGTGTTATAGGCATATATACAAGCCAAAGGGACAAAGCATCCTAAAGAGGGAAGAAAGTGCCCTAGCACTCCTAAGAGTTTTCACACACATCACTACAAAAAATATATCATTTATGAGGTATATTGCTATGGATATGCAAGAATGATTCAATTGTTGATGGAATATTCAATTTTGGTGAAATGTTGCTACTCTCTTGATCACATTGGAAAGTCATTAGCTTTCTAGCATGATGTCTTTTGTGTTTGATGGCATTGTAATTTCTTTTGTGTTTGATGGCATTGGATTTTAGAAATCGAAATTTCAGACATGTAAATTGTTTGATACATAGTTACACAATTGTGTAGGGATGTGTAGATTCAGCATGAAATGGCTAACCATATATGCATGGATATGGATACCTTTTCTAGGTCCACTATTTGTTTAGATGTCGTAGATTCCATATATGATTTAATGATAGATGAGGAGACATGTAATTCATTATTGAAATGAATACATGTGATTTTTGGGCATCCATTGATTCATGTGAGATAAAGTTTGCATCGATAAATTTGATGTTGGCATAGTGGACACATATTCAATGGCATTGATTTATGATAGATGTGGAGATGATTCTAGAGACATGCATATCAAGAAAGTGTACATTTATCAACTCAAGGTAATGTTAGAGACACTTGCATATAAGTTGATTCAAGGCTCATGAATAGTGTGAGAATCATCATATCCCATTTTTATACCTACAAAAAACATTAGCTGATGCTCACTATGCACATGTAGAGTAGTGTGCTCAAATAGGTACTAAATCATAACATGTTTTTTTGATAATTACACAGTTTTGAATGTAGCTCATATTTTGGATGATGCTGACATGGATTCTTGATTAGAGCATTTTGATGACATTCAAATAGAGATTGTTCATTGGATAGACCTTCATGTTCATGCTATGATGTTAGTTGATGGAGAGGATTATGACACACGTATTGGGGGAGAGAACAGTAGATTATATGATTCATAGAGTGACATAGAGCTTAGTGTGTTATATAGTGAAACTAGACACATTCTTGATAGAGAAAATGGTTGATTTGAATGTTGAGTATTCAATATCAATGTAATCATCACTGGATGCTCTCATGCCAAATTTTGACATGGATATATCAAGTAAAGCTAGTGCAAAGAATAATTCTTTAGATGTCTTGATACAAAAATGGTTTAAATTGTTAGGTTAGCCAAGATAACACAAGTCTCATCATCATTCAAGGTTTGATGTAAAAGTTCTTATGATTGATACTAGACAACTGGAGCATATGCACTTAGTCTTGTGAGTTTTTCAACAATTTTCCTCCCAAGCATAAAGCAAATGAGACTTCACAAGAGCTTCACGAGTTCTTGCATCAATCAAATGAAATCTCAACACTTTTTGTACATGTTTCCACTTATGCCTACATTGACTCTTAAGTAGAAGATTATTAGGGATTGTAAGGGCCAAGTGACTCTAACATATTCTTTTTTAATTTAAACATGAAGTTGTAATTTCCACACATATCACAACATAGGGATTGAGAGTTACAAATCTCCTCGTATATGTGCTCTCTCTCTAAAATATCTCTCTATACATTTCCTCCTTGTGTTTACTACTCAAGCCTTGAAGGATCTCCTCTATAGATATACAGTGTATTGCTATCACAAAAATATATAGCATTTTCGAATGAGATCTCGTATGAAATTATTGTAATAAGTTTATTATTCGCAACTACTTTACAACCACATATTAATTTGTAAATAAACCAGATATTTTTCCCACTTCTTCAAATATGAACAACATCAAAAATCAAAAAAGAATTTGAAGAAAATAAAGCAATACGAACTAAAGAAAACATGTGTATATGTATCATGAATCATGTAATCCTCCATATTACCCCATTATTAAGGTTTTCATTAAGAAGTTTGACCACTAGTATCACTGAGAATCAAAATGCTTATCAATGTAGTCTGATTGTTGGTATGGTCAATGCATACTATAATAGATTGCAAGGATCTCTTACCATCTTTGCTTCAATAAATGTAGAGGTTGAACCATCTCCATAACTTTCATTTGCATAAATAATAACTTGATACATGGTTCTCCTAGAATCAATGGATAACCTTAATATTTTTGAACAACGAAATCCCAAAAATCCCTTACATATCCGATTCTTAAGTTTTACTTGAAGCCTTTTGTGAAGAATACACTTGAAAGAACATGTACCTATGGAGACATATCAAATGATAAATTATCCATTCCTCCCCAAATTTGCAGCCATAGAAGTATAGATACCCTTTTTGGTGCGAACTATTCCCACCCTTCTTTTCCCATCACCTACACCTTTCAAAAAAGTGGTATGCATTCCAAGTATTCCTATCCGTACATTCATATACTTAGGTTTATAACCCTAGTTTATAAGATTTTATTTCCCTTATTTCTATCTTGACGTCAAAATGGCATTGGAAAACATGTAAAATAGTTGAGTTCTAAGGTGTGTGGAAACGATTCTTCAATGGCCATTCCCACTAGCCTTTATGTGCTATGTACATATTAATCTATATCTATTGTTTATTGATATCCTCAGCCTTAGTAAGGCTCTTGGGAGGGCAAGGAAAAAGTGGGAAATCATCTCAAAGTGTCTTCTATATACCATCATGTACCTGTAGCCTCCAAACTATCTTCTATAAATTAAACATCATTCAAGTTATTTGGATCCATAAAATATGTTGTATAAATGTTGGAGTGATAATGTGCAAGATAATTATGATCCTCTTTGGACATTATCAGACATGTAGTAATCTTGAGACAAAATTCCCATAGTAAAAAAGATTTCAAATCCTTCCAGAATTAGAATGCCATCTTTCCCTCGTGCCATTTTGGGCATTCCTAACCTTGAATGTAATCAAAGATGATATGTTTGGAATAATCTATCATCATTTCTCCAAGTATAGTATCCTTGTTCACATATAAAAATTCCTTGCAATGGAATGCAGACATTACATCCAATTATTCAAGGAGTTATTGTCTTGTTATCTATTTTATTAGAAAAACTTCATTTTTAGGAGTCTCTATTCACACTAAATGTAAAATTAGGTCTCTTCTCTCTACTATGTTTTCCATGTTAATCCATAATCATTCCTCTATGAGATTCGAATAATACTTGCATATATGATCAGTCATCATCATCATGCAAAGAATCCAATTACAATATTGATCCCATTATATGTTAGATTTATGCCTATGATATTGAATTGTAAGGCATAAGCCATTACAAAGTTCTCCCATTCAAATGACTAGGACATCCTCTTCTTGTAAAAAGCCCTCGACTTCCTCTTCTTTACAAGAATACTAGATTACTGCCACTAAAGGAATATTCTAAACTCATTTTTGATGAAATCTTTTCTGTTTCCCCTTTTGTTTAAAAAGACTATTATGAACTCATTTTCTCTACTTTTCTAGAAAGAATATTTATAGAGGTTCTCAAACTTTCCTTCCTAAAGATTGAAGAACAAAACTCCCATATAAAGGAAACTATTTCTCTATAATAAGAGTCATACCTTTTGGATGTTGAGCTCTTTTATCCCTTTTCATGGAAGAAAAATTCTCAAAGGGAAATAATTTCCAACATCCCATACTATGCGATCCTAGTTCGAATCCGTGAAAGAGCAATTCCACTAAACATATCACCTATCCAGGCTCCACAACTATGATGGAACTCACATTTGTAATAAAGCGTAAATTCTCATGAACCCCTCTTCCTCAATGAATACATTGGCTTATTTTAGATGATCCTATCATCACCTACTTGGCAACCCTAATTCTACATACATGCACCAGACTAGTTGCTTTATACATACCATTACCATATGACCTCCCATCTTTCTTCCTACCTATAGATTGAATGCTCTGGCTAGAGGTAAGGTCAATTCAAGACCTCTCCTAGTGATTGATTTGTATGAGCATTTCTTATAGGCTGCATATGAAACGCATATATGATGTCAATTAACTACAGTTAGTTTCGAGCTGGACTAAGTAGCCAATAATTTTTAACCATTAATGGTAATGGGCAATTTTACATTCAGATCTTAAAGCTATAAATTTATTTTGGCATTCACATAAATAAAGTATAGTCTCTTGTTCACATTATGAGACTCTCGTGAAGGTAAAAGTCCTTCACTATCTTGGATATGATCATGTTTTTTTCCTAGTTTATATTGAGATTGTAGGCAAATTGATACAAACTCTTTATGCAGCTTCCTCATATGCATAATTTCTTTCGTGCACATAGTCTTGACAAAGACTTGTACACTTTTCTTGATCAATCTTATAAACTATATCCATCAAGATTTTGATATTTAACATGTCGAGAAGTTTCCTTAACACATGTTTTCTAGTCTACTCTTGTCTTTCACATATTTGTTTCAAAATGCTTCTTTTAAAAGACTTTAAGTTTCATGCAACATATAAACCCTTAGGTCTTTGGATTTTTTTCTTTTTTTTTAAGATAGATACGTATCCTAGTTCTCAAGGATTCTCCAAGAGTTGTATTATGCCCTAATCTAGACTTTGCAGCAATTCAACTAACCATCCCTCATAAACTCTTACCCATGAGAAACTTAGACATTCTAAACTTCCATGGCTGATACATGTTCTTATCTAGTAATTCAATATTGGTGTATACTCTCACATATTGTACTCTAATGCACTCTATTAAGGCTCCTTGATGCAAAAAGAGTGATAATTATAAAGATCTTTAACTCAATACTTCAAAAGTACCAAAACAGATAGGGTAGATGCATAGTGTATTCACTAGTACAGCTCTCTTGAGTTGGTTGTATGTCCTTGACATCAAATAAACGTCTCCTCTTCTTGCAAGCCCTTCAACAGCCCCTTTTGGTCCTCTTTGAGTGTGGTGGTGTGTTGAACTGATCTTACCTAAATGAAACATCACAAAAGCTACTTAGAATAGGTATGTGGATCCAAACATAATATGAAAACTTGATTCTATTATCACTACAACATATGAGGGGCATACCAACGCTACATATACCGACAGTCACACTGGGCGTCAGTATGGGCGTTGGAAAATCTCACTTAGAGATACCGACGGTCAAGTGACCATCGGTATGACCATTTTAAACGGATCGTCGGTGTGGCCCGCAGCCATCAGTATATGCGTCGGTATATGCATCGGTATAAGCGTCGATATAAGCATTGGTATAAGCGTCGGTAATTTACTGGAAGTTACCAACACCCATACCGATGCCCATACTGGCGCATATATCGAGGCCGAGTTTTAAACATACCGCGAACCTGAGAGCAAAACTTCACATTTTTGCACGAGTTTGAGTATTGTTGGTCTTCTATCGAACTTGCGTGCGCGAACCGAATTGCGACCTGCATTGTCTTGTGCACACACATACACAGATCTTTCTCTCTACACACACACAGTCTCTCTTGGCTTAGATCTCACATCTTGGTAAGTGCTACGCGTACTGTTAGCATTTGTGTTTCTCTATGCTTTAGGTTTTATAATTTCTCTTTTCTTTGATTTTACAGAAGTTCTTTGGCGTCGATTGTTTGGAATTAAACGATAGGCGACATACATTACGCTTTGAGGACAATGATCCAAAAGAGGCGCATACTTGTAAGTGATTGTTTTATTGTCTATTGATAGAGAGAGAAGAAAGGACAGAAAGAGAGAGAGAGAGATGAGAGAGAGAGAGAGAAGATAGAGAGAGAGAGAAAGAGAGAGAGAGAGAGAGAGAGAGAGAGAGAGAAAGAGAGAGAGGAGAGAGAGAGAGAGAGAAAATGAGAGATAAGGAATAATGAAACAAAGAAAGATAGAGATAGGAAAATAGAGCATACATACACACACACATACACACACATTTACACATGCATACATACACATATACATGTACACACATGCATGCTTACATACACACGCCTATACACACATGCATGCTTACATACACACACATATACACACATGCTTGCATACACACACATACAAATTTACACACATGCATACATACACACACATGCATACACACATACATACACACATATATACACATATGCATACATACACATACACACATATACACACATACATACACACACATATATACACACATATACAACTCAGAAGGAAGCAAGTACGATGGAAGGACGATTACTCTGCAACGCACAGTGAAATGGCGGCGGCGGCGATTGAGCGGCTCATGCAAGCATTAAAGTTGCTCCTGATCTGCTAGGTGTTGAATATGAGGGTATGGAATTCGCAACTGCAAGCCTCTCTTCTTCTCTCTATAAAGCTCCACGCAAAACACACACCGTTTCTCAATAAAACAACTTGCAACGACGACTCCACCTCCTCAAAAGCTACCTAGCAGACTCTTGAGTTGCATCATGAGTTGCATCATGATGCTAGCTCTTGCCTGCCTGCCTGCTTCATCACTAACGGAAGCAGAAAAGTTTTTCTCCCTTAGTACGAGTTCCATCTCCGTGACACCTGCGGATTTCGAGACGTGAAATTTTTCATTAACCTATACGCAATGCCATTGTCAACCGGCCCATCAAAGTTTTCGAGCTTCGACATTAAATCCAGAGGCAATACGATTCATAAAGCATTTCTCGACATCGATGACAGAGAATCTGTCTCCGAACTCAACCCCGGCATTTCACACCTCAATATCTACACAGACGGATCTTTAAAAGTTCTTCCAAATGTTGGAATGGCTATGAACCTAAATAGGTGGCTCGATGACGACGCCCAGAGCGCACATGATTGTGGGCGGCTTTCCACAAAGACAGAGTTGATCGCCATCTGTTTGGCACTGAAACATATTGCCAATGAGCAAATATTGAACAGATATGTTGGTGAGGCAGATGGTACATTTCGAAGGCTAACGATTTGGACAGACAGCAAATACGCGCTTCAAAACCTCAAGTGGAAGAGTCGAAATCATGATTCTCATCCCACACTTGAAGATTCTACAACACAGAGGAAGAAGAAGATGATAGACGATCGCATCATGGACGCCGTGCGCCGTGCAAACAATTTCTCCTGTCCGGGTGACCATAAGGAAAGTTGGAGCGCACAGATGTATCAAAGGCAATGAAGTAGCGGACACCCTTGCAAAGATTGGTCGACTTCAATGGATGCCGGTTCATGTGTACAATAATGCAGGTGATACTTGATTTTGATGGATGAGCGCTCAAGTGGATGATGGAGGCGCCAGCTGATAGCTTGATCCATTTCTTTCGGAGCCGAGTGTGTTTCTTTTCTATCTGATTTACTTTGAAGTACAATTCATGTAAACATGAATGAATGCAGGTGAGAATCTGCTAGGCATCCCTGACTACGCAGATCGACGTTCTCAACGAGCTTCCATGGCGGACAGTTCTTCTTTTGACACTAGCAACAGCCGTGCTTCCAAGGTCGATGATATGGAGGCCAACTGGTCTTCGAATAAACAGAAGAGGCAAAGCGGCAATCAGCTGCCCTTGCGCAAGTGCCCAGGTCTTCTGCTAAGCGATGAATATACTCCTCGAGTCTTGTGGCCTAATTACGGGTCTCGGATGGATGGATGAAGGTGGTGGAAGTCATGGCCTTGTCCTCCTCCTTTGGATATTATTAACCAGATTTCCTTTCCGTTCTGTACATAAGTTAGACGGACACGAAGAAAAAGACGATCTGTAGTCTGTTCAGTGTGGTGTTGCAGATCCTCCTCCTCCTCCTCCTCATGATTTCGTTGAAGTGATTGCCGTAGTCTAGTCATTCTTCTGGTGCTCAAAGTGTGTTTTATTATTTGTTCTCATGTTGTTGTTGGTTTTTTTTTTTTCTTTTAAGTGATTTCCTGCTGCTGGTGGTACTTCACATATATTTATTTCATATCTGTGAGCCTCATGTTCAAACGCAGCATAAAATATCCCGAATGCCAGAAACTTTGCATGTCAAGCGGATAAAATATGGCTGATCCTAATTTCATACGACGCCTTTAAATCATCTGCATTTTTAAGCGCGAAAACCAGCTCCAACTCTTCGCTCCTAGAAAAGTAGTAGCCGAAGCTTTTCATTCCTAAAGATTGCGTCCCATTTTGGGGAGAGAGAGAGAGAGAGATTTGAAATGAAATAGACTGTGTCTTTGGGCTGCTATTCATTTGTGTTTTGGTAACCATGTGGGTTAGGATGAGCTACACCAAGAGAAGAAGGAAACTCCCAATGTGAGGAGCTAGAGCATCACAGCCCTGATGTGATGGAGAGATGAATTGTTGTCAGGATCTTGCTCATGTGCACACAGAGGTTACGAATGCAGAAAACACACAGAAGAATAGAGATAAGAAGAGACGAGACTCAACGCAACATTGGGTGCAATCTCCCCCATGCACTTTGCTTCGACAGTCCACAGAGTGCATGTATTTATAGGAATTTTTGATTACGTCGAAAAGAGTGGTTACATGAGAGCGGCTTCAAAAAGCAAGCATGAAACTAAAAGCTGGTAACTTTTACAGAAAGCCATTGCTTTCAATAAGAGAAACTGCAGTCTACAACGACCCTTATTCTAACTATTACTTTTCTAACTGTTTCTAAGAGTAAAACCTTCTACGAGGGTTTATTTACAAGCTAAATAATAATTATTCAGATTATTGATATCCGACCTTTCACGCCTTGCACGCTCCTCACGAACCTTCAGCTGCTATATCAAAAACATCAAAAACACATTAATACATCAATAATTTAACACTCTAACAATGCATTGCTCAATAATAATTTAACACTCCAACAATGCATTGTTCAATATATTCCATGTCACAATCCAACAATGCATTGTTCAACATATTCCATATTACACTCCAACAATGCATTGTTTAACATATTCCATAAGTTATAACATGAATGTTCTCGCAACCTGACACCCCTATCCATACAACAACTCTTGGGATTCACAATGACCTCTATATTGATTCAAACAGCATATGCATGTGAAATCTCCAACATTGCTTTTACACTTTCCACTAGAGTCTACTAGTGGTAGGCATACTTGCCACTTGCATCAAGTCTCTTTCAACTCATGTTAACGCTAGAGCTCTTTGTGAGACACTCACTCCCTAGCTCCTGACGGGGGGTTGAATCCAAGACCTCCTCCTTCCCATCCTTGAAACCTAAGGACTAGGCAGATGCTATTTTAAAGAGTGTCTATTGCTTCAGATTTAATATCCATAGGAAAGTCTTCGAGGAAGTATTGTATAGATAGTTAGAATGACAATCTAGTAATTTGGATCGATAGCTTGCTTTGGATCTCCTAACAGAAGCCTGAATATCATTGCATAGTGGTATCATTTATCCCTTTTGAGTACACAGATATATAGAGCCGATAGCATGCATTGGCTTCAACAAAGAAAAGAGAAAAAAAAATTTGGGAAGCATCTCCCATGTGGGTGAGGATGAAATACACTAAGAGAAGAACACATTCTAGATATAGCCTTATCTTTCCACAAAACGTTTTGGAAGTCGTGATAATGGTTAACTCTAGATAAAGGCTAATCTTTCTTGAAGTCTTCATATAGGATAATCTTTCTAAATAACTTGATCATCACACACCAAAATTCTTCATGCACTTAAGGTTTGATACGACTTAAGTGTGCAGCTCTCTAGTTAAAAGTCACATTTTATCACTCACATGTAAAGCTGAGAGGCCCTACTTATAAAAGAAAACGGCCTTATCCTTTTTAGAAAGGCCAACAAATGGATGGCTAAGATCACTAGTCTATTTTACTCGATTGCACATGCTCAATAATTGCATTAGAGAGGGTGCTGAATTGGAAGATAATCTTGCAATTGGGAGAAGAACGCATTCTAGGTATAGCCTAATCTTTCCCCATAACGTTTCTGAAGTCTCGATAGTGGCTAACTCTAGATAAAGGCTAATCTTTCTTGAAGTCTTGATATAGGATAATCTGTCCAAATAACTTAAACATCACACACCAGAATTCGTCATGCACTTAAGGTTTGATATGACTTTAGTGTAGAGTTGTCTAGTCAAAAGTCACATTTCATTACTCACACGTAATGGTGAGAGGCCCTACTTATAAAAGAAATTTTCCTTATCCTTTGTAGAAAGGAAAACAAATGGATGGTTTTGGGGGATTCTTGGACAAGAAGTAGTTTGAGGGTTTGTAGGAGGAAAGGGAAAGACAAGAAGAGAAAATACACCCTGGAAGCCTCTGCTTATTGATTACAGTAAGACAAATACAATGTTGAAGCACAATAGAAGCCAATACTTCAGTGCAAAATCCCACAGAGTGCTCAATTACAAAATACCAAATAACAAAAGTCTTGTTTCCGCCAGCCTCCTCTGCACCAGACCTCCACCTACTTCAAGCTTGCACTTGTGCACACCTTGCACCAAGCTTACAATAAGGGGGAGGAATGAACACCTTCTCTCGGCACGCGGACACTGCAATGGGACCTTGGGAACCTTGGGGGAATAGTTTAGCACTCTCTGCACACCTCCTTAGCCACTCTTCAAACACACCTTGCACTTCACTTCTCTCCGTCGCAGATTGTGTGTCTCTTGCACTTCTCTCTATTGCTTCACTTAGACTATACTCACTCTGCTTACACTTAGGATTGTCCAAGAATGTTCCTTGCCTTGATTTGAGTGTGTCGATTCACGTACGCTTCTAATTGCCAAGAAACTCTTATTTTCCTTGATGTCCCAAGATTGTCTTGTTTTGGTTGGCGGCCAACGAATCCCTCTTTTAATGGGGGCCATATTTCATTTTGGTGCGCATGCCTTTACCTTTAGCCTTTGATTCTTTACTTTTGAACTTTAGGGAAATTAGAGAAATACCCCTGCAACCTGCATATACTTTCTCCAATTTACCCCTTTATGAACAATTAAAAGTGCACTACCGGTGCACTTTGACCCTTGAACTTTGCCACTTTACTCATGCCTATGCTGACTTTGACCTTAACTTTGTTGATTTCAACCAATATGAATCTGAGGGGCTCAATGACACCTTCGATGCGTTGACACTGCCAAGAGCAATCACGCTTGCATCCCGGATTAAATTTAAAAATGAGGGGGCAGGAGGGAGGTCAGCTGTAGGTGCAGGTGTAGGCGGAATGGGAATGTTGGCAGGTTGAGTAGATGGAGGGGATCGGGTATGTGGTACATTAGTGGGAGGGGGAGAGGAAATGGGAATGGGAGGACGAGGGGGGGTACTGGTTGGGTTGGTAGGATTGAGCTGGGTTTGAATTAGCGACGGGAGAGAGACGATGGAAGGAGAAGGGACGGGGGTAGTAACGGGCACAATATTTGGAGACGTTACGAGGGTCTGAGAGAAAGACTACGAAGGGATGGAAGGTATATCATTGGGGGTGGAGATAGGTGTTGATGCGGAACCTGAGTCAATCACCATGTGAGGGGAGTGAGGTAGGGTGGATGTGGATGGGTGACAGATGGTACTATTCCTGGCTCTAACTTGCCCTGGTGGAATTTGAGGTGAGTGAAGGATAGCGGAAGTATGGACGGGATGAGCTGACTGATGAAGCGATGGTAATTGATATATCCAAATGAGTAATGGAGCAAAGTAGATGGAGAAGGATTTAGAGCCCCGAGTCAGAGCCTCACGAAGACGACGGGAGCCTCACGAAGGTGACGCGAGCTATCTAGTCAAAACTCGCATTTCATTAATCACATGAAAAGGTGAGAGGCCTTACTTATAAAAGAATTTGGCCTCATCATTTTTAGAAAGGCAACCAAATGGATGGCTGAGATCACTAGTCTATTTTCCTAGATCGGACATGCTCAGTAACTGCATTAGAGTGGGTGTTGAATTGGAAGATAATCTAGAAATTGGTTTCAAACTCCCAATGTGAGGAGCTATAGCATCAAAGCCCAGATGTGATGAAGAGATGAATCTTCTCGCAACCTGACACCCCTATCCATACAACAACTCTTGGTATTCACAATGACCTCTAGATTGATTCAAACCACATATGCATGTGAAATCTCCAACATTTCTTTTAAACTTTCCACTAGAGTCTACTAGTGGTAGGCATACTTGCCACTTGCATCAAGTCTCTTTCAACTCATGTTAACGCTAGAGCTCTTTGCGAGACACTCACTCCCTAGCTCCTAATGGGGGGTTGAATCTAAGACCTCCTCCTTCCCATCCTTGAGACCTAAGAACTACGTAGATGCTATTTTAAAGAGTGTCTATTGCTTCAGGTTAATATCCATAGGAAAGTCTTCGAGGAAGTATTGTATAGATACTTAGAATGACAATCTAGTAATTTGGATCGATAGCTTGCTTTGGATCTCCTAATAGAAGCCTCAATATCATTGCATAGTGGTATCATTTATCCCTTTTGAGTAGACAGATACATAGGGACGATAGCATGCAATGGCTTCAACAAAGAAACGAGAAAAAAAAATTTCGGAAGCATCTCCCATGTGGGTTAGGATGAAATACACTAAGAGAAGAACACATTCTAGATATAGCCTTATCTTTCCATATAACATTTTTGAGGTCGTGATAATGGTTAACTCTAGATAAAGGCTAATCTTTCTTGAAGTCTTGATATAGGATAATCTGTCCAAATAACTTGATCATCACACACCAAAATTCTTCATGCACGTAAGGTTTGATAAGACTTAAGTGTGCAGCTATCTAGTTAAAAGTCACATTTCATCACTCACATGTAAAGCTGAGAGGCCCTACTTACAAAAGAAATTGGCCTTATCCTTTTTAGAAAGGCCAAGAAATGGATGGCTAAGATCACTAGTCTATTTTCCTGGATTGCACATGTTAAATAATTGCATTAGAGAGGGTGCTGAATTGGAAGATAATCTTGCAATTGGGAGAAGAACGCATTCTAGCTATAGCCTAATCTTTCCACATAACGTTTTTGAAGTCTCGATAGTGGCTAACTCTAGATAAAGGCTAATCTTTCCAAATAACTTGAACATCACACACCAAAATTCGTAACCACTTGAGGTTTGATACGACTTTAGTGTAGAGTTGTCTAGTCAAAAGTCACATTTCATTACTCACACATAAAGGTGAGAGGCCCTACTTATAAAAGAAATTCGCCTTATCCTTTTTAGAAAGGACAACAAATGGATGGCTAACATCACTAGTCTATTTTCCTAGATTGGACATGATCAACATTTGCATTAGAGAGGGTTCTAAATTGGAAGATAATCTAGTGATTGGTTTGAAACTCCAAATGTAAAAAGCTACAGCATTTGGGCCACTTTATGATAGAGAGATGAATCTCCTCGCAACCTTATGCCCCTATACATATAGCAACTCTTGGGATTCAAAATGACCTCTAGATTGTTTCAAACTGCAATTGCATCTGAAGTCTCTTTCAACTCATGTTAACACTAGAGCTCTTTAGGAGAAACTCGCTTTATGGCTCGTCGTGGGGGGTTGAGTCCAAGACTTCATATCCTTGAGGTTAGTATGCATAGTTTAGTGCCGTACAAATTCTCTCTCTCTCTCTCTCCCCCCACATCGGCTCTCTCTCTCTCTCTGTCTCTTTCTCTCTCCCTCTCTCTCTCTCTCTCTCTCTCCCCCTCCCGCTTTCCCCGCCTTCCCCTCCTCTCCCCTCCCATCCCCTCCCGCCTATCAAGCGGATAAAATATGGCTGATCCTAATTTCATACGACGCCCTTAAATCATCTGCATTTTTAAGGGCGAAAACCAGCTCCAACTCTTCGCTCGTACAAAAGTAGTAGCCGAAGCTTTTCATTCCTAAAGATTGCATCCCGTTTTATCTCTTTCGAATACAAATTTTGGGAAACAAGTCCCATGTGGGTTAGGATGAACTACACCAAGAGAAGAAGGCATTCTAGATATAGTCTAATCTTTCCACATAACGTTTTTGAAGTCTCGACATAGGCTAACTCTAGATATAGGGTAATCTTTCTTGAAGTCTTGTTATAGCATAATCTCTCCAAATAACTTGAAAATCACACACCAAAAATCTTCATGCACTGAACATATGATAGGACTTAAGTGTGGAGCTATCTAGTAAAAACTCGCATTTCATTAATCACATGTAAAGGTGAGAGGCCTTACTTATAAAAAAATTTGTCCTCATCATTTTTAGAAAGGCAACCAAATGGATGGCTGAGATCACTAGTTTATTTTCCTAGATCGGACATGCTCAGTAACTGCATTAGAGTGGGTGTTGAATTGGAAGATAATCTAGCAATTGGTTTCAAACTCCCAATGTGAGGAGCTACAACATCACAGCCCTGATGTGATGGAGAGATGAATCTTCTCGCAACCTGACACCCCTATCCATACAAAAACTCTTGGGATTCACAATGACCTCTAGATTGATTCAAACCACATATGCATGTGAAATCTCCAACATTGCTTTTACACTTTCCACTAGAGTCTACTAGTGGTACGCATACTTGCCACTTGCATCAAGTCTCTTTCAACTCATGTTAACGCTAGAGCTCTTTGCGAGACACTCACTCCCTAGCTCCTGATGGGGGGTTGAATCCAAGACCTCCCCCTTCCCATCCTTGAGACCTAAGAACTAGGCAGATGCTATTTTAAAGAGTGACTATTGCTTCAGGTTAATATCCATAGGAAACACTTCGAGGAAGTATTGTATAGATAGTTAGAATGACAATCTAGTAATTTGGATCGATAGCTTGCTTTGGACCTCCTAACAGAAGCCTCAATATCATTGCATAGTGGTATCATTTATCCCTTTTGAGTACACAGATATATAGAGCCGATAGCATGCATTGGCCTCAACAAAGAAAAGAAAAAACAAATTTTGGGAAGCATCTCCCATGTAGGTTAGGATAATAGGCTTATCTTTCCAAATAACGTAAACATCACACACCAAAATTTGTCATGCACTTAAGGTTTGATACGACTTTAGTGTAGAGTTCTCTAGTCAAAAGTCACATTTCATTACTCCACGTAAAGGTAAGGGGCCCTACTTATAAAAGAAATTCGCCTTATCCTTTTTAGTAAGGACAACAAATGGATGGCTAACATCACTAGTCTATTTTCCTAGTTTGGACATGATCAACGTTTGCATTAGAGAGGGTTCTAAATTGGAAGATAATCTAGTGATTGGTTTGAAACTCTAAATGTAAAAAGCTACAGCATTTGGGCCACTTTGTGATAGAGAGATGAATCTCCTCGCAAACTTATGCTCCTATACATATAGCAGCTCCTTGTAGTGAATGTTTTTGTTCATAAATATGATCGCGTACAAGCATGTCTAGTGTTGGTAGTTGACAACAGACTCTACTAGTGACCATGAGTTCCACAAGAGGCCATACACCATGACTCCCACGTGAGTTCCAGGAAGTATCCTTGAGGTTATTATCCATACGAAATTCTTCGAAAAAGTTTTGTATAGATAATAATGGTGACACTCTAGTATTTTGGATCGACTGCTTGCTCTGGATCTCCCATGAGAAGCGTGAATATCATTGCATAGTGGTATCATTTATCTCTTTCAAATACATAGATATATAGAGCCGATAGCATGCATTGGCTTCAACGAGTAAAAGAGAAAACAAACTTTGGGAAACAAGTCCCATGTGGGTTAGGATGAAGTACACCAAGAGAAGAAGGCATTCTAGATATAGGCTAATCTTTCCACATAACGTTTTTGAAGTCTCGATGTAGGCTAACTTTCTTCAAGTCTTGTTATAGCATAATCTGTCCAAATAACGTGAAAATCACACACCAAAACTCTTCATGCACTTAAGGTCTGATAGGACATGTAAAGGTGAGAGGCCTTACTTATAAAAAAATTTGGCCTCATCATTTTTAGAAAGGCAACCAAATGGATGGCTGAGATCACTAGTCTATTTTTCTAGATCGGACATGCTCAGTAACTGCATTAGAGTGGGTGTTGAATTGGAAGACAATCTAGCAATTTGTTTCAAACTCCCAATGTGAGAAGCTACAGCATCACAACCCTGATGTGATGGAGAGATGAATCTTCTCGCAACCAAACACCCCTACTCATACAAAAACTCTTGGGATTCACAATGACCTCTAGATTGATTCAAACCACATATGCATGTGAAATCTCCAACATTGCTTTTACACTTTCCACTAGAGTCTACTAGTGGTACGCATACTTGCCACTTGCATCAAGGCTATTTCAACTCATGTTAACACTAGAGCTCTTTGCGAGACACTCACTCCCTAGCTCGTGATGGGGGGTTGAATCCAACACCTCCTCCTTCCCATCCTTGAGACCTAAGAACTAGGCAGATGCTATTTTAAAGAGTGTCTATTGCTTCAAGTTAATATCCATAGGAAAGTCTTCGAGGAAGTATTGCATAGATAGTTAGAATGACAATCTAGTAATTTGGATCGGTAGCTTGCTTTGGATCTCCTAACAGAAGCCTCAATATAATTGCATAGTGGTATCATTTATCCCTTTTGAGTACACAGATATATAGAGCCGATAGCATGCATTGGCTTCAACAAAGAAAAGAGAACACAAATTTTGGGAAGCATCTTCCATGTGGGTTAGGATGAAATACACTAAGAGAAGGACACATTCTAGATATAGCCTTATCTTTCCACATAACATTTTGGAAGTCGTGATAATGGTTAACTCTAGATAAAGGCTAATCCTTCTTGAAGTCTTCATATAGGATAATCTTTCTAAATAACTTGATCATCACACACCAAAATTCTTCATGCACTTAAGGTTTGATATGACTTAAGTGTGCAGCTCTTTAGTTAAAAGTCACATTTTATCACTCACATGTAAAGGTGAGAGGCCCTACTTATAAAAGAAAACGGCCTTATCCTTTTTAGAAAGGCCAACAAATGGATGGCTAAGATCACTAGTCTATTTTCCTCGATTGCACATGCTCAATAATTGCATTAGAGAGGGTGCTGAGTTGGAAGATAATCTTGCAATTGGGAGAAGAACGCATTCTAGGTATAGCCTAATCTTTCCCCATAACGTTTCTGAAGTCTCGATAGTGGCTAACTCTAGATAAAGGCTAATCTTTCTTGAAGTCTTGATATAGGATAATCTGTCCAAATAACGTAAACATCACACACCAAATTTGTCATGCACTTAAGGTTTGATACGACTTTAGTGTAGAGTTGTCTAGTCAAAAGTCACATTTCATTACTCACACGTAAAGGTGAGAGGCCCTACTTATAAAAGAAATTTTCCTTATCCTTTTTAGAAAGGACAACAAATGGATGGTGTTGGGGGATTCTTGGACAAGAAAGAGTTTGAGGGTTTGTAGGAGGAAAGGGAAAGACAAGAAGAGAAAATACACCCTGGAAGCCTCTGCTTATTGATTACAGTAAGACAAATACAATGTTGAAGCACAATACAATCCAATACTTCAGTGCAGAATCCCACAGAGTGCTCAATTACAAAATACCAAATAACCAAAGTCTTGTTGCCGCTAGTCTCCTCTGCACCAGACCTCCACCTACTTCAAGCTTGCACTTGTGCACACCTTGCACCAAGCTTCCAATAAGGGGGAGGAATGAATACCTTCTGTCGGCACGCGCACACTGCAATGGGACCTTAGGAACCTTGGGGGAATAGTTTAGCACTCTCTGCACACCTCCTTAGCCACTCTTCAAACACACCTTGCACTTCACTTCTGTGCGTCGCACATTGTGTGTCTCTTGCACTTCTCTCTATTGCTTCACTTAGACTATACTCACTCTGCTTACACTTAGGATTGTCCAAGAATGGTCCTTGCCTTGATTTGAGTGTGTCGATTCACATACGCTTCTAACTGCCAAGACACTCTTATTTTCCTTGATGTCCCAAGATTGTCTTGTTTTGGTTGGCGGCCAACGAATCCCTCTTTTGTCCTGTAGTGAGGTTAGACTAAGAAAACACAAAATTTTAATTGGGGCCATATTTTATTCTGGCAGGCATGCCTTTACCTTTAGCATTTGATTCTTTACTTTTGAACTTTAGGGAAATTAGAGAAATACCCCTCCAACCTGCATATACTTTCTCCAATTTATCCCTTTATGAACAATTAAAAGTGCACTACCGGTGCACTTTGACCCTTGAACTTTGCCACTTTACTCGTGCCTATGCTGACTTTGACCTTAACTTTGTTGATTTCCACCAATATGAATCTGAGGGGCTCAATGACACCTTTGATGCGTTGGCATTGCCAAGAGCAATCGCGCTTGCATCGCGGATTAAATTTAAAAATGAGGGGGCAGGAGGGAGGTCAGCTATAGGTGTAGGTGTAGGCGGAATGGGAATGTTGGCAAGTAGAGTAGATGAAGGGGATCGGGTATGTGGTACATTAGTGGGAGGGGGGGAGGAAATGGGAATGGGAGGACGAGGGGGGGTACTGGTTGGGTTGGTAGGATTGAGCTGGGTTTGAATTAGCGGCGGGAGAGAGACGGTGGAAGGAGAAGGGACGGGGGTAGGAACGGGCATAATATTTGGAGACGTTACGAGGGTCTGAGAGAAAGACTACGAAGGGATGGAAGGTATATCATTGGGGGTGGAGATAGGTGTTGATGCGGAAGCTGAGTCAATCGCCATGTGAGGGAAGTGAGGTAGGGTGGACGTGGATGGGTGACAGATGGTACTATTCCTGGCTCTAACTTGCCCTGGTGGAATTTGAGGTGACTGAAGGATAGCGGAAGTATGGACGGGATGAGCTGACTGATGAAGCGATGGTAATTGATATATCCAAATGAGGAATGGAGCAAAGTAGATGGAGAAGGATTTAGAGCCCCGAGTCAGAGCCTCACGAAGAAGACGGGAGCCTCACGAAGGCGACGGGAGCTATCTAGTCAAAACTCGCATTTCATTAATCACATGAAAAGGTGAGAGGCCTTACTTATAAAAGAATTTGGCCTCATCATTTTTAGAAAGGCAACCAAATGGATGGCTGAGATCACTAGTCTATTTTCCTAGATCGGACATGCTCAGTAACTCCATTAGAGTGGGTGTTGAATTGGAAGATAATCTAGCAATTGGTTTCAAAATCCCAATGTGAGGAGCTATAGCATCAAAGCCCAGATGTGATGAAGAGATGAATCTTCTCGCAACCTGACACCCCTATCCATACAACAACTCTTGGGATTCACAATGACCTCTAGATTGATTCAAACCACATATGCATGTGAAATCTCCAACATTGCTTTTACACTTTCCACTAGAGTCTACTAGTGGTAGGCATACTTGCCACTTGCATCAAGTCTCTTTCAACTCATGTTAACGCTAGAGCTCTTTGCGAGAAACTCACTCCCTAGCTCCTAATGGGGGGTTGAATCCAAGACCTCCTCCTTCCCATCCTTGAGACCTAAGAACTACGTAGATGCTATTTTAAAGAGTGTCTATTGCTTCAGGTTAATATCCATAGGAAAGTCTTCGAGGAAGTATTGTATAGATACTTAGAATGACAATCTAGTAATTTGGATCGATAGCTTGCTTTGGATCTCCTAATAGAAGCCTCAATATCATTGCATAGTGGTATCATTTATCCCTTTTGAGTAGACAGATATATAGGGACGATAGCATGCATTGGCTTCGAAAAAGAAACGAGAAAAGAAAATTTCGGAAGCATCTCCCATGTGGGTTAGGATGAAATACACTAAGAGAAGAACACATTCTAGAGATAGCCTTATCTTTCCACATAACATTTTTGAAGTCGTGATAATGGTTAACTCTAGATAAAGGTTAATCTTTCTTGAAGTCTTGATATAGGATAATCTGTCCAAATAACTTGATCATCACACACCAAAATTCTTCATGCACGTAAGGTTTGATAAGGCTTAAGTGTGCAGCTATCTAGTTTAAAGTCACATTTCATCACTCACATGTACAGCTGAGAGGCCCTACTTATAAAAGAAATTGGCCTTATCCTTTTTAGAAAGGCCAATAAATGGATGGCTAAGATCACTAGTCTATTTTCCTGGATTGCACATGCTAAATAATTGCATTAGAGAGGGTGCTGAATTAGAAGATAATCTTGCAATTGGGAGAAGAACGCATTCTAGCTATAGCCTAATCTTTCCACATAACGTTTTTGAAGTCTCGATAGTGGCTAACTCTAGATAAAGGCTAATCTGTCCAAATAACTTGAACATCACACACCAAAATTCGTCATGCACTTAAGGTTTGATACGACTTTAGTGTAGAGTTGTCTAGTCAAAAGTCACATTTCATTACTCACACATAAAGGTGAGAGGCCCTACTTATAAAAGAAATTCGCCTTATCCTTTTTAGAAAGGACAACAAATGGATCGCTAACATCACTAGTCTATTTTCCTAGTTTGGACATGATCAACATTGCATTAGAGAGGGTTCTAAATTGGAAGATAATCTAGTGATTGGTTTGAAACTCCAAATGTAAAAAGCTACAGCATTTGGGCCACTTTGTGATAGAGAGATGAATCTCCTCGCAACCTTATGCCCCAATACATATAGCAACTCTTGGGATTCACAATGACCTCTAGATTGTTTCAAACTGCAATTGCATCTGAAATCTCGAAGATTGCTTTTACACTTTCCACTAGAGTCTAATAGTGGTAATAGTGGTAGGTGTAGTTTCCACTTGCATCAAGTCTCTTTAGGAGAAACTCGCTTTATGGCTCGTCGTGGGGGGTTGAGTCCAAGACTTCCTCCTTGAGGTTATTTTTCATAGTTTAGTGCCGTACAAATTCTCTCTCTCTCTCTCTCTCTCTCTCTCCCCTGCATCCCCCGCCATCCCCTCCTCTCCCCTCCTGCTCCCACCAGCCCCCGCCCACACACTAGCGCACAGCCCCCCTGCCATTCACTCCCAGCAGTAGCTCTCTCTCTCTCTCTGTCTCTCTCTCTCTCTCTCTCTCTCTCTCTCTCTCTCTCTCTCTCCCTCCCGCTTTCCCGCTACCCCCGCCGTCCTCTCCTTTCCCCTCCCATCCCCTCCCGCCTATCAAGCGGATAAAATATGGCTGATCCTAATTTCATACGACGCCCTTAAATCATCTACATTTTTAAGGGCGAAAACCAGCTCCAACTCTTCGCTCGTACAAAAGTAGTAGCCGAAGCTTTTCCTTCCTAAAGATTGCATCCCATTTTATCTCTTTCGAATACATAGATATATAGAGCCGATAGCATGCATTGGCTTCAACGAGGAAAAGAGAAAACAAACTTTGGGAAACAAGTCCCATGTGGGTTAGGATGAACTACACCAAGAGAAGAAGGCATTCTAGATATAGGCTAATCTTTCCACATAACGTTTTTGAAGTCTCGATGTAGGCTAACTCTAGATATAGGGTAACCTTTCTTCAAGTCTTGTTATAGCATAATCTGTCCAAATAACGTGAAAATCACACAACAAAGCTCTTCATGCACTTAAGGTCTGAAAGGACTTTAGTGTGGAGGTATCTAGTCAAAACTCGCATTTCATTCATCACATGTAAAGGTGAGAGGCCTTACTTATAAAAAAATTTGGCCTCATCATTTTTAGAAAGGCAACCAAATGGATGGCTGAGATCACTAGTCTATTTTTCTAGATCGGACATGCTCAGTAATTGCATTAGAGTGGGTGTTGAATTGGAAGACAATCTAGCTATTGGTTTCAAACTCCCAATGTGAGAAGCTACAGCATCCCAGCCCTGATGTGATGGAGAGATGAATCTTCTCGCAACCTGACACCCCTATCCATACAACAACTCTTGGGATTCACAATGACCTCTAGATTGATTCAAACCACATATGCATGTGAAATCTCCAACATTGCTTTTACACTTTCCACTAGAGTCTACTAGTGGTACGCATACTTGCCACTTGCATCAAGTCTCTTTCAACTCATGTTAACACTAGAGCTCTTTGCGAGACACTCACTCCCTAGCTCGTGATGGGGGGTTGAATCCAACACCTCCTCCTTCCCATCCTTGAGACCTAAGAACTAGGCAGATGCTATTTTAAATAGTGTCTATTGCTTCAAGTTAATATCCATAGGAAAGTCTTCGAGGAAGTATTGCATAGATAGTTAGAATGACAATCTAGTAATTTGGATCGGTAGTTTGCTTTGGATCTCCTAACAGAAGCCTGAATATAATTGCATAGTGGTATCATTTATCCCTTTTGAGTACACAGATATATAGAGCCGATAGCATGCATTGGCTTCAACAAAGAAAAGAGAACACAAATTTTGGGAAGCATCTTCCATGTGGGTTAGGATGAAATACACTAAGAGAAGGACACATTCTAGATATAGCCTTATCTTTCCACATAACATTTTGGAAGTCGTGATAATGGTTAACTCTAGATAAAGGCTAATCTTTCTTGAAGTCTTGATATAGGATAATCTTCCAAATAACTTGATCATCCAACACCAAAATTCTTCATGCACTTAAGGTTTGATACGACTTAAGTGTGCAGCTCTCTAGTTAAAAGTCACATTTCATCACTCACATGTAAAGCTGAGAGGCCCTACTTATAAAAGAAAACGGCGTTATCCTTTTTAGAAAGGCCAACAAATGGATGGCTAAGATCACTAGTCCATTTTCCTGGATTGCACATGCTCAATAATGACATTAGAGAGGGTGCTGAACTGGAAGATAATCTTGCAATTGGGAGAAGAACGCACTCTAGGTATAGCCTAATCTTTCCACATAACGTTTCTGAAGTCTCGATAGTGGCGAACTCTAGATAAAGGCTAATCTTTCTTGAAGTCTTGATATAGGATAATCTGTCCAAATAACTTGAACACCACACACCAAAATTTGTCATGCACTTAAGGTTTGATACGACTTTAGTGTAGAGTTGTCTAGTCAAAAGTCACATTTCATTACCCACACGTAAAGGTGAGAGGCCCTACTTATGAAAGAAATTTGCCTTATCCTTTTTAGAAAGGACAACAAGTGGATGCTGTTCGGGGATTCTTGGACAAGAAGGAGTCTGAGGGTTTGTAGGAGGAAAGGGAAAGACAAGAAGAGAAATTACACCCTGGAAGCATCTGCTAATTGATTACAGTAAGAAAAATACAATGTTGAAGCACAATACAAGCCAATGCTTCTGTGCAAAATCCCATAGAGTGCTCAATTACAAAATACCAAATACCGAAAGTCTTGTTGCCACGCGCCTCCTCTGCACCAGACCTCCACCTGCTTCAAGCTTGCACTTGTGCACACCTTGCACCAAGCTTCCAATAAGGGGGAGGAATGAATAGCTTCTGTCGGCACGTGCACAGTGCAATGGGACTATGTCTCTGTGTCTCTGGGCTGCTATTCATTTGTGTTTTGATAGACTGAAATGATGGCTAACTAAAGTTGGAGAGAGGATATAACATAATACGCCCTTAAATCTGCAGAGCCAAAACCAAGATTTTGAATTTTGAAGAAATGAGAACAAATATTTTTTCAACCTATCATGCAGCTTAAAATTCTTACAATGCCCTTGGGGTGGGGGGGCTTCATTTACGTAGATGGTTTGGATCATTCATAATCGGACAACTCCTTGGATCATTCATAATCAGAAAACTCCTTGGAAGTAAGAGTGTCATATCCTTGAGGTTATTATCCATACGAAATTCTTCGAAGAAGTTCTGTATAGATAATAATGATGACAATCTAGTATTTTGTATTGACTGCTTGCTCTGGATCTCCCATGAGAAGCGTGAATATCATTGCATAGTGGTATCATTTATCTATTTCAAATACATAGATATATAGAGCCGATAGCATGCATTGGCTTCAACGAGGAAAAGAGAAAACAAATTTTGGGAAACAAGTCCCATGTGGGTTAGGATGAACTACACCAAGAGAAGAAGGCATTCTCGATATAGGGTAATCTTTCCACATAACGTTTTTGAAGTCTCGATGTAGGCTAACTCTAGATATAGGGTAACCTTTCTTGAAGTCTTGTTATAGCATAATCTGTCCAAATAACTTGAGAATAACACACCAAAACTCTTCATGCACTTAGGGTCTGATAGGACTTTAATGTGGAGCTATCTAGTCAAAACTCGCATTTCATTAATCACATGTAAAGGTGAGAGACCTTACTTATAAAAGAATTTGGCCTCATCAGTTTTAGAAAGGCAACCAAATGGATGGCTGAGATCACTAGTCTATATTCCTAGATCGGACATGCTCAGTAACTGCATTAGAGTGGGTGTTGAATTGGAAGATAATCTAGCAATTGATTTCAAACTCCCAATGTGAGGAGCTACAGCATCACAGTCGTGATGTGATGGAGAGATGAATCTTCTCGCAACCTGACACCCCTATCCATACAACAACTCTTGGGATTCACAATGACCTCTAGATTGATTCAAACCACATATGCATGTGAAATCTCCAACATTGCTTTTACACTTTCTACTAGAGTCTACTAGTGGTACGCATACTTGCCACTTGCATCAAGTCTCTTTCAACTCATGTTAACACTAGAGCTCTTTGCGAGACACTCACTCCCTAGCTCCTGATTGAGGGTTCAATCCAAGATCTCCTCCTTCCCATCCTTCAGACCCTAGAACTAGGCAGATGCTATTTTAAAGAGTGTCTATTGCTTCAGGTTAATATCCATAGGAAATTCTTCGAGGAAGTATTGTATAGATACTTAAAATGACAATCTAGTAATTTGGATCCATAACTTGCTTTGGATCTCCTAATAGAAGCCTGAATATCATTGCATAGTGGTATCATTTATCCCTTTTGAGTACAGAGATATATAGAGACGATAGCCTGCATTCGCTTCAAGAAAGAAAAGAGAAAAACAAATTTTGGGAAGCATCTCCCATGTGGGTTAGGATGAAATACACTAAGAGAAGAACACATTCTAGATATAGCCTTATCTTTCCACATAAGGTTTTGGAAGTCGTGATAATGGTTAACTCTAGATAAAGGATAATCTTTCTTGAAGTCTTGATATAGGATAATCTTTCCAAATAACTTGATCATCACACACCAAAATTCTTCATGCACTTCAGGTTTGATACGACTTAAGTGTGCAGCTCTCTAGTTAAAAGCCACATTTCATCACTCACATGTAAAGCTGAGAGGCCCTACTTATAAAAGAAATTGGCCTTATCCTTTTTAAAAAGGCCAACAAATGGATGGCTAAGATCACTAGTCTATTTCCCTAGATTGCACATGCTAAATAATTGCATTAGAGAGGGTGCTGAATTGGAAGATAATCTTGCAATTGGGAGAAGAACGCATTCTAGGTATAGGCTAATCTTTCCACATAACATTTCTGAAGTCTCGATAGTGGCTAACTCTAGATAAAGGCTAATCTTTCTTGAAGTCTTGATATAGGATAATATGTCCAAATAACTTGAACATCACACACCAAAATTCGTCATGCACTTAAGGTTTGATACGACTTTAGTGTAGAGTTGTCTAGTCAAAAGTCACATTTCATTACTCACACGTAAAGGTAAGAGGCCCTACTTATAAAAGAAATTTGCCTTATCCTTTTTAGAAAGGACAACAAATGGATGGCTAACATAACTAGTCTATTTTCCTAGTTTGGACATGATCAACATTTGCATTAGAGATGTTTCTAAATTGGAAGATAATCTAGTGATTGGTTTGAAACTCCAAATGTAAAAAGCTACAACATTTGGGCCACTTTGTGATAGAGAGATGAATCTCCTCGCAAACTTATGCCCCTATACATATAGCAGCTCTTGGGATTCAAAATGACCTCTAGATTGTTTCAAACTTCAATTGCATATGAAATCTCCAACATTGCTTTTACACTTTCCACTAGAGTCTAATAGTGGTAGGTGTAGTTTCCACTTGCATCAAGTCTCTTTCAACTCATGTTAACACTAGAGCTCTTTGGGAGAAACTCGCTCTATGGCTCCTCATGGGGGGTTGAATCCAAGACCTCCTCCTTCCAATACTTGAGACATAAGCACTAGGCAGATGCTATTGTAAATAGTGTCATATCCTTGAGGTTATTATGCATAGTGTAGTGCCATACGAATTCTCTCTCTCTCTCTCTCTCTCTCTCTCTCTCTCTCTCTCTCTCTCTCTCATCCCCAGCCATCCCCTCCTCTCCCCTTGTAATAAAGTAAGTCTATGATCCAAGGGTCTAGCCGGTTTAGACAGATCTGAAATCGGACACCGTTTGGTCATCCGTGTGTATGACCAAAGATCTCGAGTTTAGACTTACTAGGAGGTCTTGTGCTCTTGTGAACAAGTGATCCACTTAGCTTAGTGGTTAAGTCTCAAGGATGTGAAGGAGGAGGTCTTGGGTTCAACCCCCATGGGGTACATGGGGAGAGTGTTTTGCCCAAAGAGCTCTAGAGCCTTCTAGAAGCATCCACTTGAGTTAACTCGAGTTAACTGGGACACTTGGCGCACATGTAGTTACATGGCTGACACTTGGATGGTTAGTATCCACCTGCCCAAGAAGGCAGTCCCCTGGAGAGAGCTATATATAGAGGCATTTGGTTGGGAGGAGAGTCATCTCTCAAGCTTGTAGTGGTCGTAATTCTTAGATTGTTGCATTGGTATCAGAGCCTTCTCCATAGCTCTCTCCATCATCTTGCTCATCATTTTTGCTCGTGGATGTCTTGCTCTCTTTCGAATCTCTACACGCGGCTGTCTTCAATAGCGGCCCGAGATTATCCTGGCCGTCGATGGCCTTGAGTAGCAAAAGGTAAACGATAATCTCTGTCGTGACCCCGCAGGAGGATTGAACTCGGAACCTTTCGTTGGGAGAGCTCCAGCCTATCCACAACCCGTAGACGCTCGCGGAGTATTATTGCATATGATAATAATTTAGTTTATAATAATGTGGCTTTTCGGCTGAAGAAGGTCTCGTCCAGGAGCAAAACAGAGAATATCATCTCTGCTGTGAGCGACAAGAGATTCGAACTCAGGTCCCTCGCTCAAGAAGGAACTCACCTATCTAGGACGGTTGACAACTGTTCTTTGTCTTAAACTGCCGAAGTATTATTTATTCAGAAGTTATCGCTGTAGAAGACTTCAGTAAGAAGTGCTGGCCTATCCATAAAGTCCACCGGCGTTCGCGCTTTGCTGCTGGCGGCAATACGTATTGGCAGAGATTCATCGAACAAAGAAAGGTTCATCCAGATATAAAAAGGACGGTTCTGCAAATTCGGAGATCAGTTTTGAACCCCCGACCTCTTGAGTATGAGAATTCTATGTTAGCCAAGAGGACAAGCGCTCTTCGTGATCTCCTTCGTCTGCACGACCTTCTAATCGCAGTCGCGGGCTGAAGAAGATTCATGAAGCGGCCGCAAAACTGAAGCTCCATTTGGGAAGGGGACGGGATTCGAACCAGCAACTGTAACAACCCGGAACCCGAGATCTACTGAGTCTTGGGGGCACTCTTCCTTAGCCAAAGAAGCCAAAAACAAAGAAAGTTAAAGTTTTTTGAGCCAAGTTTGAAGGAAGTGGAGCTCTGGAGTGAAGATCCGGAGGCCTTTGGTGATCAAAGTCAAACCAACTTTGAATTCGGACCAAAGTCTTGAGAGAATCACTCTTCCAAAGGATCAAGGGAAGGACGTAGCTTTATGTGAAGCTAAGTATTTTCCAGTTTTTGCTTGGCCTTAATGCTTGATTTATTTTGTTTTCATTATTCTACACTTAATCCTAGATGCACATTGAAATAGCCAAGATTTCAATTGATTAAGTCTAGATTAGAATAATGAATTAATCCATTTCTCATTCCAAGCATTAGTTTGCATTAAGGAAAGACTTGATTTCAAAAAGATCCTTGTGCATCAAAGAATGTATTTTGGTAGTTTAAATACAGATTTCCTTTCCATTGAGTAAGTTTTCTATTGCACCTTAAGGGTATTTTTTATATCGTAGTGCATTTAGACAAACGAAAGGATATACATGCATCAGGATTGCATGACATACATTCTTAGTACAAGGAAAAAATCGTGCATCAAGTTCATGCATGATTATTGTATTATTTTTTGAGCATGCAAAGAACATGCATGCATACGCATGTGAACATATGCTTTTGCATGTAGATACATGCATTTGCATGGAAGAATGGAATGCTGTTTGCAAGTAGATATGAAAATGTACTCTCTTAGTATTTAGCTTACTTTGTAAAGCTCGCAGTTTGACATTAGGGAAGACCAAGGACTAGTTAGTTGCAAAGACATACTAGTTCTAGTTTGCAACTCAAGTAATTAGTCAATTTCTTCCCAAGTCGATACTCCGCTATCAAAGACAAATACTTAATGATAATTAAGTATGATAGATGTCTTGCTAGGTATAAGTAAGCACTAGGAGAAAGTTAAGTAATAAATTTTCTTGATAACCAAGAAAATTTTATTCCTTGCAAACTCTTTTATGATGTATGATGACTCTAAGTCTTGGATGTACTTAGAAAGTCATGCGGATAAGCTTTACTTGATTAGTTATATATTTTATGTAACTTCTCAAGCATCCCAAGGTTGGATGAGAACTATATTTCCAAGTTCCTTGAGTACTCTTCTACTTAGAAGATTTCGAAAGTTTAAAGAAGTTTCTTTGTGGTTTCAAGATTTGTATCTCATGATGAAACCTCGGTAAGTAACTTTTTGGAATTGAGATATGAAATAGTCAAGCCTTCTATTTCATGTGAGATCATTCTCCTACCATGTTTAAGATGAATTTATTTTTGGGAAGGTAGATGTTCCAAGTAGAGGATCTTAATTGATTCATGAACTCTTCCCAAAATACACATAAATTCATATTATATGATAGGTCCAAGGAAGGATGAAAGCAAAACCTCTTTAGGATATAAATGTTTTGCCAAGATATAAAGGTATCAAGCTTTTATAAATTCTCATTTGATTTCATCCCAAGGGGTGATGGAAATCAAAAGGTTAAACCTCAACATCAATTGATCCTTGATATCAATAAAAGGATGTTAGGTTCTATAGTTGCATCTCTGGTAAATGATGCAACTAGCTAAGCAATCTTTAGGAAATAATATAAGTTCCTAAAGACTTGAAGCAAGTATGAACTTTTCATTTAGGAATAGAAAGTTCCAAGAAATGGATTTTCAATCCATGAACTTCTCCTAAACAAATTATAAAGTTCAAAGTTGTGTTCGCAGTAACATTACTATTGGATCAATCATCAATAGATGCTTGGACTTTAAACATAATTTTGATTGGTGAAATATGTTTAAAGGACTCTAGTAACATCTGAAGATTGACCAATAATAATGAGTTTTGTATCAAACTCAAGAATAGAAGTCGATATCACATAAATGAAAGTTCAACTGAAACTTTCATAGTGGCATGGGAAACCATCTCCAAAATGTGATATTTTGTCTCTAGTTTGATACTCAGGAAATGAATACAATTGAATCAGTAAATTTTTTGGATATTATTTGAAAGAATTTTTTTCAAATGTTCTTTTAATATTGCAAAAGATTCCAAGATGAATCATTTGCTCAAGTTATTCCTTAGAAGGAATCTCAAGTCTTTGAAGAAATGGCATTCTTTCAAGTATTGAGAATGAAATTCTTCATACTCTTTAAACAATAAGTAAGTAGTTCCCGGACATCCCAAACCACTAGAAGTGGTATTTCAAGTCCTATTTGTGATATAACCTAAAGGTATATCAAAGATTCTTAGCTTTGGAATCTGAGAGGCATAAGTGTATGCTTGGACTTGAGAAAGATCTCTAAAAATCCTGCAGGTAAGCAAAGAAGCTTAAAGATAGTTTAAAGAGATCTAAAAGCTAAAGACTTTATTTTTGTCGCAAGGATCAACTAGACTTGATCAAATTTGGCCATGGTTGTCCAAGAATGTGCGACTAGAACTACTCTGTAGATTGCCCAAGTATTGGCAGTAAAATTCTGTTAGGAATTATTCACTCAAGTTCCATTTATTGAATGGAAAATTGTGAAAAAGTAAGTTGTTCCAAGTCTGAACAGAGTGAAGTAATTCCAAGTATGTAGTCTGCAACCGTGAAGACGGTACTTAAGTCTGTGGAAGGTAAAACCTAAGTGTTTGCCTATCCTTAAAGGGATTTTGGTACAAATCCAGAAAGCATGAGCGGATGCTTAGACTTAAGCAGTAAAAAGATTCCTAAATAAAGTCCCCGGGGTAGGTACCTAAAGCAACAGTAAATAAAGGAATCTAAAGACAAGAAGTCAAAAGCTCTTGTCACTACAAAATTGGTCAAGAATAATCCAATTGAACTTGAATCTATGAAAATTCAAGTACTTGGAATTTTGATTGGTTTTCATTTGAAAACCCTAGCAAAGAAGAATTGATATTTTGTTAAGAGGTTTTCAAGTTCCCAAGGTAAAGCACATGATTGTGAGACGATCATGTGAAGGAATCAAAACCTAGAAAATCTAGTTAGAGGTAATACTTGGAACTTCTAAATTCTCGTAAAAGAATTGAAGAGATAAGGTACTCTATCAAGAGATGTTTAGACTTTAGGATAAGAATCACCCACACATTAATGTGAATATAAAATAGGGTGGAATGGGACACCAGATTTTATACTCAGATTGATATAGGAAAGATGGTATGGGACATCGGACCGTGGGATGAAAATTATCTTTTAGTCCTAGTTTAGATTTTGAAGTTAGGTTTCATCCTCAAGGGAATTAAGACTTCAAGAAAAGTTTAATTCGTAAAGGATGAACGTAGTATCTTACGATACTTCAAGATGACTTCAAGATCAAGGAAATTGAAGATATGAAGTAAGGAACTTCCAAGATCTTCTTAGAACACTTCAAGCTTAAGTGTTATTGATCAGAAATATTTGATAAATTTCTGAAAGAAGTTGGACTTTGATTTTGAGTTGATCTTTTCAACTAAAGATTCAATTGACTAAGTCAAGTATCAAGTTCCTAGTGTAACTTGATAAATTCACTCTTCTGACTCAAAGAAATGCACAAGAATTGCATTCACAATTAGGAGTCAAAAAGATTGAATGTGACCTGAACTTGGTCTCAAGTGAAGCATTATTTGAATACCAAACTCATCAACAGAACCTCAGTGGGTCGACACACTGATGTTGGTTACCACACTAGTATCTTGTGGTTGGATGATGTTTTTTATTTTCTTTGAATCTTTTTGAGAATCCAGCTTATTTCTCTTAAAGATAAAGAAAATGTTTCAAATCCTTGTTGAAATAGATCTTTGAAAAGTTAAAGTCCTGAGTCAACTAGACTTTGACTCATAGCAAGTTTATGTATATTCAAAGTTTGAATTGGTTGTACAGAGTCTTAGTTATTTCTTTCCGCTTTCCAAATCTTTTGAAATTGACTCAGATATAGTATCTGATTCCTTTTGCAAAAGACCAGTGTTAGCCGGTTAGAATAAAATAACTAACTTGAACATCCTAGATAGATGTTATGTACAAGAACCTTTTCAATCTTCAAAAGATGATAAGTCTAAGTGGACTTATTCATTTGAGTTTGCTTCAAGTATTAGCATAAATGATTTCCTGGAGTCCAGTATACTCTAGAATAGGGAAGTTAGGAATTGCTCATCAGATTGACAATTCCCAAGAACTTTCAGTTAAAAGTCTTTGAGAAAAGTGTCCTAAGTTGGACAATTTTCATTTTGAATTTGAATTGGTGAAGTTAGTATGGTTGATTCCATCGGAATGGTAAACTTTCTCGTACAGTTTACATAGGATTTTTTCAACTCATTGGGACAAAGTAGTCCTCTAGTCGGGTGAAAAAATCAAGTAACTGTTGGATCAAAGTAAACCATTGTATAAACATCTAAAGTTAGATGTATGGGACAACCAAACTTCAAGTTCTCCAAAACAAATTCAAGTGAATCAAGAATTCTCAAAGTCTTGTGAGGGATAAGAATCCCACCTTCATTACTAAGCCCATGCACCAGTTATGCCTAGAAATGGACTAGTAATTTGAATCCACCTAGTTCACATGTTTGTGCCTAGATCGCACATCCAGAAACTGTGAATTAGCCAGGGATATGTGTTTAGATCCACCTTTATTATTCATTCACTATTTTGTACTTTGACTAGTTTATCAAAGTGCAAAGCGAGATAGTGTTTAGAATCATTTGGGCAAGGATGCCACCACAGAGATGAGACATGTTCTTCCAGTTCTAGAACATGACCATGTTCTTCCAGTTTTAGAACATGAGGCTCGGGGGTTGCCTACAGTATGTATATAGCTCTATTTTCGAGGACGAAAATCTTTTCCAAGGGGGGAAGAATGTAATAAAGTAAGTCTATGATCCAAGGGTCTAGCCGGTTTAGACAGATCTGAAATCGGACACCGTTTGGTCATCCGTGTGTATGACCAAAGATCTCGAGTTTAGACTTACTAGGAGGTCTTGTGCTCTTGTGAACAAGTGATCCACTTAGCTTAGTGGTTAAGTCTCAAGGATGTGAAGGAGGAGGTCTTGGGCTCAACCCCCATGGGGTACATGGGGAGAGTGTTTTGCCCAAAGAGCTCTAGAGCCTTCTAGAAGCATCCACTTGAGTTAACTCGAGTTAACTGGGACACTTGGCGCACATGTAGTTACATGGCTGACACTTGGATGGTTAGTATCCACCTGCCCAAGAAGGCAGTCCCCTGGAGAGAGCTATATATAGAGGCATTTGGTTGGGAGGAGAGTCATCTCTCAAGCTTGTGGTGGTCGTAATTCTTAGATTGTTGCACCCCTCCTGCTGCCACCCACCCCCGCCCACACACTAGCGCACAGTCCCCCCTGCCATTCACTCCCCACAGTCTCTCTCTCTCTCTCTCTCTCTCTCTCTCTCTATCTCTCTCTCTCTCTCTCTCTCTCTCTCTCTCTCTCTCTCTCTCTCTCTTTCTCTCTCTCTGTCTCTCTCTCTGTCTCTCTCTCTCTCTCTCTCTCTCTCTCTCTCTCTCTCTCTCTCTCTCTCTCTCTCTCTCTCTCTCTCTCTCTCTCTCTCTCTCTCTCTCTCTCTCTCTCTCTCTCTCTCTCTCTCTCTCTCTCCCCCCCCCCCCCCCCGCATTCCCCGCCTTCCCCTCCTCTCCCCTCCTACTACCCCCGTTGTCCCCTCCTCTCCCCTCCCATCCCCTCCTGCCTATCCATAGCCCCCCCCCCCCCCCCATCCTAACCCTGGTGCCACCCCCACTCGCAGTCCCCCGTGAAACACGGCGATGCCTTGCGATGGAATTATTATAGATTCATACTTTAGTGGTTGATCTTGAACACCAATAGAGAGCTTGAAGGTGCATCTCGCAGTCGAGATGATGGGAACGAATCGACAGGAGCGTTGAGAGGCCTGCACATTAGGCAAATGCCTCACACCATCACCTTGCCCCTCCGAAATCCTTGTTCGTGTTCTTTGTACACATGTGAATCCGCCCAATGTCTTTTCTCTGCGAGCCCTTTACCCAACATGGCACCCTAAAGAATACCCCTGCGTGCAGGACATAGAAGGCATGGGAATAATTGAGCAACTAGGCGAGGACGTGCACACCGTTTTCGAGGGAGAGCGTGTGATTCAATTTAGTGATAATGCTGATCAAACTTGGCAAGGGTTATAGCAGGAGGTCATAGTGGTTCCAGCCACGTGTGTTATCCCCATTCCTCACTTTATACCAAACGAAGCCGCAGCGCCTTCAGTCTTGGGTGGAATGTTTATTCAATATGCGCATCATTAGGGCATCAACACAATCGATCTAGTCTGCGGAAATGAACTCATAGAGGAATAAAGGCCCTGGGGGTAGATGAGGTCATCCTATTTAACACCCACAACCTCCCACAGCCCACACCCTATTCCCACCCACAACCTCCCACACCCCCCACAATCTCCCACAACTCCCCACAACCTCCCGCAGCCCACCCCCTATTCCCACCCACAACCTCTCTCACCCCCCCCCCCACAATCTCCCACATCCCAGCCTGTATTCCCACCCACAACCTCCCACACGCCCCCACAATCTCCTACAACTCCCCACAACCTTTTGCAGCCAACCCCGTATTCCCACCCACAACCTCCCGCAGCCCACCACCTATTCCCACCCACAACTTCCCACAACCCCCACAATCTTCCACATCCCACCCCCTATTCCCACCCACAACCTCCCACACCCCCCCATAATCTCCCACAATTCCCCACAACCTCCCGCAGCCCACCCCCTATTCCCACCCACACCCTCTTGCAACCCACCCCGTATTCCCACGCACAACCTCCCACACCCACCACAATCTCCGCCAACTCCCCACAACCTCCCGCAGCCCACCCCATATTCCCATCCACAACCTCCCACACCCCCCACAATCTCCCACATCCCACCCCCTATTCCCACCCACAACCTCCCACACCCCCCCACAATCTCCCACAACTCCCCACAACCTCCCGCAGCCGACCCCCTATTCCCACCCAAAACCTCCCGCAGCCCACCCACTATTCCCACCCACAACCTCCCACACCCCCCACAATCTCCCACATCCCACCCCCTATTCCCACCCAGAACCTCCCACACCCCCCCAAAATCTCCCACAACTCCCCGCGACCTCCCGCAGCCCACTCCCTATTCCCACCCACAACCTCCCGCAACCCACCCCCTATTCCCACCCACAACCTCCCACACCCCCCCACAATCTCCCACAACTCCCCAAAACCTCCCAAAGCCCACCCCCTATTCCCACCCACAACCTCCCACACCCCCCACAATCTCCCACATCCCACCCCCTATTCCCACCCACAACCTCCCACACCTCCCCATAATCTCCCACAACTTCCCACAACCTCCCGCAGCCCACCCCCTATTCCCACCCACAAACTCCCACCCCCCCCCCCCACAATCTCCCACAACTCCCAAAAACCTCCCACACCCCCCAAAAATCTCCCACAACTCACCACAACCTCCTGCAACCCACCCCCTATTCTTACCCACAATCTGCCACACCCCCCCACAATCTCCCACATCCCACCCCATATTCCCACCCACACCCCCCCACAATCTCCCACATCCCACCCCCTATTCCCACCCACAACCTCCCATACCCCGCGACAATCTCCCACAACTCCCCACAACCTCCCGCAGCCCACCCCTTATTCCAACCGACAACCTCTCGCAACCACCCCCTATTCCCACCCACAACCTCCCACACCCCCCCCCCCCCCCCAATCTCCCATAATTCCCCAGAACCTCCGGCAACCCACCCCCTATTCCCACCCACAACCTCCTGCAGCCTACCCCCTATTCCCACCCACAACCTCCCACACCCCCCCACAACTTCCCACCACTCCACCCACACTTCCCACACCATCCACCATCTCTCCTACTCAATATGTAAGGGTCAAAAGCTACTACAGAAATTACGTGAAGGATGTGCTTCTCAGGGTCATTTGAATATCATAGGCAGCACAAAATGCGGATCTCAGCTTGCATGCAAAAGTGACAATAAAAGTGTAAGTGGTAAAAGTGAAAGTAGAGAAATGACTGTTGCCACCAACCATTCATGATGACTGCCTATTTTTGAGGATCCAATTCAAGACTGGTGGCATATTTGATCTACCCTTGCAATGTTGGGCAATCAATGGGCGCATGATTAGTGAATGTGAGGAATGGGCAAGGCCCTCTTGGCCTATTAGAGCCTATAAAAGCAATGGACTTGTGTTTATTTGGGATATACATATACCTACATACGTACAACGGTCCTCTCTTTGCACTCTGTGGCTACAAGCCTACTTTAGGAAGTCACTCTGTGGTGAGGATACAGAGCGTGGGCTTCCTAGTGGAGGGCTAATAGCACTATAGTGTGAAGAGAGTGGTCTGGTTTTGTCATTTAGTGTGAGTCAGTAGTTTCCCTTAGAGCAAGTCTTCATACTTTGTATTGATCAGTGCCATTCTGCATCTAGTTGTGTTCATTATGCGGATTGAATGAATCTCTTGTATTGATGTTGTTTAGTTCTGGAGTGGCATGTTAGCCCAGAGCATCAACTTTAGAGGAATTCTTTTGCCTATATTGTAATCATCTGTGTGAACAAAGGAGTGGTTTCGTCCTTCAGTATTGCCATTGTCATTGATCTTTTGTGCAATTATTGAGATCTGCCTGCTCACATAAATGTTAAAGGGTATACTTTCGTAAGGAGGACCTCCCTTGAGTAGGCGAAGTACTGGAAGTGCATATTTTCTGTTTTTATTAAAAGTGCATACCCTAGTACTTCCTCTACAGTTTGGCAGGCCCGGTGGGACACTTGCATTTCTGTGAGAGGCCCTGAGGATAGTGAATACTCCCTTTTTTCAGTATTTTTGCCCTATTGCATTTGCAAGTAGGTACATGACCCATACGCGAGCAGATAAGGAGCCTCTTCATGTATGAGGGAGCCTTAAAAAGTCAGCTATATCTTCAACTACTGAACCTAGCTCCCCTCTACCCTCCTTGAATTTATCTATTGATTTGGGTGCGACACCACTGTCAAAGGAGAAGCATAGGAGAACATTAGATTTCTCCTCAGATATGTCAGAAGAAACACCAGTGCAAATGGAGGATCTCTCTCATTTACTCTCCTGACTCAATATCAAGTTCCCTACCTTCAAGGGACAAGCTTATGAGGATGTTGATGATCATGTGAGGAGGTTCATCTCCTTATGCCGTGGATGAGGTTTGCAGAATAGAGAGGATGCAATGCTGGTACTCTTCCCATCCACATTCGAAGGCCTTGCTAACAAATGGTACAGTCAATATGTAGATGGCCATTTTGCTACATGGGAGGCTCTGAAGACGGCATTCTCACAGACGTCTCGACCTAGTGACTCCTTGGAAAGAGCTCTAGACGAGCTCAAGAATCTAAGGCTAAGATCAGGTGAATCCTTCCATGAACTTCATACTAGGACAAAAGCACTTGTTGCATGTCTTCCACATGCTCTAGGTGATTTCTTGGTTAAAAAATGGATAGAAAAAGCTTTGCCCAGGTCATCTGAGCAGAAGTTACGTGAGTCTCTTAGATTGGATGCAACCCTCAATGATTTTGTTGCAGTAGGATCACACATTGAAGAATCTAGGCAACATTTTGAAGGGGATACAGAACTGAATTAGGCTGCAGAACTAGACCCTATTGGCCAACTGAGGAAGGAACTAGAGGCATTGAGAATGCAACAAAATCAACAAGCGGAGAAGGTCTTGCCACCACTACGTCGTACTGATGATGAAGTAGCCCAACTTTGCCATGAGTTAGAAGATTTGCAGACCACTCATGATATATGAAGGGAGATTTGGTGTACAATATGTAACAACAATGGACATTCCAATGCCAGTTTTCCTAACAAGGTAGGCTATCAATTTTGTGGAAAGGATGGTCATGAAGCTAGAGACTGTTACTACCTCAAGGGTACACAACAACAAGGTAACCCTCAAGCTCTGGATTTGTATTATGCTAGTACTTCAAATGCACCTAATAGAGAGGAGAATCACCCAATGAAGCCTAGATATAATAGGCCTTTGATGTGTTATCGTTGTGGTGAGTATGTCCATATGCAAAATAGGTGTTCCCTTCCAAAAGATGCACCTCCTTGTCAGCATTGTCCAGAGGCTAAGGATCACTATACGAAAGACTACGCAAGAAGCCGTCCTGCTCCAATCCACATGATTGCAGTCTCTCCACAAGAAGAAGGTATGACCACTCAGTCTTATGCTGTTTCATCCTCTGCAATGCCCATGATGACTAGTGCTAGACAAGCAGTAGCAATCCGTAGAGAGGAACAACAAGGACTCCAAGATAAAGAGGAGGAAAAGAAGGCTGGGTGGAAGGGCGAAGCAGAAATTCAAGGAGCTTATGAAAGGATGGCTACTTCTCTAAGGGAACAACTAACAAGTTTGCAAGAAGACACTCATGAGGTAAACATTGAACAGATCTTGAAAGGTATTCATCACAAGGTTAGTCTGTACGAACTCATAAAGATGGATTCAAAAATAAGAAGTGACCTATTAAAGATTATACACTGCTCACTTGATCCACCCACCGAGCATAGATGGTTTCATGGTTGATTTTCCCCCTGCACCCCTGGCGGACTACCAAAGCTCAAGGTTATCTGTTCAAATAAAGGATGAAGCTCTCATAGGTGTAATTATAGATGGAGGCTCTGGAATTAACTTAATGCCAGATTTCACAATGAGGAAACTGAATTTGAACCCCACCAAGATGGCACCATTCACAGTTACACTAGCCGATCAGCATCGGGTTATGCCACTTAGCATTATTGAAAAGGTACTGATGATAGTAGAGGGTTGTCCCTTTGTTTTGGATTTTTTTGTTATTGCACTTCCATAGGACACTTCTTATCCGTTACTCCTGGGAAGACCTTGGTTGAGGCAAGCAAAAGATTTCCAAGATTGGGGAAAAAACAAACTATGGACTTCAACAAGCACCAATAGCCAATTGCAACTACATTTGGAAGAAGGATTCGACTCAAGGAAAACTACTGGGTATACTATGGACACTTAGGTAATGCCCTCTCTACCCCAAGAAGAAGATACATTATTGAATTGGATGATAGAAAGTGTAGAGTGTTGCAGGGTGGAAATCAATGAAATAGAGGAAGAAGTTGCACATAAAGGAGTTGCGGGAAAAGTCCATGAAGTTCACAAGGAGTTGGAGAATGAGAGTTTGCAGGAGAATACAGACTTTGAAGAGGCAACAAATATAGAAGTATCCAAGATGGAAAGTTATGAGCCTAAGTGCAGAGAAGATCTTCCCTTTTCAAATATACCTCAAGGATGGACCAGAGAACATATTGCAGAATATAAGCTAAAATCCACTCCCGCATATAGTGGAGATGATTTTTCAAACAAGACTAGTCCTGAAACACTAGTTCAAGAAGTAAATCTAGGCGATGAAGAGAACCCTCAAGTAGTCCACTTGGCCTCTTGGCTATGGCATTATCCTCCTTTAATGCAGAAGGTAACTTCTTTACTTTTTGATTACAAAAATGTCTTTGCATGGTCCTACAAAGATCTAACAAGGATACCAGAGGAGCTTGGATTACACCGGATACCCTTAGTTGAGGGAGCCACGCCTGCAAGAAGTAGGCCATATGGACTCAATCCAAAGTATGTAGAGGCGGTAAAGTTGGAAATTACAAAACTAGAAGAAGCAGGTATAATTGTTCCAGTAGAACATTCCAGGTGGCTTTCTTCTATGGTTACTGTACCCAAGAAAAATAGTGGAAAAATAAGAGTCTGCGTTGATTTTCGTGCCTTAAATAAAGTGATTGTTCAAGATGGATTTCCTCAGCCCTTCACAAAGCAAGTACTTGAGGAAGTAGCCGGTCAACCTTTGTATAGCTTCTTGGATGGTTTTAGTGGCTACAATCAGATAGTGATCCATCCTAATGATAGGGACAAAACAACCTTCGTGACTCCATGGGGCACTTATGCCTATACCCACATGGCTTTTGGCTTGAAGAATGCACCAACTTCATTTAATAGAACAATGTATCTGATATTGGGCAAGTGGTTAACAACCTTCCTGTGCATTTTTATGGATGACTTTTCAATGTTTTCAGGAACAAATAGAAGAGCAGCAGTGCAAGATTTCCATGACCATTTGGAAAATCTAAAGGAAATCTTTGAGCAATGTCTCAGAACAGGTTTGAAGTTAAATCTGGCTAAGTGTCACTTTTTGGTCGCTAAGGGCACTCTTCTTGGTCACATAGTATCTGCTGAAGGGATAACAGTGGATCGTGCAAAGGTTACTGCTATCCTTTCCATGCCTATACCACAAAGCCCAAAGGAAGCGCAAAGTTTTTTGGGCCATGCAGGATACCATAGAAGATTTATACGAATGTATTGAGAAATAGCTAAGCCCTTATCAAGGCTTACTAGTAAAAAAGTCCCTTTCTCATGGAGTGCTGAAGCTGAGAAAGCATTTTGTGAACTAAAATTGAGGCTATGTAGTGCTCAATTTTTAAGTGTTCCTAACTGGTCGTTAGAGTTTCATGTGCATACAGATGATAGTCTTCATGTTGTTGGTGCGGTCCTAGCTTAACCATCATCTCAAAGGTTGATAGACCTATCTCCTATGCTACTAGACTACTCACCAAGGATGAAAGGAACTATAGTACGACCGAAAGGGAAGGTTTGGCCATTGTATTTGCTCTTCAGAAATTTTGGCATTACCTTCTTGGTGTACATTTTATAGTCATATCTGACCATCAGCCCTTGAAGTACTTGATAAACAAACCTAGAGTGGCTAGACAGGTTTGGAGATGGTTCCTTCTGTTTCAAGAATTTAACTTTGATATTCATATTAAGCCAGGAAGAGAGCACTACATGGTAGATCAAGTATCCAGGACCGCAATGAGCGAGAGGGCAACATGTATTAATGATGAATTGGTGGATAGTAATCTCTTCTTAGTAGCAACTCAGACGAATTGGTATGATGGAATTCTCACTCTTCTTACTACTAGAAAACTCCCAGAGCATTTGATACCTATAGAAAAGAGAAGATTGCTCCTTTAAACCAAAGCGTACTCACTTATAAGCGGAGATTTATATAGATATTCTCAGGATGATATCTTGAGAAAGTGTGTTTATCCAGAGGAGGTAAATCTTTTGCTAGAGGCTGCACATAGTGAAGGGCGTCTAAAGGGGGAAGAGTTGGCTCAGAGAATCATCCACAAAGGACTATGGTGGCCTCATATTTACAAGGATGCGATCAAGTTTGCTAAAGAATGCCACATTTGCTAGAGATGTGCTCCCACGTCAACCAGATTGAATTTCCAACCATTAGTCATATCGACAGGATGGCTCCCATTTGAATGATGGGGTCTTGATTTCATAGGACCAATTAGTCCAACTGGTCAACTTGGGGGTAAGAAGTATATTTTGATGGCCACCTGTTATGCAATTAAATGGATAGAGGCTAAAGCTACTGTGGACTGCACGACTTTAACAGTAGCTAAGTTTTTGTATAAACGTATTTTCCCAAGATTTGGTTGCCCACTCGAAATCACTAGTGATAGGGGGACACATTTTGTATGGTGCTTCAATTTATATTTGACAGGTACAAGGTCTTCCATAAAAAATCTTGTGCCTGCTATCCAAGGGGCAAATAGCCAAGCAGAGACCTCCAATAAGATTTTGATCGAGTTGCTATGCAAATTATCTTTTGATCATCAAAGCTTTTGGCCACAAGCATTGACCGGTGCAATTTGGGCTTTAAGAATTACAAAGAGGGGAATTTATTAGCACCATTCGAATTTATTATCAAAAGAGATCTTGGAGCCAAAACCATTGGAATTGAACCACCAATTAGGAGACTAGTGGCGTTAGAAGAATACAGAGAAGGAGCAATGCAAAAACTTTAGGTAACACAAGAAGAGCGCAAGAGACTGCACGATAGGTATCTTAGGACCAATGAAGTACAGGACAGATCATTGGTTTCGGTGTATTAGATTCCGACAGTTTCAACCAAATTGGCACCCAAATGGATAGCACCATACAGGGTGGTAAAGGCATTATCTCATGGAGTAGTACATCTGGAGGATTTGTAGGGTAAAAGAATACCCCTGGTCAATATCTTCAGGGTGAAGAATTACCTAAATTGAGTCAAGATGGAAGAACTTCATTCACTGTAAATATCATATTTCATTTAGCATTCACAGTTTATTTTGGTCTATACAATAAGCAATAGAAAAAAAAGTTGCACCGGGATGGTGCAAAGACTTGATGTGGGGGTCTGTAGTGTCGTACAAATTCTCTATCTCTCTCTCTCTCTCTCCCTCTCTCTCTCTCTCTCTTTCTCTTTCTCTCTCTCTCTCTGTCCCCCCCCTCTCTCTCTCTCTCTCTCTCTCTCTCTCTCTCTCTCTTTCTTTCTCTCTCTCTCTCTCTGTCTCCCTGCCTCCCTCCCTCCCTCTCTCTCTCTCTCTCTCTCTCTCTCTCTCTCTCTCTCTCTCTCTCTCTCTCTCTCTCTCTCTCTCTCTCTCTCCCTCCCTCTCTCCCTCTCCCTCTCTCTCTCTCTCTCTCTCTCTCTCTCTCTCTCTCTCTCTCTCTCTCTCTCTCTCTCTCTCTCTCTCTCTCTCTCTCTCTCTCTCTCTCTCTCTCTCTCTCTCCCCCGCATCCCCGGCCATCCCCTCCTCTCCCCTCCTGCTGCCACCCGCCCCCGCCACACACTAGCGCACACCCCCCTCCCCCCCGCAATTCACTCCCTCCAGTCTCTCTCTCTCTCTCTCTCTCTCTCTCTCTCTCTCTCTCTGTCTCTCTTTCTCTCTCTCTCTCTCTCTCTCTCTCTCTCTCTCTCTCTCTCTCTCTCTCTCTCTCTCTCTCTCTCTCTCTCTCTCTCTCTCTCTCTCTCTCTTGCTCTTTCCCCTGCATTCCTCGCCTTCCCCTCCTCTTCCCTCTCGCTACCCCCGCTGTCGGGTCGTGAGAGATGCTCGGATGGTGGATCAAGTCATCCGCCTAAATCGTTCGGCACACGCAGGGTGTCTGTAGCGGACTCAGGCTTAAGGAAATAAGGGTTCTAATGACAAAACAATATAAATTACCTAATTCTATGACTGAAACTAAAGTTTTCTTACCAAAAGTAAATAGTTTTAACTAGCTATGGACCGTAAGGACGGGCAGCCTCGTACATAGCAACAGCTTCCTGATATGAGATTGAAACTTCCATAATGGGTTCTTCTACTAAACTTTCAGGTAAGCTAGAGGGTTCTGGTCTGTCTAGAGTTGGCGGAACATTTTCAATATTTTCAATATTTTCAATAGTACTGTGCTCAGACTCATGAACTAACTTAGAAGACATCAAGGAAAGTAATGGAAAAACTAATGAAACAATATGATGCTAAACTGTTTGAATGAATTAATTGATATGCTAATGGTTCTTGATGAAAGTAATGGGAAAGAATATTGTTGCAAAACTGCTTAAATAAATTAATTGATAAGCTAATGGTTCGAATCAATAAATCTAATACAACGGGAAGGCCTAAACAATTGGATAAATGTCTAGTCATTTGGATAGTTGACTAAATGGGAAATAAGATTTAAATGGATCTTTAAGCTGCCGCTTCACTTCAATTGTCTTCACTTCAATTAATTGTAATCTTCA
>CM035406.1:251953406-251985906 GCA_020310875.1 Ceratopteris richardii | reverse complement strand
CATTATCATTTATCTTGCAAATATAAATTCATATATTCTATCAGATTCATCTTCATCATGTCATAAATTTCATCATAAGAAATTCACAGTGGTTATAATTATCATAAATAATGCATTCTTAATTTTTTTAAATAGGTTTTTCAACCTATGAAACAAAGTTCATAAAATTTAGGAAAAATCAAAATGTTCAAAGTTTTTAACTTGTATCTTTATAAATGAGCATCATGTTTTTTTTGATATCAATGAAAAATTCATATCTGGATTATAAAAGTTCCTCTTACTCATCATATGGTATATCAATAAAATCATCCTCATATTGTAACATTTTTTTCATGTTCTTCATATTTATCATGATCATATTTATATCATATATATTTCTTTCTTTTAAAAGTATATCATCATAATTGTTGTAAACAAAGATCATTTTGTGCAAAATATTCATCATAATAATATTCTTCATAATCGTTCTTCATAATAGATTTCTTCTTATTTGTGAAAGAAAAAAAATCATAAATTTATCATAAGTTTAGGAAATGACAAGCATATTGATCAAAATCATTTACAAGCATAATTACAAACATATTTTTGTTTAATTTGAAACAAACTTTGTGTTTTCATATTTTAGAATTCTTTTGATTAAACAAATCGTAATGTAAACTTAATCATAAGTTTGTAATTAGCTTTTCAAACATTAAAACTAAACAATTTAGGTAAATGTTTCTCAATTTTTTAGGAAAACAGCATATATGCAGCAAGCAAAATCAAAATTTGAAATGTTTTATCTTCAATAAACAATTCCATCACAATAAAACTATTCACTTAAATTCTTCTCCTTTTTCTTACCTTTGGATGAGTTTTTGATATTATTTTCAATCTTCCATATGGCTTCTTGTACCCATTTTCCCATATTCTTGTCATGTTCTGATTGAAGTTGAAGATTTTCGTCTTCAGATGTTTGTACTATTCTTTCATCATTTTTATTTTGATCACATTTATTGTCAATTTCTATGACTTTAGGTTCTGTTTTAACTGCCTGTATATCTATATTTCCATCAATTGATTGTTCATTTTCATCATCTTTTATCTTTACATCTTCTTCTTTCTTAAACTTTTTCAATGTATCTTGATCCTTAGATTTAATTTGAAGATCAATGTTATTCATAGATTTAGGTTTAAGAAGGTTTTGATCATTGTCCAAACATTCACATTTAGGCACAATCTTGGTGTTCATAGAATGTAATTGACATACATTTCTTTTCTCCTTATGACTCTTAGGTTTCCATTGTTTTTGAAGTTTGGTTTTAGGACTAAATTTTTCTTGGTCAAAATAGTCTATCATTCCTCCTCTACCTAAGTTTAATCTCAATGGTAGATGTGTTTGATAATCACATATTTTCTGTTCACTTTCTAATACCAATTGTTGGCTACATGCTTTCTCATAGGCCATACAATTCCCATAAGTATGACCTAGTTGGTCACACCAGAAGCATCTTACAGTTCTCTTCGGTCTTTGATATAAAGCCTTAGGATCAACATTTCTATGATCGGGTAAAGGATTTTGGTCAATAGAATACATAGATCTACTTTGAACTCGTACTTGATATCTATCTTTGCATTCACATGTAGCATTTTCGTGTATTTGATTGTTTACCCTTTCAATGTTCTCCTTTAAACTTGCAATTTCATGACCAATCGTTTTGAATGATGAAATTTCTTTTACATGATGTGCTATTGTTTCCATATTTTCATTCAAATTTGAGAGTTCATAATGAAGAATTCCTTCTAAATTCCTAAACTCGTGATCAAATTGAGTATCTATTGACTTAAGATTTGCATTAAAATCAGATACTACTGTAGTTAAGATTGAAAGAAATGAGTTTAAGGACTCAAACTTGGAATTAAGCTTTAAATCTATAGATGAAATTAATCGTGCTTCCATATCATGCAGAAGATTCTCTACATTAGATGTCATTTTCATTTAATTATGTGCAAGCAAAAAGAATCCAAATATAAATACCTGGAATCTGAATCGAAGAAGGGGCTTAAAGAGTGACTTGTGTATAAGTTTATACAATTTTTAATAGAATCAAAATCTAATACATCAATTGCTAATGGATGATTGTGCAAACGTTCTTGTCGATGAAAAGGGGTGGCGAGATGAGGATAACTACTTGCCACTCTTCGTGGAGGCGCTCAGTTCCCTAGGGAACAGCCCTCAACACCTAGAAGAGTGCAAGGAGTCAAAGACAAAGCCACTGCTCCCACGGATGAAGAAGCTTCTGCAATCCAACCTGTCGATATCATGTATGCACATGCACGAAAGATTTAAATTTTATACCTGAGCTGCAAGGCCGTTTGTTCACGCCGGGTTCACCAATGTCGGGTCGTGAGAGATGCTCGGATGGTGGATCAAGTCATCCGCCTAAATCGTTCGGCACACGCAGGGTGTCTGTAGCAGACTCTGGCTTAAGGAAATAAGGGTTCTAATGACAAAACAATATAAATTACCTAATTCTATGACTGAAACTAAAGTTTTCTTACCAAAAGTAAATAGTTTTAGCTAGCTATGGACCGTAAGGACGGGCAGCCTCGTACATAGCAACAGCTTCCTGATATGAGATTGAAACTTCCATAATGGGTTCTTCTACTAAACTTTCAGGTAAGCTAGAGGGTTCTGGTCTGTCTAGAGTTGGCGGAACATTTTCAATATTTTCAATATTTTCAATAGTACTGTGCTCAGACTCATGAACTAACTTAGAAGACATCAAGGAAAGTAATGGAAAAACTAATGAAACAATATGATGCTAAACTGTTTGAATGAATTAATTGATATGCTAATGGTTCTTGATGAAAGTAATGGGAAAGAATATTGTTGCAAAACTGCTTAAATAAATTAATTGATAAGGTAATGGTTCGAATCAATAAATCTAATACAACTCGAAGGCCTAAACAATTGGATAAATGTCTAGTCAATTGGATAGTTGACTAAATGGGAAATAAGATTTAAATGGATCTTTAAGCTGCCGCTTCACTTCAATTGTCTTCACTTCAATTAATTGTAATCTTCAATGTTTCTGCAAAAAACATTAGGTTCACTGCACTTCATTTGCTCTTCAATTGCTCATAAATCTTCAATGCTTCTCGACACTACAAAAAACATTAGCATATTAGTAATAATACAAGAATCATTAAGAAACTTAAAAAACATTAGTCACATACATTAAAGCATACACATGCTCATGCATGCAAACATACATTCACGCACATGCTAACATTTAATCCTAAGTAAAATAACATAACAATGCATACATTAATACCTATTCTTTTACATCCATATATGCCCATTCATACTATACATCAATTCATGTATTTAAACTTAATACACATACATATGCTTATTACATACATACATGTACTCTAAACCATGTATTTATTCCATATCTATGCATGTTCCTATAACCTTACTTATATAGTCTTAAGCTTAGGTATATGTACATTCCTATTCATACATTCTCTAATTGATGTTTTCATTCACATATATAAACATGCTAATCATATGCTCATACACATGCTAATTCATTCATATGCACTCTAGAGCATACATATTAAAGCATATTAGATGCATTTATGCACATGCTTTCATTAGTTCAATTACATGCTCTCTCTCCTTCTCTCTCTCTCTCTCTCTCTCTCTCTCTCTCTCTCTCTCTCTCTCTCTCTCCTTCTCTCTCTCTCTCTCTCTCTCTCTCTCTCTCTTTCTCTTTCCTCTCTCTCTCTCTCTCTCCTTTCTCTCTCCCTCTCTCTCTCTCTCTCTCTCTTTCTCTTTCTCTTTCTCTTTCTCTTTCTCTCTCTCTCTCTCTCTCTCTCTCTCTCTCTCTCTCTCTCTCTCTCTCTCTCTCTCTCTCTCTCTTCTCTTTCTCTTTCTCTCTCTCTCTCTCTCTCTCTCTCTCTCTCTCTCTCTCTCTCTCTCTCTCTCTCTCTCTCTCTCTCTCTCTCTCTCTCTCTCTCTCTCTCTCTCTCTCTCTCTCTCTCTCTCTCTCTCTCTCTCTCTCTCTCTCTCTCTCTCTCTCTCTCTCTCTCTCTCTCTCTCTCTCTCTCTCTCTCTCTCTCTCTCTCTCTCTCTCTCTCTCTCTCTCTCTCTCTCTCTCTCTCTCTCTCTCTCTCTCTCTCTCTCTCTCTCTCTCTCTCTCTCTCTGCAGTGCTGCCGCGCGCAATGCTGTGGAGGGAAAGGGAGGGGTACTCTCTCTCTCTCTCTCTCCTTCTCTCTCTCTCTCTCTCTCTCTCTCTCTCCTCTCTCTCTCTCTCTCTCTCTCTCTCTCTCTCTCTCTCTCTCTCTCCTTCTCTCTCTCTCTCTCTCTCTCTCTCTTTCTCTTTCCTCTCTCTCTCTCTCTCCTTTCTCTCTCTCTCTCTCTCTCTCTCTCTCTCTCTCTCTCTCTCTCTCTCTCTCTCTCTCTCTCTCTCTTTCTCTTTCTCTCTCTCTCTCTCTCTCTCTCTCTCTCTCTCTCTCTCTCTCTCTCTCTCTCTCTCTCTCTCTCTCTCTCTCTCTCTCTCTCTCTCTCTCTCTCTCTCTCTCTCTCTCTCTCTCTCTCTCTCTCTCTCTCTCTCTCTCTCTCTCTCTCTCTCTCTCTCTCTCTCTCTTCTCTCTCTCTCTCTCTCTCTCTCTACAGCGCTGCCGCGCGCAGTGCTGTGGAGGGAAAGGGAGGGGCTTCTCTCTCTCTCTCTCTCTCTCTCTCTCTCTCTCTCTCTCTCTCTCTCTCTCTCTCTCTCTCTCTCTCTCTCTCTCTCTCTCTCTCTCTCTCTCTCTCTCTCTCTCTCTCTCTGCAGCGCTGCCGCGCGCAGTGCTGTGGAGGGAAAGGGAGGGGCTTCTCTCTCTCTCTCTCTCTCTCTCTCTCTCTCTCTCTCTCTCTCTCTCTCTCTCTCTCTCTTTCTCTTTCTCTCTCTCTCTCTTCCTCTCTCTCTCTCTCTTTCTTCCCTGTTCTCTCTCTGCATGCCTACCTCTCTCTCTCTCTCTCTCTCTCTCTCTCTCTCTCTCTCTCTCTCTCTCTCTCTCTCTCTCTCTCTCTCTCTCTCTCTCTCTCTCTCTCTCTCTCTCTCTCTCTCTCTCTCTCTCTCTCTCTCTCCTTCTCTGTGCGCGCTGTCGCGCTGGAGCAGAGGAGGGGAGGGAGAGAACCTCTCTCTCACACACACATACACACATCATACACACACATACATCACATACACACACTTCACACACACACATACACATAACACGCACACACACATACACATAACACATCACACACACACATACACATAACACGCACACACACATACACATAACACGCACACACATATTTCACATACACACATATATCACATACACACACATCACACACACATACACATAACACGCACACACACATACACACATACACACATCATACACACACATACATCACATCACATACACACACATCACACACACACGCGCACATACACATAACACATTCACACATAACACAAACACGCACATACACATAACACATTCACATATAACACATACACGCACATACACATAACACATTCACACATAACACATACACGCACATACACATAACACATTCACACATAACACATACACGCACATACACATAACACATTCACACATAACACATACACGCACATACACCACACACTACTGCAGGGACTCAGACCAAGCCACGGAATAGGCATGGTCATGCTTTCAGCCGGACAATCATTCATGCAGCAGCATGGGGCATATCAAGATCATCGTACACAGCAGGACATGACGGCTCAATATCCCAAGCACGAGGAGGGTCTAATGAGAAAGAAGGAAAAACAGAAGAAAGTAAAGAGCAGGAGACAGTACCTGCAAAAAACATTAGGAGAAACTTGAGCTCAACACACATTTAAATACATACACAAGTCTTTCCTAATCCACTCTTTTGGTTTTAACTTTTAATCTACAACCACACTTTAATCTCCTTACTTTCACCACACTTTAAATTGACTTTATTTACACAACTCACTTACTCCATTCTTTTAACCATTTTTATATACACCATTCATTTAAAGTTTCTCTTTAACTTCCTTTAATTGCATCATTTATTCCAACCACTCTTTCAATCACTTTAGTTACACATCTTCTATAAACCATTCTTTTTCCTAGTACTCATATAGACCACTACTTATTTATCCATTTAATTTACCATTTTTAATTTAATTAGCCTATATTTCTTATTTTAAATAAATCATTTAATTCAATCTTAGTTTAAGGGTTTAATTAATTAGAACCTTAGTATTTAAAAGTATACACACTATTAAATTAACAAATTAAACCATAAATTAAATTTGTAGGTTAACCAATGTTAAATTATAGATTAGTTTCATTAAATATTATTTGTTTCAACCCTTCAAACTAAGGCTAATCTTCATTCTTGCACACTGAACCCCTTAAAAACCTTTTGGAATCCTACCATTAGCTCATTAACATTTAAATAAACCCTATCATTAACCCTTTGGAACATAAATAAACTCTAACATGAACCTATTAGAACCTTTTGAGACCCTTTAAATGAACCCTATTGTCATAAATCATATGAACTAGAGTTATATACCCATGTTTCTAGCATGTATAAATATAAATACTCATTAATTAAGTACTGAGGGTAAACCCTAATATGAACATATGTCCTGCTTCATCCTTCATACCTAATAACATTTTCAAAATAGTTAATCCAATTAGCACAACTGATCAACAATGATATAAAAGAGGTTTAGAATTCACCAATAAATATTTTAATTTTTCAGGTCATCAATTGGAAGATGCAAATCTTCCCGACATTGCCGTCCCCTCCTCTCCCCTCCCATCCCCTCCCGCTTATCCATAGCCTCCCCCGCCATCCTAACCCCTTGCCACCCCCACTCGTAGTCCCCCGCGAGGCACAGTGATGCCTTGCGATGGAATTATTATAGATTGATACTTTGATGGTTGATCCTGAATGCCAATGGCGAGCTTGAAGGCGCATCTCGCAGTTGAGATGACGGGAACGAATCCACAGGAGCCTTGGGAGGCCTACAAATCAGGAAAACACCTCACACCATCGCGTTGCCCCTCCGAAATCCTTGTTTGTGTTCTTTGTACACCTGTGATCTGGCCAATGTTCTTTTCTCTCCAAGGCCTTTACCTCAATTGGCACCCTAAATAATACCCCTCCTGCAAGACATAGAAGGCATGGGAATCATTCAACAACTAGGCGAGGACATGCACAATGTTTTCGAGGGACAGCATGTGATTCCATTTAATGATAATGCAGATCAAACTGGGCAACGGTTGTGGCAGGAGTTCATAGTGGTTCCAGCCACGCGCGTTATCCCCGTTCCTGACTTTACACCAAACGAGGTGGCTTCAGCTTCAGTCTTGGGTCGAACGTTTATTCAATATTTGCATCATCAAGACATCAAGAAAATGAATCTAGTCCGTCGAAATGAACTCATAAGTCGAGATGGCTTTGGAATAGAAATCTTACAAAAATGAGTGACACTAAAGGGATAACTATTGAAACTATTTTGACTTCTTCTAGCTTCATGCCAATTTTTGTAGCGTTAGGAGGTCATTCATGAATCAAGCTTTCTCCATGCCTTCTCACGTACTCTTCACACTTGGCCTTCTCCAGGAGCTTTGTATAGCCACACTGGCTCTCATACCATGTCACGAGGAAGGAGATAAGGAAGATAGCTCACACACACACATCCTCACAATCAAAGAGGATCACACACATAGATTGAGGCAAGAAAGAATGATCTTCTTCTTCTTCTTCTTCTATCACATAAAAGGAATGTACAAGAATGACCTGAAAAAAACAATACATCAAATGCAAAATATAAAGGACACTACATAATGAAAATCCTAATGTCCGCAAATGAGTGAGCTAGAAATAAAGAAATGTGCCATCACTCTCGGTAGATAAATCTAGTAAAGTTCAATGGTGTCCCTCACACATATTGGCATGACCACTATACATGTTAGATAAACGAAAAAGTGATACGTGTTGTCCTAGATCATCACATGTTGAGCTTGATGTCTCAAAACTATCATCCTTTTCTGCTGCCTAATCTGCATCCAAATAGATTTTGATATCCGAATATGAAGAGTAAGGATAATGGATGCCTAATTAAGTTTCCCTTTGAGATACTTGAGTACTCTCTTTGCAACATCCATGTGTGGCCTTCTAGGTGAGTGCATGAACTAACTAAGGACTCCCACACTATATGATATGTCTCTTCTTGTGTGAGTAGCATATATCAAAATACCAACTAAGCTTTGATACTAATTAGGATTATCAATCTGCTCACCTTCATAAACACTTAGTTTATGGATCAACTCCAAAGGTGTACTTGCAAACTTTGTGTTCTCCATTTTGAACTTGAGAAGTAGTTCTTGAATGTATCTCCTTTGAGTTCTCCATTGTGAACTTGAGAAGTAGTTCTTGAATGTATCTCCTTTGTGTTCTCCATTCTGAACTTGAGAAGTAGTTCTTAATTAGGCATCCAAGTAGATTTTGATATCCGAATATGAAGAGTAAGGATAATGGATGCCTAATTAAGTTTCCCTTTGAGATACTTGAGTACTCTCTTTGCAGCATCCATGTGTGGCCTTCTAGGTGAGTGCATGAACTAACTAAGCACTCCCACACTATATGATATGTCTCTTCTTGTGTGAGTAGCATATATCAAAATACCAACTAAGCTTTGATACTAATTAGGATTATCAATCTGCTCACCTTCATAAACACTTAGTTTATGGATCAACTCCAAAGGTGTACTTGCAAACTTTGTGTTCTCCATTCTGAACTTGAGAAGTAGTTCTTGAATGTATCTCCTTGATCTCTATAACTCACTTGCATACCTAGGAAATATGTGAGCTCACCTTCATTGTGATCCCCTTTGATGAATAAAGAAGGATTTTAGTTGCTAGGTTTAAACCCTTGATCTTGAAGGTATGTAGCCAACCTAGAATTCCAAGCTCTATGAGCTTGTTTCAATCCATACAATGCTTTCTTAAGTCTCCAAACATAAGATGTATGATTAGGGTTCTCAAACCCTGGTGGTTGTGACATGTATACCTCTTCACTTATGCAAACATTTAGGAATGCATTTTTCACATCCACTTGGGAGGAGTCTCCAATTTCTTGTAGCAACTACACTTATCAATGTTATGATTGTAGTCATCTTTGCATTTGGTGAGAATGTTTCCTCATAGTGTATACCATGCATTTGTGAGCATCCTTTGGCAGCTAATATTGCCTTGTACCTACAAATTGATCCATCTAAGTTTCGTTTAGCTTTATATACCCATCTAAACCCAATTACCTTTTTATTGGGTGACATTGGAACCAAATCCCAAGTTTCTATATCCTTCAATGCATCTATTTCTTCTTTCATGGCCTTTTCCCAATTAGGATTTGCCTTTGCCTCTTCATAGGTTGAGGGTTCCTCTAAATTTGAGTCCTTTGTCAAGTAGATTGAATGCTTTATAACAAATCTAGTATCATATCCATACCTTTTTGGTTGTCTTTTCTCCCTTGTTGACCTTCTAGGTGCTTGCTTGGAGCATTCCCCACACGCTTGCATCTTTACTTTGCCTCTTGACTTCCATAGCTTGTAATACTTTTTCTTTTCACCTTTGTGATTATCTATATCACTTCTTGGATCTCGGATGTGTGTATCATGCTTGCTTCATAATTGATGAGAATCAAAATTAAGATCATATGGTAGAATTACCTTTTGTTTTTCTTCATCATACAAAGACCTGTGTTTTTCAAACACATTTCTACTTGTAGTGCATTTCTTGGTGTAAGGATTATAGAACGTGTAACCCATCTGAGTTGAATCATACCCAATAAACACTACCTTTGTTTCCCTTTCATCTAGCTTAGCTCTTATTTCTCATGGTAGATGATCATAAGCTAAACAAGCAAACATCTTGCAATGTCCAAGACTAGGTTTTCTTCCCTACCATGCTTCATAAGAAGTCATATCTTCGAGTGATTTGGATGGTGGTCTATAGACAAGGTACACAACAGTTGAAATAGCCTTTGCCCATAGATAATGTGGCAACCTCTTCTCTTCAAGCATTGTTCTAGCTGATCCAACCAATGTCTCGTTTCTTCTCTCTGAAATTCTATTCAGTTGAGAAGAGTACTTAGTAGTCACTTCCCTTTTGATACCTTTATCTTGCAAGAACTCATCAAACTCTTTGGAGAAGTATTCTCACCCTCCATCAGATTTGAGCATCTTGAGTTATCTACTTGTATGATTCTCCACAAGTGCTAGATACTTTTTGAAGAAATCAAACACTTCATTCTTACTCTTGATAAAGTATAGAATAGTCCATCTTCTATGGTAATAAATAAATGAGAAAAATACCTTGATTCTCCCACTGAAGGTTCTCAGCTTGGCCCCCATCCATTTCTATGTTCTAAGTCCAATACATTGTTGTTGATGTAGCATTTTAAGGTTGAATGGTTTTGTTTGTGCCTTCTTAGTGTGACATGCATCACATATTGTAATCATGTGTTGCTTTGATATGCAATCCAAGAAGACTTTGATCCCTACATATATCCTTTAAGTTTCTTTCATTTACATGAGCTAGCCTCTTATGCCACACTTCAAGGTCACTTAGGGTTTGAGACCCAACGTTTAATAGAGCTATGTTTTTGGTTTCTTGTACTTCAAAAGTAAAGAGCCTACCATGCTTATCACCTCTAGCTATCTTCTTGAGGCCTTGACATGGATCTTCCACAAAAGCTCCATGTTGGTTGAACCTAACTTGCAAGCCTTTCTCAACTATTTGGACTACACGTATTATGTTTTTTTGTAATAGTGGTAACATCGAGTACATTGCTCCAAATATTTTTCCTACCATTGGAAGCTTTGCCATTACCAATATTCTCCATACTATGCTTTGTGACATCCCTTGTTTGAACTTCATGTCTATGCTTTGGAATTTCCAAATCAGATAAGAGAGCTATGTTGTGTGCAACATGATTTGAACATCCTAAACCTATCTAGAAAAAATGATCACCTTCTTTGCCTTCCTTGTGGCTTATTAGATTCATCAAACACAATGAGTCTTCATGTTATTGATCTTTAGACTAATTGTTGTAGTCACTTCTATTATGGCCTCTATTTTTATTGTTGAAGTTGTGTCTACCTCTACCTATATTGTTGTCATATCCAACTTTTCCACTTCCTTTTTGGGTCTTCCCATTGGACTAGCTAGTAATTCTAGGTGGTGTGGTTGGTGTTATTAGAGATGGCACAAGGTTGAACATTCTGGCCTTTCAGCTTGTCATGCTTTGGTGCTCTATTCTTCCCTTTCCACTTGCTCTTGCATACAAAGTTGGCTTGGGAAGTCTCCTCTTCATCTTCCTCATTCTTCTTGCCTTTAAGCTTCTTTTCCTTCTTAGTTGCATATAGAGCACTATTTGAATTACCATGGTAGGATCTACCTCCCTTTATGCTATTGTTGGCCTCTTAATTGAAGAGTTTTCCAAGAAAGATGTTCGAGTGTGGATTTTGCACATCACGATGCGATCATAGGCTATGGTGAAATATTTTTATTTCTTCTCACCTCTAGTCCTATTGAGAAGTTTCCTCATGATGGCATCTTCTTTAATCAACTCTGTAATGGAAAGTTGAGTTATCAAGTGGTGAAGTTGTCTAGCAAACTAGTATAGGACCAGCCCTAGCTCTTTGGATATGTATAGTAGAATTTGTAGGTTTGTTCTTAGTGCAATAAAACCCAATAGGTACTTTGGAACATCAATAGGAACAATTTTATGCAAGACATATAACTTGCACCTTGAATAGCTCACAAAAACCTTCTAAAAATGGATGGAAATTATGACTTCAAACACTAAAAAGAGCAGCCACCATAGTTACAATTGGACAAATTCCTCTTACGGGAGTGTCATACATAGGGTTTTCTTGCTTAAATGCATAAAATCCCTAGTTTATATCAATTAGTGAGGGATCAATCACCTTAACATTGATTGTATGTCATCCCAATTTTTCAAGGATGTGTAGACAATGATACTGAGACTGTAAAACTAAGATTTCTATAAAGCTACAAAACCAAATGACTTGAAAATTTGTACACATAAAGTAGATAGTTTTACCATTCCAATGAATGCTTAAACACTTGATTCTAGCCTCTTCAGAGAGATCAGGAATCTATACAAGCTGAATGAGTTTGAGGAAGGAGGAGCAGAGAATAGAAGTGGCACCAAGAAACGATTAAAGATTATATGTATTACTTCGAATCAACACTCCAATTAATGTAAAAATCTTTTTGAGTCTTTATATAGACTCTTGAGGATATGATCATGCCTTTCCTTTGTCAATTTGATATCAAAATTAGGAGGGTTTGGTAGTTTAGATTGATTGGAATCTTTTCCTACAATCTAGGAAAAGAGAAAGTTGAAGTCATATCTAATTCATGAATGATTGATTGAGAATCAATCTCAACCACTTCTAACTTATGATTTTTAGGTCTCTTATATTTCGTTTTACAAAGGTAAATACCTTGAACCTTACAAGAAATGATCGTAAGTGATCAACCAACTAATACAAAGAAATAATGTGCACACAAGTGCTATTCTTTAAGGTACATATATGGCACCATCCAAAAGATGGATTTGATGTAGAGCATATCCACCTCAAGAATAATGCAAGCTTGATGATCCAACAAGTTATCCTCAAGTATCTTTGATTTAGAATGAATGGGTGAGTCCCCGATGAGAGCATGGCTTACTTTGATGCACATGTGAAGGATAAGAGTTTGAAAATGTGTGATTCAGTTTTGGTGTACACAATGAAGCAACATGCACAAAAATTAGACAAACTTGGCTACGGATCAATGATTATCAATAGGATATTGACAAGTGGAGGTGTCCAATTCACCACCATAGAAGGAGATGTGTTGCCAAACTACATTAGTGGATGTCCATCCAAGCTCTATCAAGAGCCATTGACAAAAGAGATGCCAAAATGCCTCAATGTGGCTAAGAAATGCAAGTAAGAAGAGACAATAATACAAGAAGAAGCGTAGGACAAAGCCTTAAATTGTCCTGTGATTGAGGATCATCATCATCCCTATTATGATGGCCATGGATATCACATGGTTATGTCCTTGTAGGATTAGGAGGTGTGGAAACCCCCTACATGGGTGAAGTAGAACTTTCCATCTCAATTCAAGATGTCCCTATGACTAGTAAGTTTTTTGTATGCCACGATGAAGATGTCCATGAGTCCCATCTTGGGTCAAGGCTAGATGTATGATCATATAGTCAACTTGAACTTAAGAAGTCAGCTTCTTAATGTTTGGGTAAAAAAATGTCTCATTATAGAATTAGAGAATTGCATGGTCACTAATCTAAGTCCTTCACATAATCTTAGTTCTTCTAAGTCTAATCTTGAACACAAATACGTTGTATGTGTCCAAAGACCTGTGATGCATAAGGATTGAACCCTTGATGAACTAGCTCAAGAGCTAGTGGATCTCCCTTCTATTGCAAACCTAAAAGTGCTAGCAATATTTTAACCAAAGAGGCAAGCCAAGTATCATAACAAGATGGGTGCTTTAAGAAGACCAATAGAATCTAGGAGGGTGGGTTGCCAATTGCACCATTGCAATCTAACCTACTATCGAAGAAGCAAAGGAGAAAGCCAAGGCAACAAACTGCAGAAGAACAAAGATCTCTATTTCAAAGAGACTCTATAACTAGGTACCAAAGAAATCAATTAAGGGTATCCATAATTAAGGAAAAATTTGGGTCTGAAGACCTGTTTATGACAGTAGATCTCTACACATGAGCTCATAGGTTCTAGTTGGTCACATTCCATCCCAACACCCATGAAACACACATGAGATACTTTTGTAACCAAGTGAGTAATCCCATAAGGGAGCACTAGAGAGTCAAACATTTAAAATTACCACCTCAAAAACCATGTAACATACTTGTACACTATTAGGAGCATGTTGGCTAACATACTTGTACACTATTAGGAGCATGTTGGCTAACGCATTATCCAAGTATGCATCTAGGATTGAGACTAAGTAACACTGTCACTACGTCTTGCACCCATCACTCACATGTTGGTATTGTAAAGGGAACAAGGACTCATCAAGTTTCTTAGAGAATAGTAATACGGTTCTTCATATTCTAAAAATCCGCAAATGATCATAATTTACATTAATAGTCTATGGCTGAAGTAGGACACATCTCAAAGCCCATGGATATCAACACCCTCCCCATCTCTGAACCTTTCATGGAAAGACGTGCAGACTTTAGGGAATTGACAGTGACTCCAATTCAAGAACGTTCAGCAAGTCAAATGGCAAAGGTCAACCCCTAGTGAATCGGAGTGTGAATTTAACAATGTCTAGGGAAAATATCAATTTTTTATATGTGTTTTTTAGTAGATCTGGAACACATCAAAGCTCCAAGCTATGTGGCATAGAGTTTTACTTGAATAATATTTTACTCAACCACTGCGAAAGATAGATTTTATGAGATGTTAGTATCTAATCTTCACTTTACAACAGAGTAATTTGAAGGATGTACCTAGCATTTTCGTCATTCCCCCTTGATGTGCAACAATGAGGTGAAGAAGTTCAAACTTACTTTGAAGCTAGTTCATGAAGCGCTTAAAATGCAAGGCATACATGTACCATTGGAGAAAGAGGCTCTAGTACCTAATAACGTGAAGAACCAAAACATAATAAAGCTTAAGGACATGGGGGCTATGACACTAGACATTTCAATACCACTTTGATTATGCAGTTTGCTTTCCTTGAACAAGATCACTTTAGTCAACCACATAAGCAAATATGGTTCACTCTTTACTTGGCAGAAACCTCATTTTTAACCATCATCCTTCCTATATGGATAACGGACCAGATCTATGTGGCCAATAGCCATTGATTCCATAAACCCATATTCAATGAGTGTTGCACCATTACATGTATCATGTATAAGTGCTTATCGTACGATATACGGATTCATAGAGCCCTATGGTGTACTAGAATTCAACAATTCAAGAGGCTGAAAGACTTCAAATCCCAACCAAAGAGGACGAGAGGAATCACACTATCTGTGCAACGACAAGATGTAACAAAGAGTCTAGATATTTCACCGATAGAGGGAACAAATAGTGTGACCATTCTTGATTTGAGTTCCATGATATAACACTGATGGTGCTTCTACTACACGACAAACGCTCCCGCCTCTGCCCATGGAGGTTGAGTTTCAAGTATGAGTGGGATTAGAAGAATTAGGAATTATTGACTTTGATCAACTTCTTCATGATCTAGACCTAGGATCAGACACAGAATTTAAAATAGAGCATCAAACAACTAGGGAAGAAGAGCAACAAGGTACTAATATGCAGTCACAAGGAGAGGGAAGAGAACAAAGAGAATACGAAGAAGATCAAGGAGCATCATCCTACATAGTAGAAGTTAGAAGACTATGAGAGGCATGCAACACAACTCTGAACATAAAATTCATGCTATTACATGCATGAATATTGGTTCTAGAGGTGAGCAATGCAGCCTTACGAGATCAGTACAATGCCCTACAGCACTCACACAACAAACTTGATTCAAAGCTCTAAGATGTGGACCAAGAAGTTATCACAACAATCAAAACTCATTTTCACACCCAGTTAGAACGTAATGCCAGCACTAATGCAACATGGCAGTCTTACAAAGACACTTGGAAATAACCCACAAAGATAACAAGTGATTGTAGTAGTAAAATCAACTTGGAGAACACAATCAAGAACCACCCTAGTACATACATCAGTCCATCAAAGTTCCAAGTTGTTCGTCCAAAGAACATCCACATTCTATTGGAATTGTATGCCAACTTGCTAAAAACACATGACAAATTATCTAAGGAGATAACACAATTTGGAGAACAATAGGTAGTTCGCGTTCAGCAAGTTCCCAAACCAGCTCCAATTATAGCAAAACCAAGTGAGCTAGTAGATCTACATCAAATATTCCAAGAGTTACAAGCTAGACTGTTCGCGTATGAGCAACCATCGTCACCCCTAGAAGTGTCAGCACTAGAAGAAATAGTGAAAATCCCGATGGAACAGATATATGAACAGCCATATGAACTACAACCCATACATGGTGGCCTTGTCATTGATGAAGGGAAAGAAGCTAATTATTAACCAAGGCCATAATGATTAAAACAAGTCAAAGAGATTGGTCGCACACATGGCAAGAGGGTAGTAATCCACATACAAACAATGGCTAATATTGAAGAGATATGGCTGAAATTCCAAAATCCTCATCAATCTAACTCACAAGCACCTTATTGCCACTTCAAAACTGCAATACAAGCCCTATTTTGTGCTACTTGCTAATTACAATGGTGAAGTGAAGCTTGTTATTAGCAGGGATCCAACCTTTGGAACTTAGTTTTAACCAAAGGATGTACTAGAGAGAGCACATAGAGGCACCATCTTTCAACCAAATGGGCATAAAATGTTATTAGAGACACATCCACAAATGATGCACACATGTTCCCATGCTGCATTGCATATTCTTTATCACCCATGCTATGGCCCTGTACCAAGACAAAGTTCATGGACAACATTTTCCATCAAGGTCACAAATAATGTTAAGTGTGTAGATTGGTTGAATTATCCATATCTCGCACCACCACAGGGACCACCCACAGTGGCCTATATGGTTTTCACTATCCACCATTGGATCCCATGCCTCAAGAACATGCCAAATGTAGCTACAAAAATTACCATGAAAATCATTGATCTAGTGATGGTTGTGTTCAAGGCATTCCACAAGATTAAAGCCCCCTACATCTGAGTACCTAGCTTCAACAAAGGTTCCTACGATATAGTACATACCATGTGCACCACACAACCATTGGAGACTATTTACCCATGGAATCATGAAGTTAATATTTATCAGCTTGTTATAAATAGAACTTCAAGGAGATATTTTCAAGTGGATTTTGGGAATACCACTTGGAGGTATTCGTCTCTAAGCCTAGTTGTCTACTGCAGCTATTCACTTTAGAACATGTCATACATGTAGAACACTATTGCATGCCACATTAAAATTTAGAGGCACTATCGACAACTTAAGGATTGATTTGGCATGTGGACTATGGCTAAAAAAACACAAGCTTGCAAAACATGTTCTCCAGTAGTACAGAGAACACCATCTCCAACAAGGGTTTGTTAGGGATGACAAACACAACAGGGAGGGAAGTGTTAGCAGTCATCCAAGAGTCACTCAAAAAGGGAGCATTAGACAAAGGAGTCTAGGAGAAGATCATCAAAGAGAAGATGAAGATGGGCTGAACAAATAAAGTAGTCAACATAGATTAGGAGATATTTGCAAGTGGATTTTGGGAATACCACTTGGAGGTATTCATCTCTAAGCCTAGTTGTCTACTGCAGCTATTCACTTTAGAATAGGTCATACATGTAGAACACTACTGCATTCCACATTAAATTTTAGAGGCACTATCGACAACTTAAGGATTGATTTAGCATGTGGACTACGGCTAAAAAAACACAAGCTTGCAAAACATGTTCTCGAATAGTACAGAGAACACCATCTCCAAGAAGGGTTTGTTAGGGATGACAAACGCAACAGGGAGGGAAGTGTTAGCAGTCATCCAAGAGTCACTCAAAAAGGGAGCATTAGACAAAGGAGTCTAGGAGAAGATCATCAAAGAGAAGATGAAGATGGGCTGAACAAATAAAGTAGTCAACATAGATTAGGCAATGAATAGGCCCAACCAAATGGTTTCAAATCAATCATGTAATCAACAATGATTTTTATCACTACAAATCATTGTAAATAATTGTTTTTTATAATTTCAACTCCATTTGTTTCAAGTTGAGAAGTCCTCAATCTTGAGGAGTGTTTGGAGAACCAACATATAAATTTTCATAATTTCTAGAATTTTCTTGAGTCTCCAAAATAGCTTAGGAACCTAGGTTTAAACAAGGTAGGACACAAGGTCTGAACTAACCCAAAGATTCTAAAAAACTATAAAAGGAGCTAGAGAGCTCATCTTTTAGGCTACCTTGTTGGAGATTAAACTTGTTTAAGATCTTTCTAATCATTTCTTCAGTGAATACACAAAGGATTCCATTGTTCTACTCTTTGTTCTTGCCTTTTGTGCATTTGTGTATACGTGTGTGCATGCTAGTGTGCTTCTCACTCATGAACTTCTGCACCCCACATTGGTATTCCCATTGTGCTAGAGTGAGAGCAAAGGGTAACCCTAGAAAAGTGGTGTTTCTTATGAAAAATAAAGCAAGTATTAGAGGTAGATTTTTATATGGAATCTCTTGGATGTGATCAGCAATTCCAATCTCCTAGTATAAAAAACTTCTTCCAAGAATTTCCTATGGATAATAACCTCAAGGATATGAAACTCTTTACAATAGTATTTACCTAGTGCTTAAGTCTCAAGGATGAGAAGGAGGAGGTTTTGGGTTCAAACCCCTTGAGGAGCTAGGGAGGGAGTTTCTCCTGCTAACATGAGTTGAGAGAGACTTGATGGAAGTGGCAAGTACACCTAACACTAGTAGACTCCAATGAAAAGTGTAAAAGCAATGTTAGAGATTTTATATGCATATGCAGTTTAAATCAATCTAGAGGTCATTGTGAATCCCAAGTGTTGCTATATTTATAGGGTCATAAGGTTGTAAGAAGAGTCCTATCTCTATAACATGATGGCCGTGATGTTCTAGCTCTTCACATTGGGAGTTTCAAACCAATTGCTTCATTATCTTCCAATTCAACACCCTCTCTAATGCATTTACTGAGAATGTCCAATCTAGGAAAATAGACTAGTCATCTTATCCATCCAGTTGTTGGCCTTTCTAAAAACGATGAGGTCAATTTCTTTTATAAGTAGGGCCTCTCACCTTTACATGTGACTAATGAAATGTGACTTTTGCCTAGAGAGCTCCACACTAAAGTACTATCAAAACTTAAGTGCATGAAGAATTTTGGCGTGTGATTTTCAAGTTATTTGGATAGATTATCCTATATCAAGAATTCAAGAAAAAATAGCCTATATCTAGATTTAGCCTATATCGAGACTTCAAAAACGTTATGTGGTAAGATTAGCCTATATCTAGAATGCCTTCTTCTCTTGGTGTATTTCTTCCTAAGCCACTTGGGACTTGTTTCCCAAAAACTGTTTTCTTTTGTCCTTATTGAAGCCAATACATGCTCTGGGCTCTGTATATCTATGTATTTGAAAGGGATAAGTGATACCTCTATGCAATGATATTCAAAGATCTTGACACTTATGATAGGAGATCTAGAGCAAGCTATTGATCCAAAATACTAGATTGTCATCCCAAATATCTATTAAAATCTTCTTCAAAGAATTTCCTATGAACCTCAAGGATGTGACACTCTTTACAATAGTATTTGCCTAGTTCTTAAGTCTCAAGGATGTGAAGAAGGAGGTCTTGGGTTCAACCCGCTTGATGAGTTGGCGAGGGAGTTTCTCCCAACGATCTCTAGTGTTAACATGAGTTGAGATAGACTTGATGCAAGTGGCAAGTACACCTACCACTAGTAGACTCGAGTGGAAAGTGTAAAAGCAATGTTGAAGAGTTCACATCAAAATGTATATGCTAATGAACATATGATACAAGAGAAGTGTATTGAAATACACATACAAGAGGTGAGCTCAATGTATGCTCACTAAAGTAGCTCAATGTTTCTCATAATCAATCTCTTGTCCTGCACCTAAAAGCATGCCTATTTATACTCATACTTTGACTTTGAATTTGAGTTTTCCCTCACCTAAATGTGATCCTCCACTTTACGGATGATTTGAATTTATTCTTCCTACCACATGATAATGGGTTTAGCTCTCTAACATCACCAAATTCCTTAATCTCTTGGATTTTAGATTACTGGTACAAACTGGACTGAGTCTGCAAACTTCATGAACTTCAAACTTGTACTCCCAAATTGACCTTCGAATCTCTTCAAAATTCTTCCTCAAAACTGAATTTGACTTTCCTTCAAACTTCACAAAACGGAACTTGGTGAATATGAACCATAATACCTAAGAAAATATGCAAACTAGATATCCACTAGTGTATACATCAAGCAATCACTGCTTGACAACAAATGTAGCATGTATTGACGTTGAACCTGCTATCTCCGGTCTTCTTCAAACATACACTAGGATCCACATATTTTCATTTACCTTAGAAAAGTTTTCTCAACATACTTCTGCTATGTCATGTAAATACACTAACCAAAATCAAGAACTGAATCATGGAACCCGTGACTGATAACTCACAATGTAGTGTATTATGAACACTACTGGTTCATCTCTGACTGTACACAACTCAACTCATGAGTCTCATCAAAATATCATATCTATGATGTCGTCATGTCTTCATCTATAAATCCTTCATACCTCTTTCCTTCAGAATCTAGCATAAACATATATGTGCGCACCTCTAAAACATAGCTCTCTGAAATATCAAAATTCTCTTCAATAGAACTCTGGAACATTCTCCTCATTAGGAACACCTAAGATGAACTTTCTCTAGACATTCTCCTTCCTCCTTCTTCTTTCAGAGCTGGAACATAAAGAGAAAATGACAAAGGAAATATAGGAATACATGAAATAGGAATACCCGTAGGTATGAATCTGTATTCTTTCATATATGGCTGAAAATAATTCTTCATGTTTCATCACCCCCTAGATGATTTAACATTAGTATCCAAAATTCTTCAAATATATCAGAATTTATGAAATCAGGATTGTCTTCCTTCTTTCAATAAATCTGATCTTCCATGATTTAGCATTGGTACCATATCATCAATACGTGTGTCTTGAAACAAAATATATGAACCCTTCTATTAGCATTGCAGTTGCCAATAGCTTTCACTGTAACTCTTCAGCTTCCCATAATGTAGAATAAGGTTAGGTGATCCTAACATAACAAAACCTTTCTAAAAGCATTTTAGGATCCATAATCTTCTACTGCATAACAAGTATCTTCTTCTATCTCTTTGCAACACGAATCTGATAGAACTCGAATCTTTGACTTACTTCTTCCAATGTTAAGAATCTTCACAAATAAAGGATAGACATCTGACTCATAAATACTCAAGATCAAACAAGATCTATCTAGATCTTATCAGGATCTCACCAACAAAATACCTGTAAAGAATCTGCTCTCATCAAACCTTTATGACTGAATGTTTGATTTGTTACCTGAATGTCTCTAAGTGTCTATGCTTCTCACATAAAGTTGTAAAACTTTTCTTTAACCAAATGCTTCTCATGAATCTGCAACTTCTACTTGAAATAGAAGTGGACAAACTTCTGACCTTGAGAACTCCAAAAGTTGTAATTTGATACTTCATATCTTCATATTCTACCCGGGTGAAATGTGAAAGTATCTGCTTGACTTTCTTTTGGCTAACTCCACTTCTCAATCAAGTGATAGGATCTAATGGAACACCGTTTTGAATACAAGCATGTATCCAAAAATCAAGACAATCATAGAAAGTAGATTCTTCAACTCACTAGTACATCAAAAAATGAATTTTCTGAGGTTTTCTGAAAATACTGAATATGAGGTAACCTTTCCAAACACAAAACCTCAACCCAAGTCTTCAACATCTACTTCCAAAGACTCTTTTACCTCAAGAGTTAGACAAAGAAGAAATATACTTCTCTCCAACTTGTCATATACCAAGTAGCTTTGTATTGACACTCCAAGAATTCTTTGAGGGAATATATAGTTGCGTGTTGAATACCTTCAACATAACTCATACACATATGAGCTGCCTTTCTTTCTCTCAATGAAATTCTTTGTCAAAATCTACTAAAACATGACCAAGTATCATGCAAAACAAAAAACTTCTTCTTGAAGTTCTTTAAACTATCTTCTTCACAAGATGTTCTCGTAGACTTTTCTTTGGGTGTAGATAATAAAATAGGAAAAATATATGGAAAATATATGAGAAAAAGAAGTCTTATTTTCCCTTTAGAATTGTTGGACTTTCTTCCTCTTCATCTTTCTTCCACCTGATGATGTCAACATCTTCAAACTTATCTTCCATACCTTTTGTTCTCTTCATCTTGAAGTAGGAAGCACTCTTAACTTCTTCAAATGAACTTTTCTCTTCCTCTAGTGCTAAGAGTAAGAGAGAAAACAAACATGATATACAAATGGAAGTGAATATAGAATCATGTTTTACCATCTCATATCTCTAAATCAAAATTCTGACTCAAATGACAGATATGATTGAATTCAGGAACCTTTTGTATGAATGATGAAGTACCTTTCTAGAGTTACTTCTCTAGATACAAAATGTGAGCAAAAACTTCCAAGAAACTTACAACACAAAATTGGTTGAAAACAAAACTTATGCTCTCCACATTTGTCTTCTTAGATGAGCTTTCTTGCCATGAAAGAGATCTCTCAAAACTCTCTAGAAAAACCTCTAGATACCTGTTTTGATGTAGCCTTTAACTTTTCTAATAAAGAAAGTGTATAAAAGCACTACTTGAATACTTCAAATATTTTCATAACTGCTCTTCTAAGATATGACCTGCAAATGATAATTTGATAGTAGAAACTAATACCTGTGATTTGATGTTGATCTCATTCCTTTATTTTCTCCAAACCATTGTTCTTCCTTGAGTTTAAAGTATCCTTTTCTTCATCAAGTCTTGGTCTTCAAACAATACTTTTGTAAAGTATTTTCATACTTCTGTAAAGTATTTTCATACTTCCTCCAAAAGTATTCGGCTGCTAACAGATCATCAACTTCATACTTCCTACTAATAAATAGACATATGACTGAATTGTCTAATTCTCAAGTCTCTACTCATCTAGATTAAGTGTGTATGTCAAATGGCAAATGTTAGAAGATGCGCTTAAATCATATGTTGTAAACCTGGAAGTCTGAAAACCTGGGAATCTAAGAGCCTGATTGAACTCTGATATCAAAACCCTAAAGCTCAAATACCAAATGTTGGAAATTTAGTAGGCCCATAAACTAATATCATAGATCCAAGTTCCATAGGTCCAGGATCTTCTCAAACACCTCTTCCAAATATGCATAAAGCATACATGTAGTGATTCTCTTGTACCTATGCCGAATAGGAATCCTCCTGATATGGATGCCACGGTCTCCTTAAACTCCAAGTAATACCTGTGTGCATAAAGAGAATATGTACCTGAATCTTAACATAAGATGCAAATCTTATGTTAACCACCACCCAATGTCTTTAAAGTACACCAAATTCTTCATGTAGTTGACAATATTCAAATACATCATGTGAATGGCCGATCCACACCACCAAACTACTATGGGGTAAATCCTCTCCATAAGTAAAAGTGTGAGCACACTCTTCTTCTCTAAGAAGAACTCCATAGCCCCTCCTCAACATGCTCCAAGATAGCAACATGGCTGCCCCATGTGCTAAGAAGCACCACCTCTATTGAGGTACCAAAGCTCCAAGCTTGGTGTTGAAGTAGGTGAAGGATACATAAACAATGAGGCAATGGCATCTTATATAGTGTTCATTTTCCCTTGAACAGCTCCATCAAAAAGCTCTCATTGATAAAAAGCTCCGTGATCACTAAGAAAAAAACAATGATGTCCATTGCAAAGTTTTCCGCTGTTTGTGTGTTTTTCATAAAGCAAAAGCACTAAAAAGTTTTTTTGCGAACACTGCTACCGCTAGGATTCGAACTTGCACTAGTTTGATGGGAGGAAAATGATGTAGCCAGCGCGCCCACACGTTTTTCTTGTAGAGAGTACTAAGGGACTAGCTACTCATGATGAAAACTCTGGACAAAATGGACCATAGGCACAAGTTACTATATGACATTGTTTCCAACAAGATTTGGTAGACACTTAGGCAAGGATAGACAAAGCATTAGATCCTTTGAAGCTAGTGCCAGCCATATAGCTAGATTGTGGGCACAACAACTTAGTGGTTATCCCTACATGCTATGTTCGGACACAAGTGATTTAGAAATAGGGAAGGTATGAGGTGATCAGTTGTCCAACTCAAAGATCTTGATCAACCCTTCAGACTTGAATGCCTAGTGGTCAAATTCAAAGAGGGCTCATATATTGTTAAGTAGGGAAGCATGTATGTGGTTACGAGCTTACCAAATAGGAAAAATGAGTTTGAAAATATCATTCTCGAGAACGCGATAGGAGACCTAGAGAAAGGAGACTTAGGACGAGAACCCAAGACTCCTCGAGGAAAATTGGTCCTAACCAGAATACTCACACTAGAATGGACTCCCCAGGATATCAAAAACATAGAATTGTTCTGGAATAGGGAGAGAGATGAAGCTTTTTGTAGGTTTAAGACTGATCAACCTAGCAGAACAGGAAATGTGATGATATATGAATTTAAAGATTCGGATACCCCTAGAAAAGTGGTCTATTTAGACAACACATCGGAGAGAGTATTCGTGGTATTAGAGCATGACATGCATGCATACACTTAGTAGGGAGAATTGATTTTCCCTCCACCAAGGTCTAATGTTTCCCAAGGTCTCCAAGGAGCATGATCATCCCAATCTCATGAACCACAATGAGAACCAACAAGAGAGAGACCTGAGATAAGCTTTGCTCAGACACTTGGCAGAGATAGATCAGGATTTGAAGGGGAAAGAACTAGAAGAGAGAGAAATGGAGCACATAGGCATCAAGGAGATGAACATGATTTTCCATTTCCTAGACCTTGAGAGTATCCAAGAACCCTTAGACCCTCTCAAGTACTCAAGACAATGAAAAACTACTTTGATGGGTCATTCCTTATGATCATGTCGCCGAGTTCAAACAAGTGTTAAGAGCTGAACTGATTGAGGATTTGTTCACACAGCTCAAGGCATTTGGTTTGACTCTTAAGGGTACTACCCTAGCTTAGTTTTAACCTCTAATATAGGTCAGTTGCTAGAAGCATTCATTGTAGAATTTTCCAAGAGTGGCCTCAGGCATAACACATCATCCTTGATCTATAGCTTGACGCAAAAACCCCAAGAAATAGTTCAATTTGCAGTCAAAGAGTTGAGACAATACTTAGAAAGATGCCTTGTTCTAGAATTACCCACACTGGCCAAACAAGTGGCCTTGTTTTTACATGGCTTACTAAGCAAAAAGTTAAGATCATATGTGTACTTTAAAGAGCCTAGATCCATAGAAGAGTGTGTGTGAATGTGTATTGACATAGAAGACAATTTTGGTGAGTAGCTAGAATTGTCCAAACTCGATAAGGATTTTGATAGTTCTACTAGTCATACTTCCAAAACTTCCACTTAGATAGATGAGATAGTTGAACAGGTTGCCAAGAAGCTAGGAGCTCAAAATAGACAGACATCAAGCATCACCTCATTGAAATGATGTTATACTTGGAGAGGAGACCACATGGATAACACGTGCCTAATGCAAAACCAGGATGTGAGGGAAATGAATGCTCCATATTGCACTATTGAGAGAAAATACACAAACCACACGGCTCAAGATTGTCCATACAATAGGCATGTTGTCAGAAAAAATTATCAGCAATGCTACCAACAAGGTAGGTATCAGAACCAATACCAACACCCATATTATAGGACACAAAAACAATATCAACCTCAATACCAACACTAATATCAGGCACCATATAGGCCACAAACACTCCTAAGACTAGAGCAACATAAGCACAATGTGGTTCTCAAAGATTTTCTGCCCTTAGGCATGGGGAAAATATCCTTTAAGTAATCATTTCCTTCATCACCAAAATCAATCCTTCTAGCTACTTAGACCTTAGTGTGTGTATGACGTATGTTAATCAATAGTAAATAGATTGTGACATCCTCATTCTTGTAATGTTCAACATAGTACTTGACTATAGTTCTTGTAATGGCTTTTGAAGGACACAACTAATCAATTAAAGTTCTCAAAGTAGATAACACTATTTAGAGAATTGTAATGTTAGAAGTATTGAATTGTTTGTAATTCTTGCTAGAGGGCCCCTCTTTGTAGGAATTTAATGGTGCATCATATAAATCTTCATATCAACCCCATTTTTACTTTCCTATTCGGATTCACTATTGGAATTCTTTAGGCAAGTGTGGTGGCACATGCATTGTTTTTTTTCCACATATCAAATGTTTTTAGGGGATCTTGGTGAGCTTGAAGGAGTTGAACAAACATTCTCAAAAACTCATTCAACAAGTGCATCAAGGATGATGTAGGTTTTGGGGAATGAACCCACCTTAAAAGTCCTCCTAAAACTACCCCTAAGAGGTGATCTGTAAGCATCTCTTTGAGAAGTCCTTGGATGTGAGGTTGCTCTTCAAAAATAGTTAAGTACTAAGTGACAAAAAGCCTTGTGAATTTCCTTTTATCCTTAAGAATTCCGTTTTTCTCAATCATAAGCCCTCAAAAAAAATTATCCATCTCCCTTCTTTGGTTTGTTTTAGAATTAGAACAATATCGAGAGCAATAGGTACAATAACTCTATGTAACTCAAAGTGAAGATCACAAAAACCCTCACCTGTACTATGAGCCTAGGGAATAAGAATGTTAACTCTAGGTTTTCTCTTCCATTTCTAGTTTTTCTTGAAAATACCATTTCTCATTAAAGACTAGATTTAAAGGTGATTCTCCAACTAGGTGTTTTAAGGCTAGAGGATGAATGTAACTTTTAGGCTTTAGTTCTTTCTCTTTAAATCCTTCTCTAGGGTTTATACTTTTTTTGAGTTTTGAAAGTAAAGCCTATCATCTGTATCATCCACAGACTAAACGCATTCAAGTTAGCCATGATGTTGTTTTTGTGGAAGATGCTATTCAGCCATTGCTTTCATGTACTAAGGAGACATCTGTTAGCTCCAAAGACATGTATGATACTTTGATGCCTCTTTTTACAGGTGGACAGTCTAGTGTTGGTCCTAATGAGGCAACTTATCAACCTTTGCAGGTTTCATATGATGATGCAGATCATTCTATTTCTGATGCAGATTTACATGATGCACTTGTTGATGAGAGAGCTGATATTGAGCAGGCAAAAACTATGCCAAAATGGCTGGTGCAGACTTTGCGTGACAACAAATTAGATGCATCCTTGTCATATCGTACTCGTTCAGGCTCTCATAGTGCCTCCTTTGCATCTGATTGCTATGCTATGGCTGTGTCTAGTCTCTGTGATGAGAATGAGCCTGTTTCTTTTGATGAAGCACAAAATTCAGAAGATTGGATGGCTGCCATGCAATCTGAATATGATGCTATAATGAAGAATGTTACATGGTCTTTATGTGACTTGCCTCATGGCAAGAAGACCATTGGCACTAAGTGGGTATACAAGTTGAAGCATAAACGTGATGGTACAGTTGACAGTTATAAGGCTAGGCTTGTTGCAAAGGGTTATGCGTAGGAAAGAGGCATTGATTTTGATGAGACCTTTGCACCTACATGCCGTATGACTACTGTTCGGAGCATTGTGCACTTGCAGCCCATCATGGTTGGAATGTACATCAGTTGGACATTAAAACAGCATTTCTGAATGGTGACTTGCATGAAGAAGTGTATGTTTTCAGCCCCATGGCTTTGTGCAGAAAGGGCATGAAAACCAGGTGTGCAGGTTAAAGAAGGCATTATATGGTTTAAAGCAACCACCACGTGCTTGGTATGATAAGATACATGCCTATCTAGTTGCACATGGTTTTGTTGTTTTATAATGTGTGGTTTTGAATCAAAGTGGGGTTTTTTGAGCAAGGTACTCCCTAAGATCACTTCTCGATCAGTTGTGGTTTGTTCCACAAAATTCACGTACATGATACTTAGGCTTACTCACGATACATGACACTTGTAACTCATGAAATGATACTTGGCTAGAGGACAAAGGATAGACGAGAAAACGATACATGGCACTCCAGGTTAGGATACATGATACACAACCTAGGAAAGGTGGCATACGATACTTGAGGGAATCAAGGACACATGATACTTCGGATCCATGATATGATACTCAAAACATATGATACAAAACACCTGCTAAGGTGATCTGATACTTCTAAGAGCAATACATGATACAGGATGTCATGTGAGAACACTTGAATAATATCAGCAATACATGTTACTCCTTGAGGATGACACGAGATCAACACTTTTTGTAGAGATCCCAAAAAAAATTGTACTAATGTACATGGATAGTGTTACACGCATGAGGGAATGTGCATCTAAAGGACTCCTTTAGTGCATTTACAAGGCTTTCAAGTGATCCATGACGGGGTATATGAAGAGAGAAATGGTCATTTCTTTGAAAACGTTTTGGACCTACTCTTCTTCTCTCTATTTCTTAATTTCTATTGTCATCAATTCTTTGCAGCACTCTCCCCTTCTTAGTCTGTGTCGTCGGTAAAAAGCTTCATGTGGGGTTTCTTAATCTTGGTGAAAAGAATCAAAATACATATGTTTACTAATTCAGTGATTGTTTCCTGGAAAAGTTTCATATGGACACATATCACTTATTGAGGAGTCATTGAATGATCATTTTCTATATTGAAGGTTTTTTTAATAAATGCATCGAATGACATTTTATTTTTCAAACTTTTATACTTGCTTGAAATAGAATTTGCTTTACATTCCTTCTAATTAATGATGATAAAAAAACCTCAATTGATTGATGCTTCACAAGGATGGATGTGAACATGAAAGTGAGTGATAATGTTAAATCATTCAATATCATTTTCATCCAAATACAAATTGATTTGGGCATCTTACAAAAACCTCTTGCATTTCTATTCTCTTTGAGTCTCCAATTGTCACTTGTGTTTTCCTGAAGCACCTTGCGTGCACCATCATTTGGATTTGATTTGATTTTCCCGATTGAGTAACTTGATGAAACGAACCTGAGGTGAATCGTTCCATTGAAGCTGGAGGAATCACGTGGTATATTCTCAATTGTTTTTTGCATATGAATTCATACTTTTGTAGGTGTGATGTGGGAGCCCCTTCTTCCTTGGCAGCACTACCTTGAACAAAATTTAGTGATTTTTCCTTGGTGTCGAGGGTTGATCTTTATGATCTAAGTGCCTACAGAGGAACTTGCAAGTTTCTTATCCTCATTTTGCTTTCTTTCAAATTTTTTGCATATTTTCACTTTCGAGTCTGCATACTTGCATTGAAAAGTACTTCCAAAACACAAAAAGATTTTTTTCAAAGATTTGCATTATATTATCATTCTGCAGACATTCAAATTTAGATTTATATTTACATCTACATCAATTGAACATTCATTACATAAGTGAAGGATGTGCAAAAATTACTTTGTAAAATGCACCAAACAAGACATGGATGATTCAATCAGAATGTTAAATAATTTTATCTCTAACTCAAACAATATGTGAAACCTTTGTAACTATGCAAGTAATGGGTACTACTTTCAAAATGTTGAAAAAGATGATTGATTATGAAGTATCAAGTTCGAAAAATGATTTTGAAACTTTTTCCAACCAAGTGAACATCAAGTGTAAACATGAACATCAAGTATAAGCTCAAACTATGTCTACATGTATTCTTGATAAGGACCATCGAATTGATCATAGAAGATCCACCCCTAGAGCTACACATAGAAGACCAAATAGATTCCAAGATCAATCGATAAGATACTTTTCGTGTGATCAATTTCACCATATGTTTTGGGATTGTAATGCATATGAGAATGCTTGTGGTATTAAACTGGTCATTTAACTTGACAATAAAATTTGTAATTACTATAACCATTCATCTTTGCACTTGAATTTAGGTAGAGGTGGGATGATACAGTATTTGAACAAATAAAATCTAGACCAAGAACATTCAAAATATTTAGAAAACAATCGAGAAAAAAGAGATATGATGAGCAAAAATCTTTTATAAAGAGATTAAGACATCAATTGATAATCAAATTAAAATTTTTGAAGAAAAGAAAAGTGAGCAAATAAAGTTGGAAAAAAAGAAAGATGAATAAATTTTGCAAGAAATATTGGAAGAGCATTAGCAAGAATACTAAAACTCAATAGAATTGAAAAAGAAGCATGAAGATTATAATGTACTATGTGATTCAAAGTTTCTAGAGAATGAACTGTACTGAAAGAATTAAAATTATGAGAGAACTATACTGAGAATTAAATGTAAACATATTTTTTTAACTCACTATTTATGTTTTAACAAGATAGGGGTTTGCTCAATACGCTTCTTGAGAACTTATCTTTGATGACAATGATGGTGATGCAATGAGATAAACTAAAAGTGAATTGAGTGATGAAAGATATGCGAATCTGGAGCATGAAATATTGCAATCTTTAAATTTCCATTTTTGTATCATGATAAGCATTTTGCACTTAAAGTACCCATCAAAGACGGAAAAATGTTTCGCATGTTCCTTGAAAACCTAGGAAACAGCCTTATTGAAGATTATGAAGAATTTGTGGATCAATAATCTTATATTATAGTAATAATTTCTATTTAAAGGAGAATCGAATTGTGGCTCAAGAGAATGATTTCAAAATTCATTGATCAGGGTTCAAATCCCATAGATGTCCCAAATAAAAATGACTTTTTTAGAAAGTTTTATAAGAAAAAAACTCATGTAAGATTAGTGATGGGGATTGGAGATATTGACAATAATGTTTTAACAGTAATATGATGGCTTTTTTACTAGAAAATGAAGCTTTTGGTGAAGTAATATACTAAGAAGGTTTATACCTTTTTTGTGGGGAGTAATTGAAGTTGATGCAGATTTGAAGGAAGAAGAGAACTCTGTTTAGCTGAAGAACATCATTATGGATTGATTATGAGTTTGATTCTATTTCAGGTATACCCTATATAATCCCTTTTTTAGGTATAGTCATGATAAATTATTACATTCCCTTCCATGTGGAGCATAGTGGAAGAGTGTTGATCTAATACCAAAAAAAAATAAAGTTCACTATCCATATTGTCTTTGTTGCTAGTGGTAAAGCCATCTTCTTTGCTTGTAGTGTAGCCCTCCTTATTGGTTTCTTTGTTTTTAGGGGTCTCTTGGGCTTTGTCGTTCGTGTCCTCCTCAAACTGGTGCCTATCTTGGTAATCAAGCTCATTAATGTCCTTTTCGAGATTGCAATACAAGTTGTTCGGGGGGGGGGGGGGGGGTGGGGCATCTAGAGTACAATTCCTCTTAGAAGTTGCCTAAGACTTCTTTTTCTTCTTCTTTCGACTTCCCGAAATCCTTCTGAGTTAGTTTCTGGGATTTGGGAGCCCTTAACTTCCTCTTCGTTCACTGGGGGACTCATGGTCCCATTGTTGTCTTGAGTTTTCTTGGATGCTTCTTGTATTTGTTTGCTTTTTTGTCTTAGTGCACACTCTTTGATCCTATGGCCTTGTTGGCCACAAAGAAAACACATGTTAGGTAGATTCTTATAATTAATATCTTGTTCCCAGACCTCCCCCTTGCCACGATACACCATGATCTTTGAAGGGAGTGGCGTGCTGATGTCAACATCGATGTAGATTTGAGGGTGCCACCGTGCATTGGAAGAGTGTCTCACACCTGCATAAATGAACCCACCAAATCCTCCCTGGAAGCCAATGGCTTGTTGATTGGAGAAACGATGTCCCACATGAAGTTGTACAAGAAGTATAGCAAGTTAGTGACCTCCACCTAGAGAGGGTAGGGGAGAGATTTTGATTTGTTGGGGATAAAGTTGGGGGACCATCTGGATAGACATAAGGTCATCTGCTTGAGTTGCTAGGTTTCGACACTGAGGGCCTGGAACACTATATCTTAATTCTCAAAGACTAGCAGCATATGACTAGATAGTAGGAACTAACACTTGCTAACAATCAACCCTCAAGGGAACCACTCTTTTCGAAGCCACTAGCACACAGTTTCAAGTAGTGGCCTAGGTCCAAGTACTTCTCTGACAAGACAAACTTTCTTGAGATCTTCTTGATTTGATAGGATTGCAACTCTATTAAGAGAGACCAAGGGAGGCTCAACCCTCTTGAAGGCCCTAGGAGCGATACATGATCCCCCCTCCAAAATAGGGGCCAAGTTACCAATCATCCCCTTGGACGGGGCTAGGTTGCTGATCACAAGGGAAGGGGTTGCCGAGGCCATGCCAGAGTCCCCAAACCGTGCACCGGAGATAAACTTCTACAACCCCAGAATTACTTTTTATTTCAACAACTTGGCAAGTGGGGTAGTAGCAAACCAGGCACCAAAGATAAACTTCCGCTATCCCAGAATTACTTTTATTTCAACAACTTGACAAGTGAAGAAGAAGCGGTCACCGAGAGAAGGAGTTTGAATTTGAAGCCAAATGTACGGGTAGAAGAGAGAGAAAGTGAAAGCATCAAAGATGTCTACTATCATAATTGCATTAGCCCTGAGGGACACAAACGTCTATT
>CM035406.1:251938406-251950906 GCA_020310875.1 Ceratopteris richardii | reverse complement strand
ATTTAAGTGAGAGGTGAAAACTTGTTTACGTGGACTTCTCTTTGGTAGACAACATCTCTTGTTATATGAGCCGTAGGTTCTACATCACCATCATTTTATATGAGCCGTAGAATTCTTGCCTGTAGAACAAAATCAGAATTGAGCGACACCTCTCTATCATTATATCTGTCCCGCACTCTCTAAGTCATGTATCGATGACAATCATGAATTTCATATATTAGTTTTTTGATATCTCCTCTCTGTTCTAGTGATGAACCATCGGTCACTGCCATATATATCTTCTATTAGTTATTATCGTTAAATGATCAATCACTACCGTGACAAGAGGAGAAGAGACCTATGAAGGACACAACTTGCATATGTATTACAGAGCTTTTTCAAGATATTTTAGATCTACTGCAAGTAAGTGAATATTACGTTTCATATCAGTTCAAGGATTTTCCATGAGTACTGCAAGTTCTATGTATTAATTGAATATAAAAGTTATGCTAATATGCTTAGTTGATGTGACATATATGAAAGGCATGACAGATGAGTTAGCGCCACTATAAATATGTCCACGGTGACAATAATATTTTTTTGAAGAAGATAATAAGTCATTGACATATATGAAAGGCATTTCGGATGAGTTTAAGTAGCTTCTTCAAAGACGGTAGTAAGCCATGTCGTATGCTTGAGTTAAAAGCTTTAAAATATATGCTTTGTTGAAACCTGTTATCATAGTGTGTATAAGTTGCAATGATATTGAATGTTGACTGTATATGTTTTTAAAACTGCTGATGTAGCAGAAAAATATGGATGGCCATCACAATATATATGAATGCGTGATATGTAAGACAATACATGAGGTAATTTAAATGAAACCCATAGAAGTTATATATGTATTGTGTGTTAAGGCTATTTGCACGAAGGCTCAATACAAGTTGTATGCATTTACTGGTTTGCTTGATGATATGACAAAGACAACTTGATCTAGTGGCGTTTCATAAGATACACATATGATGATATGTTGATGTAAAGGTTATAAGAGGTTCATATGCAGGCCTCGTATGATTGTTTGATGAGATATGCGATATTGCAGAAACACATATTGATTGATGTGATAGATTTATATGCAGGGATATAGAGGCTGAGGGAATAGTCATAGAAAGTGATTCATACGAGTTCACATGTAGAGAATGTACAAACGGTGCATTAATGATGAGTTTACATATGTGTGTGCAGATATAAGCTGAAACACATATGATTGGCTAATGAAGATTTGAACAAATGACATTTGTATGTGAGTCTCTCAGTCATATATAAATATACATTCGGGCTGAGAAGTGTTTTGAGTAATACATAGTACTACTATATGATCAACAGTCCAGATTGCCTTACTTATATGCAGGTATATTGTTTTTCTATGGAAAGTAAATGAAAGGTGGCCTTATGATATATATGAACTCTCGCATGTTATTGTTGTGAAGTCTGGAATGAGTTGTAAGGAATATTGGATACATCTTTAATACATGCAATCGTAAAAAGTAAAATATCACAAAAAGATTTATATGATTGATCTGTGATTTGAATGATGAATTTATTATATGCACAATGTTTCTTTTGAAGGATTGTTGATGTATGAAACTTGTGGCATAATGTTGAAGCTATACTATGCTTTAGTCATGTATTGAAGGTGCGGTTAAATACTAAAAAAGCCATAGGGGACTTTAGAGAATTGAAAAAGTGATGCAAGTTCGCATTTCAATCTCGTTGGGTAATCAGCGCATCACCTTCTGCATGTGTTTTTGGTATTGCATATACCTACAGTGGTATCAGAGCCATAGTGCTCTTGTATGGTTGCAAAATTGTTGAAGTCCCCTCATTGATTTTGGATGCACTTTGATTGCTAGGGGCTTGTTGAAGCCATAGGATTGAAAGAAGACTATAGGAGCTATTGCAACTCAAGGTCCCCCCAAGGATTTCATACTTGATAATTTTGTTGGAAGAGATACTAACTCTTTAAGAGTGTTTGAAGAATATAGGTTCTTGGAGAAAGCAAGTTCAAAAGTAAAAGCAAACGAGTAAAGAAAAAGAAGCTTTGGGAAAAGACAGAATCTCAAGACGAGAAGAAGACTCTGAAAGGTAAAGGGCTGCCATCATTAAGGTGGATAGGATTCGAGAAGGAACTCCTATCAAAGTGAAGTCTCCTCATCAGTTGAGTTGAAGACAAGCCAAAAGAAGAAAGTTAGCAAAGGTTTGGATTCAAGCTTTGGAAAGCAAACGAGTTGTGGCAAAGCTCGAGGCAAGGAGTGTGAATCCTTATTACAAACTTGCTTGGATTCAAGAGGAAGAAAACTCAAGGTATACATTTTTTTATTAGTTCACTGTGAAGGACTTCTCGTCCTAAGTCATTTATGCCAGCGATTTGAGAATGTCACAAGTAGCTCGCCTAAAGCTTGAGCATTGGTCGCTACTGGGAAGGTTGAGCAAAAGTCCCTAAAGGCTTGAGCATTTTTGGCTTATGTTTATCTTGAAGTGATCTCAACAAGAAGTGTTGAGAACCAATTCAAGACAAGGAATAATTCAAGAAGATGTTTTTCAAACGAGGTGGTCAAGCAAAGCCACGACAAGGCAAAGGAGTCAAGATGACTCATCAAACGAGTTAGAGCTATTGAAGCTCACTCAAGCTACATAAAGGAGTCAAGAGGACTCATCAAAGGAGTTAGAGCTATTGAAGCTCACTCAAGCTACATAAAGCAGTCAAGAGGACTCGTCGAAGGAGTTAGAGCTATTGAAGCTCACTCAAGCGACATCAAAGAGGCAAGAAGACAAAGGAGATTTGAGCTAGTGTGGAAGCTCACAAGAAAAGATTGAAGAAAGAAGTCCTAATTATCATTCCAAGATAGTCTCAAAGGTATAAAATCTTGGAATATTTGTTGTGTTCTATTTTAGGTTATGAAGACAGAAGAGATGGCAAGACAAATCCCTGCCTTTGAAGAAGAAGAGAAAATCACTCATGATTTTCTATCATGGTTGGAGGACCAGCCATATGAAGAACTTGCAGATACTAGAGATGAAGAGGGAAACATGTCAATGAGTCAAGAGAGTGCACCTTATGAAGATCAACCAATAGATGGAGTAGAAGAAAAGGTTCAAAGATTTAAAGGTGACAAAGAAGAAGTGCAACCAGCCCAAGGATCACTGACAAATAGAAGAAGCTATGAAGAAGACACAACCATCCCTGCACATGAAGATGAAGGAAGTCAACGTACACAAATCAAAAGAAGAGAATGAGAGAGAGAAAGCAATGGAAGAGAAGATTTATGAAGACTCGAAGAATCAAAGAAATGGAGAAGAATTCATGGAGAACAAAGGGAACATCATCAACCTTGGAGTGAAGGTAAAAAGGAAACGCTTGGTTCCCTTTCTGATTTTCAAATCAAATGGATGGACAATATGGTGGTTCATCACCCTAGTAATGTTGAAGATCATCTACCAAGATATCTTCAAGCAAGTCATGAAGTGGTGTCTTGGATTATTATATAATCCAAGTCATTTCTTTATGAGAAGAAGCATGGAATGTCAACAACGAATCATGAAGATATGGACACTACATCGAAGATCACGAGCATTCATTTCTATGCTCAAAGAAAACTTTGTATGGCACGTCCCTTGGATCGTCCATTGAATCTTGAGGGGGAGTGTTGAAAATATAGCAATCTTCAATGGAAGCTCTTCATAGGTGGCCTCTTAATTTATCTCTCACTACCTCATCCATAGGAACCTCATTTTAAGCTCTAGCTCTTAGATTCATATTTCTCGGCATATGAACGCATGCTTTCTTCTTTTTTAGAACTATTCCTCTTTAGTTTTTCAAGCATAGAATTAAGAAGATAGTATTTCGTTCTTTCAGTAACATAGATACCAAATCTCCTATTTATGCTGAGGGGAAATCACATCTAGGATTCACTCCTTGAATTATGCATGTGAGTTGAGAACTTACAGACTGATGCAACTCTCTATTTAAGTGAGAGGTGAAAACTTGTTTACGTGGACTTGTCTCTAATAGACGGCATCTCTTCTTATATGAGCCGTAGGTTCTACATCACCATCACCTTTGTAGAATTCTTGCCTGTAGAACAAAATCAGAGTTGAGCGACACCTCTCTATCGTTATATCTGCCCCGCACTCTCTAACTCATGTATCGATGACAATCATGAATTTCATATATTAGTTTTTTTATATCTCCTCTCTGTTTTAGTGATGAACGATCGGTCGCTGCCATATATATCTTCTATTAGTTATTATTGTTAAATGATCAACCGCTACCGTGACAAGAGGAGAAGAGACCTATGAAGGACACAACTTGTATATGTATTAGAGAAGAGACCTATGAAGGACACAACTTGTATATGTATTAGAGAGCTTTTTCAAGATATTTTATATCTGCTGCAAGTAAGTGAATATTATGTTTCATATCAGTTCAAGGATTTTCCATGAGTACTGCAAGTTCTATGAATTGATTGAATATAAAAGTTATGATGATATGCTTAGTTGACGTGACATATATGAAAGGCATGACAGATGAGTTAGCGCCACTATAAATATGTCCACGGTGACAACAATATTTTTGTTGAGAAGATAATAAGTCATTGACATATATGAAAGGCATTTCGGATGAGTTTAAGCAGCTTCTTCAAAGACCGTAGTAAACAATGTTGTATGCTTGAGTTAAAAGCTTTGAAATATATGCTTTGTTGACACCTGTTATCATAGTGTGTATAAGTTGTAGTGATATTGAATGTTGACTATATATGTTTATAAAACTACTGATGTAGCAGAAAAATGTGGATGGCCATCACAATATATATGAATGCGTGATATGTAAGAGAGTAAGTGAGGTAACGTAAATGAAATTCATACAAGTTATATATGTATTGTGTGTTAAGGGTATTTGCTGGAAGGCTCAATACAAGTTGTATGCATTTACTGGTTTGCTTCATGATATGACAAAGACAACTTGATTCAGTGGAGTTTCATAAGATACACATATGACGATATGTTGATGTAAAGGTTATGGGAGGTTCATAAGATACACATATGACGATATGTTGATGTTGATGTAAAGGTTATGACGATTGTTTGATGAGATATGCGATATTGTAGAAACACATATTGATTGATGTGATAGATTTATATGCAGGGATATAGAGGCTGAGGGAATAGTCATAGAAAGTGATTCATACGAGTTCACATGTAGAGAATTTACAAACGGTGCATTAATGATGAGTTTACATATGTGTGTGCAGATATATCTGAAACACATATGATTGGCTAATGAAGATTTGAACAGATGACATTTGTATGTGAGTCTCTCAGTCATATATAAATATATATTCGGGCTGAGAAGTGTTTTGAGTAATACATAGTACTGGTATATGATCAAGAGTCCACATTGCGTTACTTATATGCAGGTATATTGTTATTCTATAGAAAGTAAATGAAAGGTGGCCTTATGATATATATGAACTCTCGCATGTTATTGTTGTGAAGTCTAGAATGAGTTGTAAGGAATGTTGGATACATCTTCAATACATGCAATCACAAAAAATAAAATATCACAAAAAGATTTATATGATTGATCTATGATTTGAATGATGAATTGCTTATATGCAGAATGTTTCTTTTGAAGGATTGTTGATGTATGAAACTTGTGGAATAATGTTGAAGCTATACTATGCTTTAGTGATGTATTGAAGGTGCGGTTAAATTCTAAAAAAGCTAAAGGGGACTTTAGAGAATTGAAAAAGTGATTCAAGTTCTCATTTTGATCTCGTTGGGTAATCAACCCATCACCTTCTGCATGTGTTTTTGGTATTGCATATACCTACAGTGGTATCAGAGCCGTAGTGCTCTTGCATGGTTGCAAAAGTGTTGAAGTCCCCTCATTGATTTTGGATGCAGTTTGATTGCTAGAGGCTTGTTGAAGCCATAGGATTGAAAGAAGACTATAAGAGCTATTGCAGCTCAAGGTCCCCCCAAGGATTTCATACTTGATATTTTTGTTGGAAGAGATACTAACTCTTTAAGAGTGTTTGAAGAATACACGTTCTTGGAGAAAGCAAGTTCAAAAGTAAAAGCAAACGAGTAAAGACAAAGAAGCTTTGGGAAAAGACAGAATTTGAAGACGAGAAGAAGACTCCGAAAGGTAAAGGGCTGCCATCATAAAGGTGGACTGGATTCGAGAAGGAACTCCTATCAAAGTGAAGTCTTCTCATGAATTGAGTTGAAGGCAAGCCAAAAGAAAAAAGCTAGCAAAGGTTTGGATTCAAGCTTTGGAAAGCAAACGAGTTGTGGCAGAGCTCGAGGCAAGGAGTGTGAGTCCTTGTTACAAACTTGCTTGGATTCTAGAGGAAGAAAACTCAAGGTATACATTTTTTTATTAGTTCACTGTGAAGGACTTCTCGTCCTAAGTCATTTATGCCAGTGATTTGACAATGTCACAAGTAGCTCGCCTAAAGCTTGAGCACTGGTCGCTACGGGGAAGCTTGAGCAATGGTCGCTAAAGGCTTGAGCATTTTTGGCTTATGTTTATCTTGAAGTGATCTCAACAAGAAGTGTTGAGAACCAATTGAAGACAAGGAAGAAGTCAAGAAGACATTTTTAAACGAGGTGGTCAAGCAAATTCACGACAAGGCAAAGGAGTCAAGATGACTCATCAAAGGAGTTAGAGCTATTGAAGCTCACTCAAGCTACATAAAGGAGTCAAGAGGACTCATCAAAGGAGTTAGAGCTATTGAAGCTCACTCAAGCTACATAAAGGAGTCAAGAGGACTCGTCGAAGGAGTTAGAGCTATTGAAGCTCACTCAAGCCACATCAAGGAGTCAAGAAGACAAAGGAGTTTTGAGCTAGTATGGAAGCTCACAAGAAAAGGTTGAAGAAAGAAGTCCAAATTATCATTCCAAGATAGTCTCAAAGGTATAAAATCTTGGAATATTTGTTGTGTTCTATTTCAGGTTATGAAGACAGAAGAGATGGCAAGACGAATCCCTACCTTTGAAGAAGAAGAGAAAATCATTCATGATTTTCTATGATGGTTGGAGGACCAACCATATGAAGAACTTGCAGATACTAGAGTTGAAGGGGGAGACATGTCAATGAGTCAAGAGAGTGCACCTTATGAAGATCAACCAATAGATGGAGTAGAAGAAAAGGTTCAAAGATTTAAAGGTGACAAAGAAGAAGTACAACCAGCCCAAGGATCACTGTCAAATAGAAGAAGTTATGAAGAAGACACAACCATCCCTACACATGAAGATGAAGGAAACCACGGTAAGAAGATTTTGGAAGAAGAAGAAAAAGAAGACAAGATCATTGCAACCACTTACAAAGGAAAGCAAATGGAAGAAGCAAGCAGGAATCAACATGAAGAAAAGAAGAATGGAAAAGAGAGGGAAGCCACCACAAATCAAAAGAAGAGAGCAAGAGAAGAGAATGAGAGAGAGAAAGCAATGGAAGAGAAGATTTATGAAGACTCGAAGAATCAAGAAAATGAAAAAGCATTCATGGAGAACAAAGGGAACATCATCAACCTTGGAGTGAAGGTAAAAAGGAAAAGCTTGGTTTCCTTTCTTATTTTCAAATCAAATGGATGGACAATATGGTTCTTCATCACCCTAATAATGTTGAAGATCATCTATCAAGATATCTTCAAGCAAGTCATGAAGTGGTGTCTCAGATTATTATATAATCCAAGTCATTTCTTTATGAGAAGAAGCATGGAATGTCAACGACAAATCATGAAGATATGGACACTACATCGAGGATCACGAGCATTCATTTCTATGCTCAAAGAAAACTTTGTATGGCACGTCCCTTGGATCTTCCATTGAATCTTGAGGGGGAGTGTTGAAAATATAGCAAGCTTCAATGGAAGCTCTTCACAGGTGGCCTCTTAATTTATCTCTCACTACCTCATCCATAGGAACCTCATTTTTAGCTCTAGCTCTAGCTCTTAGATTCATATTTCTCCGCATATGAACGCATGATTTCTTCTTTTTTACAACTATTCCTCTTTAGTTTTTCAAGCATAGAATTAAGAAAATAGTATTTCATTCTTTCAGTCACATAGATACCAAATCTCCTAAATTTATGCTGAGGGGAAATCACATCCAGGATTCACTCCTTGAATTATGCATGTGAGTTAAGAACTTACGGACTGAAGCAACTCTCTATTTAAGTGAGAGGTGAAAACTTGTTTACGTGGACTTCTCTCTGATAGCGGGCATCTCTTGTTATATGAGCCGTAGGTTCTACATCACCATCACCTCTGTAGAATTTTTGCCTGTAGAACAAAATCAGAATAGAGCGACACCTCTGTATCCTTATATCTGTCCCGCACTCTCTAACTCATGTATCGATGACAATCATGAATTTCATATATTAGTTTTTTGATATCTTCTCTCTGTTTTAGTGATGAACGATCGGTCGCTGCCATATATATCTTCTATTAGTTATTATTGTTAAATGATCAATCGCTACCGAGACAAGAGGAGAAGAGACCTATGAAGGACACAACTTGCATATGTATTACAGAGCTTTTTCAAGATATTTTATATCTACTGCAAGTAAGTGAATATTACGTTTCATATCAGTTCAAGGATTTTCCATGAGTACTGGAAGTTCTATGTATTAATTGAATATAAAAGTTATGCTGATATGCTTAGTTGACGTGACATATATGAAAGGCATGACAGATGAGTTAGCGCCACTATAAATATGTCCACGGTGACAACATTATTTTTTTGAAGAAGATAATAAGTCATTGACATATATGAAAGGCATTTCGGATGAGTTTAAGCAGCTTCTTCGAAGACGGTAGTAAGCCATGTTGTATGCTTGAGTTAAAAGCTTTAAAATATATGCTTTGTTGAAACCTGTTATCATAGTGTGTATAAGTTGCAGTGATATTGAATGTTGACTGTATATGTGTATAAAACTACTGATGTAGAAGAAAGATGTGGATGGCCATCACAATATATATGAATGTGTGATATGAAAGACAGTACGTGAGGTAATCTAAATGAAATCCATAGAAGTTATATATGTGTTAAGGGTATTTGCAGGAAGGCTCAATACAAGTTGTATGCATTTACTGGTTTGCTTCATGATATGACAAAGAAAACTTGATCCAGTGGAGTTTCATAAGATACACATATGATGATATGTTGATGTAAAGGTTATGGGAGGTTCATATGCAAGCCTCGTATGATTGTTTGATGAGATATGCGATATTGCAGAAACACATACTGATTGATATGATAGATTTATATGCAAGGATATAGAGGCTAAGGGAATAGTCATAGAAAGTGATTCATACGAGTTCACATGTAGAGAATGTACAAACGGTGCATTAATGATGAGTTTACATATGTGTGGGCAGATATATGCTGAAACACATATGATTGGCTAATGAAGATTTGAACAGATGACATTTGTATGTGAGTCTCTCAGTCATATAGAAATATATATTTGGGTTGAGAAGTGTTTTGAGTAATACATAGTACGACTATATGATCAACGGTCCAGATTGCCTTACCTATATGCAGATATATTGTTTTTCTATGGAAAGAAAATGAAAGGTGGCTTTATGATATATATGAACTCTCGCATGTTATTGTTGTGAAGTTTGGAATAAGTTGTAAGGAATATTGGATACATCTTCAATACATCACAAAAAGATTTATATGATTGATCTATGATTTGAGTGATGAAGTGCTTATATGCAGAATGTTTCTTTTGAAGGATTGTTGATGTATGAAACTTGTGGAATAATGTTGAAGCTAGACTATGCTTTAGTGATGTATTGAAGGTGCGGTCAAATACTAAAAAAGCCAAAGGGGACTTTAGAGACTTGAAAAAGTGATTCAAGTTCTCATTTCAATCTCGTTGGGTAATTTTCCCATCAGCTTCTGCATGTGTTTTTGGTATTGCATATACCTACAGTGGTATCAAAGCCGTAGTGCTCTTGTATGGTTGCAAAACTATTGAAGTCCCCTCATTGATTTTGGATGCACTTTGATTGCTAGAGGCTTGCTGAAGCGATAGGATTGAAAGAAGACTATAGGAGCTATTGCAGCTCAAGGCCCCCCATGGATTTCATACTTGATATTTTTGTTGGAAGAGATACTAACTCTTTAAGAGTGTTTGAAGAATACAGGTTCTTGGAGAAAGCAAGTTCAAAAGTAAAAGCAAACGAGTAAAGACAAAGAAGCTTTGGGAAAAGACAGAATCTCAAGACGAGAAGAAGACTCCGAGAGGTAAAGGGCTGCCATCATAAAGGTGGATAGGATTCGAGAAGGAACTCCTATCAAAGTGAAGTCTCCTAATCAATTGAGTTGAAGACAAGCCAAAAGAAGAAAGCTAGCAAAGGTTTGGATTCAAGCTTTGGAAAGCAAACGAGTTGTGGTAGAGCTCGAGGCAAGGAGTGTGAGTCCTTGTTACAAACTTGCTTGGATTCAAGAGGAAGAAAACTCAAGGTATACATTTTTTTATTCGTTCACTATGAAGGACTTCTCGTCCTAAGTCATTTATGCCAGTGATTTGAGAATGTCACAAGTAGCTCGCCTAAAGCTTGAGCATTGGTCGCTACTAGGAAGCTTGAGCAATGGTCGCTAAAGGCTTGAGCATTTTTGGCTTATGTTTATCTTGTAGTGATCTCAACAAGAAGTGTTGAGAACCAATTGAAGACAAGGAAGAAGTCAAGAAGACGTTTTTCAAACAAGGTGGTCAAGCAAAGCCACGACAAGGCAAAGGAGTCAAGATGACTCATCAAACGAGTTAGAGCTATTGAAGCTCACTCAAGCTACATAAAGGAGTCAAGAGGACTCATCAAAGGAGTTAGAGCTATTGAAGCTCACTCAAGCTACATAAAGAAGTCAAGAGGATTCGTCGAAGGAGTTAGAGCTATTGAAGCTCACTCAAGCCACATCAAGGAGTCAAGAAGACAAAGGAGTTTTGAGCTAGTGTGGAAGCTCACAAGAAAAGGTTGAAGAAAGAAGTCCAAATTATCATTCCAAGATAGTCTCAAAGGTATAAAATCTTGGAATATTTGTTCTGTTCTTTTTCAGGTTATGAAGACAGAAGAGATGGCAAGACAAATCCCTGCCTTTGAAGAAGAAGAGAAAATCATTCATGATTTTCTATGATGGTTGGAGGACCAGCCATATGAAGAACTTGCAGATACTAGAGATGAAGGGGGAGACATGTCAATGAGTCAGGAGAGTGCACCTTATGAAGATCAACCAATAGATGGAGTAGAAGAAAAGGTTCAAAGATTCAAAGGTGACAAAGAAGAAGTACAACCAGCCCAAGGATCACTAACAAATAGAAGAAGTTATGAAGAAGACACAACGATCGCTGCACATGAAGATGAAGGAAACCAAGGTAAGAAGATTTTGGAAGAAGAAGAAAAAGAAGACAAGATCAAGGCAACCACCTACAAAGGAAAGCAAATGGAAGAAGCAAGCAAGAATCAACATGAAGAAAAGAAGAATGGAAAAGAGAGGGAAGCCACCACAAATCAAAAGAAGAGAGCAAGAGAAGAGAATGAGAGAGAGAAAGCAATGGAAGAGAAGATTTATGAAGACTTGAAGAATCAAAGAAATGGAAACGTATTCATGGAGAACAAAGGGAACATCATCAACCTTGGAGTGAAGGTAAAAAGGAAAAGCTTGGTTCCCTTTCTAATTTTCAAATCAAATGGATGGACAATATGGTTGTTCATCACCCTAATAATGTTGAAGATCATCTACCAAGATATCTTCAAGCAAGTCATGAAGTGGTGTCTCGGATTATTATATAATTCAAGTCTTTTCTTTATGAGAAGAAGCATGGAATGCCAACGACAAATCAAGAAGATATGGACACTACATTGAGGATCACGAGCATTCATTTCTATGCTCAAAGAAAACTTTGTATGGCACGTCCCTCAGATCTTCCATTGAATCTTGAGGGGGAGTGTTGAAAATATAGCAAGCTTCAATGGAAGCTCTTCATAGGTGGCCTCTTAATTTATCTCTCACTACCTCATCCATAGGAACCTCATTTTAAGCTCTAGCTCTTAGATTCATATTTCTCCGCATATGAACGCATGATTTCTTCTTTTTTAGAACTATTCCTCTTTAGTTTTTCAAGCATAGAATTAAGAAAATAGTATTTCGTTCTTTCAATCAGGTACATACCAAATCTCCTAAATTTATGCTGAGGGGAAATCACATCCAGGATTCACTCCTTGAATTATGCATGTGAGTTGAGAACTTAAAGACTGATGCAACTCTCTATTTAAGTGAGAGGTGAAAACTTGTTTACGTGGACTTCTCTTTGATAGATGGCATCTCTTGTTATATGAGCCGTAGGTTCTACATCACCATCACCTATGTAGAATTCTTGCCTGTAGAACAAAATCAGAATTGAGCGACACCTCTCTATCGTTATATCTGTCGCGCACTCTCTAACT
>CM035406.1:251925906-251928406 GCA_020310875.1 Ceratopteris richardii | reverse complement strand
TGAGTGTTGGCCAGATTGTGGAGAAAGGTTTGCAGGTCAGATTCACACAACATGGAGCATATGTGGAGGACCCAAGACATGGATTCAGAAGGATAGCCAAAGGGGAGAAATCAGGTAGATTATTTACATTTGAGCTAGAAGACACCAAAAACATTGCTTTGTATAATTACAAGGATCAGACACTTTCAGAGTTAGAAATATGGCACAAGAGATTAGGGCACATAGGTGAAAGAACCCTAAAGCAAATATGCAGGGATCAATGTGTGCTTGGGATACCTAATGTGTCCAAGCAACACATGATTTACAAATGTGGATCATGTCAATTTGGTAAGTCTCATAGGTTACCCTATTCAAGGAAAGGTTTTATGCATGAAGACTACCTAGACTTAGTACACACAGATGTTTGGGGACCTAGCAAGGACCCTTCCATTTCAGGTTCAAGGTATTATGTGTCCTTCATTGATGACTATAGTAGATGGACCATTTTATACTTTATGAAGCATAAAGATGAAGTGTTTAATTGTTTCAAGAGGTATCTTGCACTTGTTGAAAATCAAACAGGAAGAAGCTTGAAGAGGCTAAGGTCAGATGGTGGAGGAGAGTACTTCTCCAATGAGTTTGAAGATTTCTTGTAGGAAAGAGGCATCAAAAGGGAGATTACTACAAGGTACTCACCTGAACAAAATGGGGTAGCTGAAAGAAGGAATAGACTCATAGTAGAAACAGCTAGGTCTATGCTTAATGAGAAAAAGTTGCCAAATTATCTTTGGGCAGAGAGTGTATCCACTGCCACCTATCTCATCAATAGGTTGCCATCCAAATCACTTGATGGCATGACACCATATGAATCTTGGCATGGTAAGAGACCCTATTGTAAAATCTTTGGTTGTGTAGCATATGTGCATATTCCCTCACAGGTAAGGGGAAAGCTAGACCCCAAAGCTGAGAAATGTATCTTCATTGGTTATGATTTGAACCAAAAGGGATACAGATTCTACAACCCAACAAACAAAGGTTTCAAGGTAAGCAGAGATGTCATCTTTGATGAGAATGACTCTTGGTATGAAAATGAATGCAGGAAGATTAGTCTACCCTATCACATGGAAGAGGATTTCCCAAAGCTCACCAAGGAGGAATCAATTCAGAAAGAAGATTCAAGCTCAGATGATGATGATACAATAAATATTGAAGAGTTCAAGGCTTGGAAGTCCAAAGGGAAGATGAAGATAAAGCAACTAGAAGACAAACCAGAATCCTCAACTCAAGCAATGAGGAGATCTCAGAGAGAAAAGAAGAAACCAATCAGATTTGGGTATGACACATCACTTGTAACTAAACATTCTGTATATCTTGCAAAGGACTTGTTGAATGAAGAACCAGGTACTTATGAAGAAGCAATTACCAAACCTGAGTGGAAAGAAGCCATGGATGAAGAGATGGAAGCTCTTAAGGAAAGTGATACTTGGGACTTGGTACCCAAGAAAGACTCTATGAAGGTAATAGGATCCAGATGGATCTACAAACTAAAGAAGAATTCAGATGGAACAATAAACAGATACAAAGCTAGGTTGGTAGCCAAGGGTTTTGCACAAACCCAAGGCATTGATTATGAGGAGACATTTTCTCCTGTGGCCAAGATGCCAACTATCAGAATATTGGTGAGTGTAGCTGCATCCAAGAATTGGAATATGTACCAATTAGATGTCAAGAATGCTTTCTTGAATGGATGGATATCTGAAGAAGTCTACATGTCACAACCACCTAGCTATGAAGATCCAAAAAAGGTACATTATGTTTGTAAATTGAAGAAGGCTCTGTATGGTTTAAAGCAGGCACCCAGAGCATGGAATTACAGGTTGACAACCTACCTCCAAGATCAAGGATTTGTGATGAGCAAAGCAGACACTTCTCTATTTATAAAGAGAAGTAGTACAGAGGTAATCTACTTGTGTGTCTATGTTGATGACATCATCATTACAGGCAATGATGTCAATGGGATTAGACACATCAAAGAACATATGATGAAAGAATTCAAGATTAGTGATCTTGGATTATTGAAGTATTTCTTAGGTCTTGAGTTAGTCTACACCAACTCAGGTATATATATCACTCAAAAGAAGTATGTGCAGGATATGGTCAAGAAGTTTAGCTTGCAGGATGCTAAAGTATCTACTACTCCAATGGAGGTCAACCTAAAGCTAAGTGCTCATGAAGGGGAAGAAATACAAGACATTACTGGGTATCAAAGTATGGTAGGTAGTTTGAACTATGCTACCTTGACAAGAATTGACATAGCATATGGAGTTAGTCTGCTTAGTCAATTCATGCACAAACCAAGGGTACCTCACCTAGAGGCAGCAAAGAAGATCTTGAAGTATTTGAAAGGAACTCAAAGTCATGGTTTGTACTTTCCTTATACATCAGATATTGACATTAAAATTTACTCAAATGCAGATTGGGCAGGATGCAAGGATGATAGGAGAAGCACCTCAGGATACAT
>CM035406.1:251760906-251920906 GCA_020310875.1 Ceratopteris richardii | reverse complement strand
TTGGGAGATCATCCTAAGGAGTCTAGGCCATAGGCAATAGGTGAGAAAGTGTGAAAGGAGTGAACGGTTGATTTAACTCTCTATGTGAGGAATTGCTTAGCTTGGGAATCTATCTCTCTCTCTCTATCACACACACACATTCTCTCTCTCTCTCAGTATGAGTAAATGAGAGTGGAAAGAGAGGTTTCAATTTTTAAAGGTGGCTCTAGCTTGAAATCGTATCTACATAACCTATTTTATGTTTCTTGGTAGGTACCTCATGATATGATCTCTAGCAAGGGCGAAAAGAGATAAGAATGAAATAGTTCTCTTGCTAGTCTTGAATAATTACTCATGCATTGAGACACTAAATGTACACATAACTAATTGATTCCCATATCACATTCTAAATATAGGAAGCCAATTCTCTAAGGAACTAGACTAAATATTTAATAGCATCATTAGTTCTCAATCAGTTGATAGAAAGACAAGTACAAAATGATCAAGAAATCTAAGGCTTAAAGAAGGAACTCGAAGACCATGCTACATAATTGGATGCACAAAAAATTGGAAGACAAGTATGAAAGGGATACGAATAAATTGAAAACAAACTGTCATGACTTGATCAAGGTGTATGGCATGAATTGTAACCAAAATACAAAACAAGTAAAGGATATTTGTGAAAGAAAAAAATAAAGGTGGAGATTGAGTTGAACAAAGTAAAGATCCAAGTACAAGAAAGAGAGCAAATCAAAGCTAAGCTTCATCATAGACAAGTTCACCCCCAGGTGCACTATTGCTAATAGCTGTGAAAAATGTATGTCATGATGGTGGCAAACTGCATAACAACAAGAATTCTTTCATTTCATTATCCATGTCCATTTTTTGATCTTGTAATTGAGAAAACATAGCATCAAACTCATTCAGATGACAAGCAACACTATGTGTTTCCTTCATGCAAAGGTTATGTAACTTTCTCATCAGATAACTTTATTTGATGCCATTTCTCTTTCATATCTATTTTATAACTTCTTCCAAATCTCCTCCTCATTTTTAGAGTCCAATACTATAAAGTTAACATTATTTTCTAGGTGCACTCGAATGGTAGAGCTAGCCACTTCATCCAACTCATCCCAATCATCTTCATCCATGTCAACAGGTTTCTTTGAGATTCTATTTATTGGCTTCCGTTGCCTCCTTTGAATCACCACATCTTTAATCTAATTCTTCCATAGAGTAAAGTTTGTGCCATCAAATTTTTCAATCTCAAAATGGTCTTTGCCTTGCAAGTTATAGCTACTGGTGGGAACACTGGCACTAGACCCTCATCCACCAGATGTGCCTAATATCTTTGATGCCATGATGATTGAGAAGTGACCAGAATGATAATGGAGCTAGAACAATCCAAACACCACCAACAGTAAAAAAAAAAAAGGATGAACAAGTGTCAAATTCTAGGAAAACTTTATAGAGTCTCCCCAAAGAAATGGATTAATGAACAATAAAGGCCAACTAGAAAGATTATGTGAGAATATATGTTCTCACACCAATAAGTTTATGGAGTAAATCGACCCCTATATAGTTGACAAAACAATAATTTCAAAAACATTTACCTGAGTCTCCTCTGAAAAATAAGCATATGACCAATGTGAAATGCTCATGAAACTAAAAGTACTAACATGTAAACGTGCATAGGCAATCAATGACTTCACTACATATAATCAGCTAACCACAAGAAGCCAACTTGGCTTATCAAGCACCTATGAGCAACTAGCATACATCTCCTATGGAGAGGTTGGGTAAGTCTTCCACATGCATCATCAAAAAGACCCTCACATATAGGTGTCTCCTAGTTAAGAAGACCTCACCACAACCCTCTTTATGAACATCAAAGGCTTTATTCAAGAAACATAATCGTTATACCATGGTCACATGGACATACATAAGCGGTATCCATACAAGAATACATTGTATGTGCTCAATATATGTAGTAAAATGGCATTTAAGTTCTAAATTCACAGTCCAAACACTCACCAAAATCACTAGCCAACTCTATTCTTTTGGCTCAAAAACCTGCATAAACTTGCGATGGTTACTCGCACCACAACTAAAACCTTTCAAAAAACGTATAGATTTATAAGTGTGGCTAAAAACACAGCCCCAAAGATGAATATTCCTTTTCAAAGAAGTAGAAAGAGGACTCTTGTTGATGTTCTTAGCCTACGTTAAAAGAAATATGCACAAAAGTACTCCAAAATGGCTCCAAACAATCACCCCAAAAATCCTTCAAAAATAGGCTTTGAAAGCAAAGCATGAAGCTTTGAGGGATCAAAATGTGTCCAAGGTAATGTTAACCTTATTCGTTCCACTTCTTAAAGCACCACAAGAGTGTAGCTTAGTGGCAAGATAGCTTGTCAATTAAGCAAGCTCTGAGGGAAATAAATTGGGATGGCTGATCTCTCGGGAAGTGCCAAGAACCTCCATCCTCCTTGATCATTGAGGTCCTCCCATGCACGCAACCAATGGTGCAAATGGTGACTCAAATGACAAGGTATGCCAAGGTCTATGCCTCGGTCACCGCCTTATTCATAAGCCTTGGGTGGGTGGGCAGGTGCTCCATTTGCTCCCACAAAAGGAACAAACCTTTTGCCTCAAAATGCTCTAATACTTGTGAAGTATTTTGATGGCAATGCACCATGCTAAACTCTCCTTCTTGAGGTCTCCACAATGATACCCTCAGAGTAAAAAATTGAACTTCAAGAACTACACACAGTACTCCACACAAAGGCTACACAATACATAGAAAAGACAGTACACAAGGAGCACGGAGAACTTCACTCTGTGGCTGACCATGCCAGTATACGTTTTATTAAAGAACATATACAAAAGCGTCTAAAGTCCATTTGGCCTTTCAGATGGAAAGTAACGTTAACAAGCTCTTGTAAGGTTAAGGAGCAATTGAATTTAGCCTTTTTTAACTCTTTTAGAGTGGTAAAAACTTCCTCAATGGTACTTTCTTCCTTGCATCTTAATGTGCGATCATGCAAGAAATTTGATTTGTGTTCTTGCTCACCCATGTATTTTGGAAGTGTGGTAAGGCCAAATACCTCTTTTATCTCATAGTCACAATTAGAAGGATTCTCAAGGCCCAATACCTCTTTTATCTCATAGTCACAATTAGAAGGATTCTCAAATTCTATTTCTTTCTCAATCATTGGTTGATTTATAGAATTATCTAATTCTATGAAAAGAAGATCTCTCCTTTGTTATTTTTCCATCTATCTTCTTGGACTTTGGCCCAAGGTTCTTGTGGCCACTTTGCTTCTACCTCAAGAATTAAGGATCAATCTCCATGGTTTCTAATACTAATTTCTCTCCAAACACTATGGGTAGTTCTAGATTTGCCTGCTTTATGTTGAAATTTTCTAAGTACTCCTTGAACCATTCCTCTAGAATTCTCATAACTAGAATGGTTGGGATTGGTTTTTCTAGAGTAATCTAAGCAACTTCAATAAGCTTCTTACATAATTCAAAAATTTTCTTCTCCAAGTCTCCTTTAGGGTAACATTGACCATGATACTCTAGACTAGGTCTTGTCTCTATTCTAGATTGTTACACCTTCAATAACATTTATAAGTCTTCAAGAATTGGATCCAGGCTAGAATTGATTCTACTTGGTCCTTCATCTGATCCTCCTTCACCACATCACCATTTCGTTCAGCTAGGTTGAATCCTATGTCTTGTGTTGACATTTGATCTTTGTCAACTAATTTCTTCATCCATTTTCTTTTGATCTTTTCTCTTCTCGTTTTCCATTTTTGAGTTCTTCTCTTCCTAGATTTTTATGAAAATTCTTTAGAATACTCTACCACTAGATGTGAAGATTCTTCTCCTTTGCACTTATAGGACCATTGGGTTTCATATCACTAAGGGTTTTCTTTGTTCTTTTTAGCTCTAGCTCATGTAATATCCTTCAGTGGTACAAAGTACTCCTTGTCACTACGAAAGGACTCAAATACCTCAATCACATTGATCTAATTAGTGGAATATGCTCTAGAGGGGTTCTTGGGGTAATCCCAAAACAGATGTTCATTCCCTCAATCACTATAGTATCCACCTCAGGCTTTTTGAGTTGGTTTATGGTAGGGCATTATGCACTCCTGATGAAATGATCTCCTCCACATCTATAAAACAATCCTCTTGGTATTGGTCTCATTGGGTGTCTTACTTGATCTTGAGCTCTAGATGGAGCTTACTTTATGTTGGCATATTCTGATCCATATGAATCCCCATGGACATTATATTCCTGGTATAGTTGCTGATAAGTTTTCTCATACTATATGGGATTATGGTCATAGGCATAATAATCAACATAGATTTGGCTCATGTCTTGTCAGATGATCAATGGGGTTACAGGTACTACTGCTCTCTCTAGATTCTCTTCTCAGTATCTGTACTTGATTCACACTACATTTTGAGGGTGGGATTGTTGTTGTCCCAACACTGATTAAGGTTCAGTATAACCATGATACCCATATAGTCCCCAAGCCATTGGGCATCCATAAGGCCTATATTGAGGAGGTTGTGGGTGTCTAGGTTGTTGGTTGTAAGGATAGTTTTCAATAGTGTAATTGGTGTATTTCTACTCAATATGAAAGTAGAAGTTTGTTCCATGCATAAGTGGTCATACATACTAATACTACTATGGTGGAGCAAGAACTTGTCTTGCACAAGCATGTGATGGATGGTCCCCTCCTCTATGCACACATCTCCTTAACATCGGCATCCACATGGGTTGAGTCACATAGGGTTTTGAACCCTATTGATTTTGAACTCTAAGCTTCATCGCAACCAATTATGCCAACTTTTCCACACTTCTAGATTGAGTAGATACACTACTAGAGGTGACTTTAGACGTGGTTGGATTCTAAGGAATTTTCACATCTTTGGCTAGGTTATCTTCAAATTCTATACATTTGTTAAGACATGCCTCCAAAGTTTTTAATCCCTTCACATATACCAAGGTTCTTAAGTTGCCATTAGTTAATCCATCCAAGAATAATGAGATCATTTTTGGTTGGATTGGCCTTTCTATAGCTAAACATCAATCCACATATTGCTTAAACACTCACTGCTTACTTGATTGAAGTTATGAATCAAAGAAGAGGTATTATTTTTTACCCCTCACATAGAGAACTCACCAATGAGTCTTCCAAATATTGTTCAATGTTAACATATCTATTACGATTCAAAGGTTGGAACCATTTTAAATTTGTTCCCAAGAATGTGAGTCCAAAAGCTTCAAACTGAACAAAGCCTTCATCAATCTGTTCAACTCATAGTACTTGCTTGAATTCAGCCATGTGAGCACAAGGATCCCCTCATCCATCATAGTGATTTCTTAGTCATTTTGAAGCTTGATAAGGTCTTAGCCTTCTACTCACATTCGATGGTCGAGAAACAACTTCAACATTTGGGCGCACACGTAGCTCTCTTCCCTATGGAGGTCTTAGAGGAAAGGATAGCCTATTCATCATCTCACCTCCCATTTGAATGTTTGGCACTATGCTATAAGATGGTGTAGAAAAATGAACATGAGGTCTGGGTGGAACATTTTTCCAACTACTTTATGCTAGAATAGGCTTTCCTTGGCTTTGTTGTTAACTTTCTAGATTTTAAGAAGTGGTTGCATGTTCCCTTGGAGAAAACACTAGTGGACCTATATGTTGGAGTCTAGATATCTCCATAATATTAGTTACTTCCCAATATGGCCTCTTATCTTGATCCAAGTATTTGAGCCTTAATGAGTCGTTTGGATCATGCAAGCCATAAATGGTAGCACCATTGACATTACTTCTAGTTAAAGTCATTTTTTTTTGCAACAACTTATCTGCTCGAGTAATAATTAGATAAAATTCCATTAGATCATCATCTTAAGGACTTCTATCTCCTCTCAAGACATTCACTACAATAGAATTTCCTCTTGGGGTAGTCATAGGCTTTTTATTCTCCATACTGCTTGGATTACTTGGTTCCTCAATTTCTCCCATTTCATTGATTCTCTTGGGTAGGTTTGTCACTTATGTCCACCTTTATCTACTCGGAATTCTCCTTGAAACGTCATTGCTAGTCTTTGGAAAACTTTCGAGGTTATTGGATTTTTTTTAGACTAGCCATAGATCTATTGAGTTCTTTAGGTGTAAAGGCACTCCATGGAATTCAGTAGAGACATATTACAAGGAACTTATATAGTTCCCTTCTATTAAAGACATGACTTTTGAAGAGTATAAAAACTTGTGCAAGTTTTCAGAGGTTGAAATAAGCTCACTTCAAGAATAATTAAAATTATGTCAATACATGCAACGGATGCTTCTCTAGGTCACACTCCTTGCTAATGAGATTAGGTCCTTCATCTCCTTAAGGCATGTCCTATTCTTGGGTTCATTCATAGCATATGACACCTCATAATTTTCTCACCCTAAGTTATTTTTGTCTTCTTTTTTGAATATTTTCTATTATGAATTTGGAAGAAAGTGGTGTTTTTTGAACAAGGGACTCCCTAAATATCACCTCTGAAACAACTTTTTTTTTGTTCCAAGAAATTCATGATATATGACACGGGCTTACTTAGAAAACATGACACTTGTCACTCTTGATACGATACTTTGCTAGACAACATGATTCATGAGAAAATGATACACAACAGTCTAGGTCACAATACATAATACATAACCTAGCATCGAGGACACACAATACTTGAGGGTATCAGTGACACAAGATACTTGGGATCCACAATATGATACTTAGAACATATGATACAGGACACTTGCTAAGGTGATAGGATACTTCTCAGAGAAATACATGATACTCCTCATCACATGATGACAGTTGAATTGTATCGGTGATACATGATACTCGTCAAGGATGATACACGATACTCGATACTTGAGTACCACGTGTCGATACTCAACTAACCATGATAAAATACCTAAGTATCGTGATACTTTACTAGGAGAGAGGTGTTGGTGAGGGTGCCAAAAAAAGTGCATCAGACTCTTAAGGTCCTATGCACTTGTGACAAGCGATACAAGCTAGCCCTCACACGTCCAAAAAGTGCACATAGTGGTGGTTTGATACACACATTAAATTATCAAATGGAGATCATGACCCATTAAAGCACATGTAAACATGTGATATAGTCATGCTAGATGTTGGAATGGGTCAACTAATGCATGCACAAGTGGGTATTCACCTCACACAAAACCTTCTACACATGCATGTGTGTTGCAATACTTTTTGTAGCAATATACTCTAAATTGGAAATTTCTCCTAGCTTTGATAGCCAAATAAGGTCAATAGTAGGTTCATTTTGAAGATTTCAAGGAGACACATCTATGTACTAGCGTTTTGACTCAATCACATTACTCTTCTCCAAGTTACACCTAGAAAACTAAGTGTCAAGAATCACCACACATGAATGATATCAATGAAAAAATGTGGGAAAGGGGTAGAAAACATATCCATAAATACATTTCATGCCTTAAACACGCATGCAAGCTCAAAAACAAAAAGATGCACAAGCAAGAAGAAGGAATCACAAATTCTAGAAGTTAGTTTTTGTATTATGAAAAACTTTATTACAGATATGTTACCAAATGACTTACATACATGTGCCCTAAGTCTGGGCCTTTCATATAAGATATCATAACTTTATCTAGAAATCCGTAAACTCCTACTAGTTTACATGGATAGTGTTACAAGCTCGAGGGACTATGCATCTAGAGGATTTCTGTAGATTATTTACAAGGCTTTAAAGAGTTCCATGATGGGATATATGAGAATCGAAATGGCTATTTCTTTGAAAACTTTGTGGGCTTGTTCTTCTTCTCTCTACTTTTTTCTTTCTCTTGTCTTCAGTTTTGTGCAACCATCTCATCCTCTTCATATACTTCTTCATCTTTGTCTTCTAGTTCTTCTTTTTGGACTCACATCTTCTTGATCCTTGACCGTTTGATTTAGTTTGTCCCAATCACCATCATCATTTACTTTGTTGTTAAAATGAACATTAAATAATCATTTCTCTTCTTCATCTAGAGATCCAAAGTAAGAGCTTGAACTTTCTAGTGCCAACTCTTTATAAAATCTCCTATGCTATTCATGAGAATTCATATCATAAGGGTTTCCTCATAACATTCCTCTTTGTTTGAAGCAATTTGTTTGTTAAGATTTAGTTGAATGGCTAATTTACTCCACAACTCGGGTTCGACTTGTAGAAGCTCTACTAAGGTTAATGAGCAATGGACTTTAGCATTTTTTTTAACTCTTGTAGAGTGGTAGAAAAATTCCTCAAGGGTTCTTTTTTGCTTTTATCTTAATGTGGCAGCATGGAAGAAGTCTAAATTATGCTCATACTCACCCATGTAGTTAGGAAGTGTGCTAAGGCTAATTGCCTCTTCTATCTCATAATCATGATCAAATAGATTCTTGACTTCTATTTCTTTCTCAATTATTGGTTGGTTTGTAGAAGCATCTAGTTCTATGAAAGGAGGGATCTCTCCTTGGGTCTTTTGCCATCTATCTTCTTGGAATTTGGCCTAGAGGTCTTGTGGCCACTTTGCTTGTACCTGAAGAACTAAAGAAACAATGTCCATGGTTTCTAATCCTATTTCCTCTCCAACCAATATGGGTAGTTCTAGTTTTGTCTAATTTGTGTTGAAATTTTTAAAGCACTATTGGAATGCCTTTTATGGAATTCATCTTTGGGATGTTTGGGACTAATTTTTCTAGTGTAGTATGAGTAGCTTCAATAAGCTTCTTACATAATTACAATCCTTCTTTCTCTAAGCCTCCTCTGGGTAACATTGATCATGATGCTCTAGACCAAGTCCTATCTTTATTCTAGACTGATAAGCCTAGACCTTCAATGGGTTCTCCTTCACCACATCACCATTTGGTTTGTCTTGATTCATTTGTGTAGATCCTATGTCTTGTGTAGACGTTTATTCTTCTTCAGCCAATTTCTTCATCCATTTTCTTTTGATTTTTTCTCTTCTGGTTTTCAATTTTTGAATTCTTCTCTTATTAGAGTTTTCAAAAAAATCTTTAGAATTTGCTGTCACTAGAGATGAGGAATCTTCTTCCCTTTCATTTATAGGAATCTTGAGTCTCATATCACTAAGGATTTCTTTGTTCGTTTTATCTTTAGCTTTTGTAATAGCATTTAATACTACTAGGTACTACTCTGTCACTACCAATGGACTCAATTACCTCAATCAAATTGATATAAGTAGTGGAAGATGTTCTAGAGGGGTTCTTGGGGCAATCATGAAACATGTGTTCATTATTGCAATCACTATAGTGTTGTATCCTTCCTGCATTTCCTTAGGATGTGGTTGGTAGCACATTGCATAATCCTTGAGGAAATGATCCCCTCCACATATATACCATGGTCCTCTTGGTGTTGGTGGTCTCATTGGTTGTTGTAAAAGAGCTTGAGCTCTAGGTGCAGCATACATTATGTTGGCATATTGTGATCCATAGTAATCTCCATAGCCATCATATTCATGGTAGTGTTGCTCATAAGTTGAATCATATTCTATGAGTCATTTGCATCTGCACGGGTTGAGCCTTATAGGGTTTTGATCCTTGTTGGTTTTGAACTCCTTGCTTCTTGGCAACCAATTCTAACTACTCTTCAACTTTTTTAGATTGCATGGATGAACTACTAGAGGTGTCTTTAGACTTGGTTGGAGTCTGAGGAATCTTTAGGTCATTGGATATGTTATCCTCCAAGTCTATGCATTCCTTAAGACATTCCTCAAAAGTTTCTAATCGCTTCACATATATCAAGTTTCTTAAGTGCCCATTAGTTAATCCATCCACAAATAATGAGATCATTTTTGGGTTGGTCTTTCAGCAATTGGACATCAATCCACATATTTCCTAAACTATCTAACTACTAATGTTACAAAATCATTGCTTGCTTGTTTAAATCTATGAATCAAACAAGAGGTATTATGTTTAATCCCTCTCTTAGAGAACTCACCAAGGAAATGTTTCAATAGTTGTTGATATACTTCGGTAGTGATATGTGTAAACACACTTAGGACTATCAGGGCACTTTTTTCCCTCTTTAGTGTTAAAAAAATAAAGAAGCAAGCTTGTATATATTTCATAAAGAGGATCAAATAGAAGGAAAATACAAAAATGAAAATTACAAGCATTTACTTCAGCAAGTAGTAGAGGCCAAAAGAGAATCAATCAAAAGAGAATCTATCCAAAAACTGAAACGAACGAGAAGAGTGGCTACTCAAAGAAGTGGAGGAATTACGGAGAAGAGCTCATGAAGTCATCATGAGAGCTCCTGGTCACTTGGCTACAAAAGAGGCAAGGGTGGACACTCAAGTACAGAGGGAGAAGTCATTAAAGTCCCCTTGTAGGTAGTTCGTCAGTTTGTTTTCTATAGTCTCATAGACTATGTCAAGCCGCTCACCATTTCTAGGTAGCCTAATTGTGAGAGTCATATCTCTAAGTGTATGTATCCATTTTTAGAGTTTAAATATTCATTGGAAAGCTTAATGTGTGTAATTCTTGTCTCAATTCATGCTACGTGAGTTATTAAGTTTTTAGTGAAGACGAATTTTCAGCCTAACTGAGTGGATAGATAGCCCGGTTTGAGGCAAAGAGTTTCCAAACCAAAACTATAAATTGAGTGTTTAATAGCTCAATTGAAAGCTATTAGTGTATAGTTTGAGTGACCAAAGCCTCAAGTTCATTGTGATCTTTACTTGATACCATTTTTCATTCTAAGGTTCAGTTGTAGGTAAAAGTCTAGATCTTGAGAAGGTCTTCTACACTTTTGGCAGCGCATAAGAGAGGAATTCTCCAATAGATGGTATCAGATCTCAATAATAGAGCATTGGAGCTTGAAGAAGCCAAGAATTGGAACTAAAGTAAAGCAAAGGAGAAGCTGCAAATCAAGATAGAGCACCGCAACATATTGAGGTAAACTTCAAAGTTGGAAGTTTTCAATGGCTGATTTAGGATAGCAAGTTGAGAAGTTAGATAAAGATAGTTTTTAGTCTTGGAGGTATATAATGAGAAATTATCTTAAACGTAAAGGTTTGTGGAGTCTAGTTACTAGAGATGATCCACAACTAGTGGACCTTCAAGATCCCAATGTCGCTCTAGCACAAAGGAGACAATTTGTAGATTCGAAAGAGAGGAATTGAAGGGTGATGATCCTCATTTCACAAGTTATTTCTAACATTATGATTGGTCATGTGCAAAGCCTAGAGACAAAAACTGAAGTTTGATAAGCATTGGAGAAGGTGTATTCTACCTCAACAAGGTCTCGGAAGATGCAACTCAAGAAGCAGCTCAACAACATGAAGAAAAGCTCAAACCAAAGCATTAGTGAGTATATGTTGAAGATAAACGAGCTTTGAGGACAAGTAGTATCAGTTGGATGCAAGATAGAAGAGGAAGACATCATACAAACAACCCTCAATGGCTTGAGGAGTGAAGAGAAGTGGAATCCACTCATCACAAACATTCCTTAAAGAAACCCTCTACCACCATTCGATGAGATTATACCAAATCTTGTGGTTGAAGAGGCTGCTCAACAAGCAGGAGGCAAAAAAGGTAAGGACAACCATAGCCAAATGTTATATGCAGCTCGAGGTGGAGGAAGGAACTCAAGAGGAGGCTTGAGAGGAAAATGAAGAGCTATAAAAACACAGATTCTAGCCAACACAACTCGGAGAACAACAAGAAAAATTCTAATGACAACACATATCGAAGAGGTCGAGGAAGAAATAGAGGAAGAGGTCGAGGTTCATCCAATCCTCATAAAGGTATAACATGTTATCATTGTGTTAAAGTAGGAAATTATGCAAATGATTGTTGGAAAGAGAATGAAAGGCCAAATGGAGGAAGCCAAGGATCCAAAATAACTATGCAAGTACATCAAGTGAAGGAGACAAGCAAACCATGCTTGCCATGAAGCATGAGTACAACAACCCGAGAAGTGATGATAAAAAAATGGTTTATAGATTTAGGTTGTAGCAATCATATGACATGCCAAAGAGATTTATTCACAAATCTACAAGACCCAAGTCGAAAAGGATGTGTAGAGACCGGTGATGAAACTCAACACACAATTGAGCATTTTGGAGAAATCAAGCTTGGAGACAAAAAGGTATTGAGTGATGTTCTTCATGTTCCTACTATTGTAAAGAATTTGATTTCAATAGGAAAAATGATAGACAAATTATATCATGTTATCTTCAATGAAAAAGGCTGCTTTATAAAGAATCCAAAAGAAGGATTTAAGGTTGTTGCTCAAGGAAGGGGAGAAGATAGGATGTCCACTTTGGTCAATCGACAACCACATGGAAACGTGATGTATATTGAGTTTGGAAACAAGAAAATTGTTGAAATTGATTTGTGACACAAGAGGTTTGCACATATCAACATTCTTAAGCTCAAGGACATGAACAACCATGAAGTGGTTAGAGGTCTTCCAAGATTCAATGATGCTGGACTGCATGAGTTTTGTGAAGCATGCCAAGTTAGGTAAGCAAACTCAACAACCATCAAGAAGAGCAAGTACGTGGCAAGGAATGCCCTCGACTTGATAAACACAGATGTATGGGGACCATTACAACAACCATTGATTGCTAATAATAGATATTTTGTCAAATTTATTGATGCTCATTCAAGAAAAGTATGGATGTTCTGTATAGATAAAAAATCAGATGTGGTCTCTATGTTCAAGAGATTTAAAGCAAAAGCAAAAAAAAAACACGACTTTAAATAAATACCTTGAGGTCTGATGGAGGAAGAGAATATTTCTCCAAAGAATTTTTAGATTTTCTTTATGAAAATGGCATCAAATAACAATTTACATGTAGGTACACACCTTTGGAAAATGTAATTATTCAAAGGAAAAATATACATATCATAGAAGTTGCAAGATGCATGTTCAAGGAGATGAAGGTTCCACTAAACTATTGGGTTGAGGAAACTAGTATGGGTATTTATTTGATCAACAAGTGCACAATAGCTGGGGTGCATAATTTATCTTGGAAGGAGGTTTATTCCAATAAGAAACCTGAGTCATCAAAGAAGCAACCTACTATTGTCTTATCTTCTACAGAGGTAGAGTATATAGGATTGGCCACTGCTACTCAAGAGGCCATATGGATCAAATTGTTGTATACAGAATTGGGTTTACACACTACATCTCCAATGATTTTTTGGGGATAATACAAGTTCATTACACCTTGCAGCTTACCCTATTTAGCATGCTAGGACCAAGCATATAGAGGTCCGCTATCATTATGTGAGAGAGAAGCTATTGAGCAAGGATATTAAGTTGGCATATGTATCAACTAATATGCAATGTGCATACTTGTTGACTAAAGCATTAGATGGTACAAAACTTTTTAGGTTCAAATCAATGATGGGATTGCAGAATATTCATGAAGATTGAAGGTGAAGACCAAGCCTAAATGTTTGGCTTGAGAGGGAGTTGTTGGTGCAAAGTCCAATCCCACACATTTGGCTTGAGCCTCATAAAAATGTGAAGTTCCATGAAAACCATTGCTAGACGTGGGAATTTATCCTTTTACCTTTGTAAAAGTCATTTCCTTTTGTACTTGAAAATATTTGTAATCACCTACCAAAAATTCATGGACTTGTTAGTTAGAAAAGTGACTACTTCATTGAGGGAATGTCTCCTAGAATGAGGGATCATTTTTAGAGAGAGCTAGAAGTTTAATTCAAATTCAAATTTGAATACAACACTTATATAAAGTCACTTGAAAAAGTTGCGGTTAGTAGCTTCATTATCCAAGCTCTCCATTGCCATTTTGTATGTGTGTAAGGCCTACATTGTAGCCTACACTACTCTTCATCATAAGGCTATGATTATCAAGCCTATGATCTTGTACAACATTGCTCATTAATACATTACATCTTCATTGTTCATCTATGATCTCTCTGTTATAGTCATTCTTGACTATCAACTTGTGCTACTCATATCTCACTCATTGCTCTGCCAAATTCAATGATCTATAGCTTGTTGGAATTAGCTCTACGTTATCCACATGCTGAAAGAGTTTGAGGCAAATACATTTAGCAAATTTGGAGAAAATCACATCGAAGGACTCACTGGTCAAACTTTGTAGAGGTCCTAAAAAATCAGAGGTAATGATTAATTTGTTAAATTGATTGCTCTGTGTATAGTGGGTCATTTCAAGTGATTTCACTTGGAATCATTAGATTACTAAGCTAGTTAGATATCTCTAAAAGGAATTTACCAATTCCTACTGTACTGGCAGCACTAAGCATTACAAGTAGTAGCTGTGTGATAAAAAGTAGAAGGTTCTCTTGGATCTTTCTATGTGGAAGTAGTCGGCTTTTATTCAATCTTTTCATACATCATTTACAAAGTGCATAGGCACTTTTATGGTGTCATTGAAAAGCTAAGAGGGCCCACATATCATCTAAAAAGTCACAAAGGGCTGGTAGGAAGTAGGATTTGGCAGTACCTACTCATGACTTCAAGTGTCCATACATCTATCCCAACAAATCTGAGTATAAAATATGGTGTCCCATACCACCCTATTTTATATTCAGATTAATGTGTGGTGATACTTATCCTAAAGTGAAAACATCTCTTGATATAGTACCTTCTTTCTTCAATTCCTTACGAGAATTTTGAAGTTTGAGGCATTATCTCTAACTAGATTTTTTAGGTTTTAATCCCTTCACATGATCATTTTAGGATCTAGCGCTTTTCTTTGGGAACTTGAAAACCTTTTGATGGAACTTTCATCCTTCTTTGCTAGGGTTTTCAAATGAAAACCAATCTGAATTCCAAGTGCTTGAATTTTGACATATTCAAGTTCAATTGGTTTATTCTTGACCAATTTGTAGTGACAAAAGATTTTGACTTCTTATCTTTAGATTCCTTTCTTACTGATGCTTAAGGTATCTAACGTAGCCAGGAATTTACAAGAATCTCTCTACTGCATAAGTCTAAGCATCCACTCATGCTTTTTGGATTTGTACCAAAATCCCTTTAAGGATAGGCAAACATTATGGTTTTCCTTCCACAGACTTAAGTAGCATCTTCATAGTTGTATACTACACTCTTGGAATTCCTTCACTCTATTCAGACTTGGAATAGATTACTCTTTTCACAATTTTCCATTGGATAAATGGAACCTGAGTGAATAATTCTTGAAAGGTATTTTATTGCCAATACTTGGGCAAACTTCAGAGTAGTTCCAATTATACGTTCTTGGACAGTCATGGCCAAGCTTGTTCAAGTCTGGTTGACCTTGCAACTAGAATAAAGACTTATTCTTTATCTTTAAGATCTCCTAAACTATCAAAAGCTTCTTTGCTTACCTACGGGATTTTAGAGATTTTTCCCTCATCTTAGGTCTATTGATATATTTAGGTAGTGATGTGTGTGAACACACTAGGACCGCCGGGGCACTTTTTTCCCTCTTTAAAAGGTTTTTTTCCTCATATTCGATCTTGCAGAACAGCTAGGGATGCTTGGGATACACTTACCACATTGTACCAAGCTAGGAATGAGGCTCGTGTTGATTACCTCCAAAAACAATTGGAGAGTGAGCACATGAATGAAGGTGATTCTATGGACAGTTTCCTAACGAAGATCAAAGATTTGAAGGAACAGTTGATTTCTGCTGATGAGGTTATACTAGATAGCTCACTTGTGCAGACCGTTCTGAATGGTCTTCCTGATTCATATCAGAGTTTTACTTCTACTCTTCGGTTGATGATGAAAGGCAATCCGAATGTCTTATCATTTGAGGAGTTAGTCTATGTTCTATTGCAGGAAGATTAGTCCAGGCAGAACAGGTCCATTATGCGTGTTGTAGATCAAGCTTTCTTGGCTAGTAAGAAGGGCAAAGGAAAATGGAGCTCTTCTACTAGTAAGCAGAAATCTACAAATGTTGCACATTCGAAGAACCAAGATAAAGATGAGAAGAAATCAGAAAAGCAGAAATTGTTTTGCAAGTACTATAAAGGGAATGATCATATCATAAAGAACTGTCCAAAACTGGCTGCAAAAGAGGCAAAGAAAAAGGAGGTTGGAATGGTTGTTGCAGAAGCCTCTACACCAGAAACAGAGTCTGCTAATCTTGTGCAGGAAGAAGAATGGGCGTTTACTACTATTTGCAGTTTTGACCCATCTTCTCATGAGCAGTGCATGTCTGTAGTGGACTCAGATGTTTGGTACTTTGACAGTGGGGCGACCAAACATATTACCTCGCAGTGCAGTTTCTTCTCTTCACTCGAGCCTGCCCCTACACGGAATACTATCACATGTGCCAACAACTCCTCTTATCCTGTTATGGGAGTTGGTAAGATCATTCTGACTACTGCTGATGGTAGTTCTTTCACCTTGTCAGATGCCTTATTTGTGTCAGGGATCAAGAAGAATCTGTTATCAGTTTCTGCTTTAGCCAAGATTGGCTTGGTTGTGAAATTTGTTGATGACAGGTGTACAGTTCATGATCTATCAAATGGCGATGTGATTATTGCTTCTGGCATTTTATTTCGTGGGTTGTATAAGCTCATAGACTATGAAAGATCTATGAATGATTCGGCATGTGCAGTTCATGATTCTCAGGCTGTGTCAGATGCAAAGCTTTGGCATGCACGCTTTGGTCATCTGAATTTTGCTAGTTTGCTACGCCTGTAGAAATCTGATATATTGTCTTCTTTGCCCAAGCTTGAGGCACCTGGAAAACATGTATGTGAAGGCTGTATTTTGGGCAAAATACAGCGTTCCTCCTTTCCAAAAGATGGTTCAGTACGGGCTACGTAGAAATTGCAGCTTGTACATAGTGATGTCTGTGGTCCTATGCAGACACCCTCTTTTGGGAATTACCTTTACTTTGTGACTTTCATTGATGATTTTTTCAGGCATGCATGGGTATATCCACTCAAAGAAAAGTCCAAAGTGTTCATGTGCTTTAAACAGTTTTTGGTTTTGGCTTAAAATCTGTCAGCATGTAAAATGGGCACCCTCCGTTCTGATCGAGGGGGGGAATATATGTCTTCTAATTTTAATGCATTTCTGGCTGAATGTGGGATAAAACACTAGTGTACAGTGCCGTATACACCTCAATGGAATGGAGTTGCTGAACGAAAGAACAGGTCACTCATGGAGATGGCAAGATGCATGGTCAAGAGTCAGGCTTTACCACATAGTTTCTGGCTTGAGGCTGTCATGTGTGCAGCATATGTACTGAACAGGTGTCCCACTAAAGCGCTGCAGTCTATCACTCCATATGAGGCTTGGCATGACCGCAAGCCATCTGTTGCTCATCTGCGTGTTTTTGGTTGTTTGGCATATGCATTTGTGCGTGAAAAACATCACAGAAAATTGGATGATAAGGCAGTAAAATGTATTTTTGTTGGGTACAGTTCTGAAAGTAAAGGCTATCGTCTGTATCATCCACAAACTAAACGCATTCTAGTTAGCCGTGATGTTGTCTTTGTGGAAGATGCTATTGAGCCATTGCTTTCATGTACTAAGGAGACATCTGTTAGCTCCAAAGACATGTATGATACGTTGATGCCTCTTTTTATAGGTGGATAGTCTAGTGCTGATCCTAATGAGGCAACTTCTCAGCCTTTGCAGGTTTCATATGATGATGCAGATCATTCTATTTCTGATGCAGATTTACATGATGCACTTGTTGATGAGAGAGCTGATATTGAGCAAGCAAAAACTATGCCAAAATGGCTGGTGCAGACTTTGCGTGACAGCAAATTAGATGCACCTTTGTCATATCGTACTCGTTCAGGCTCTCATAGTTCCTCCTTTGCATCAGATTGCTATGCTATGGCTGCGTCTAGTCTCTGTGATGAGAATGAGCCTGTTTCTTTTTATGAAGCACAAAATTCAGAAAATTGGATGGCTGCCATGCAATCTGAATATGATGCTATAATGAAGAATGGTACATGGTCTTTATGTGACTTGCCTCCTAGCAAGAAGGCCATTGGCACTAAGTGGGTATACAAGCTGAAGCATAAACCTGATGGTACAGTTGATAGGTATAAGGCTAGGCTTGTTGCAAAGGGTTATGCGCAGGAAAGAGGCATTGATTTCGATGAGACCTTTGCACCTACATGCCGTATGACTACTGTTCGGAGCATTTGTGCACTTGCAGCCCATCATGGTTGGAATCTACATTAGTTGGACATTAAAACAACATTTATGAATGGTGACTTGCATGAAGAAGTGTATGTTTTTCAGCCCCGTGGCTTTGTGCAGAAAGGGCATGAAAACTAAGTGTGCAGGTTAAAGAAAGCATTATATGGTTTAAAGCAAGCACCACGTGCTTGGTATGAGAAGATACATGCCTATCTGGTTGCACATGTTTTTATAAACAATCCAATTGAAAGCACCTTATATGTTAAGCGTGCTAATGATGTGCTTCTGATCATTGTTGTCTATGTTGATGACATGCTGCTCATTGGTCCTATTGAGAAGCACATTGCTGATTTCAAGGCTGATTTGCATGCCTCATTTGAGATGTTTGATTTGGGGCATTTGCATCACTATTTGGGCATTCAGTTTATGCAAGTTGATGGTGGAATGGCTCTGTGTCAAACGAAATATACTGACACATTATTGCAGCATTTTGGCCTTGAAGACTGTAAGCCTATTGCCACTCCTATGGAGACAGGTTTACGATTGAGTTTTCATGATGCTGGAGATGCATTTGATGCTGATCTCTATCAGCACGCTGTTGGATGCTTGATTTACTTATGCATTACTCGCCCAGATATTCAGTTTGTTGCCTCACAGATGAGCAGGTTTATGCATTGCCTAGGAGTCACGCATTGGAAGGCGGTTAAGCACATCTTTTGCTACTTGAGTTATACTCAGCTACTTGGGTTGTCTTATCCCAAGGGGGGATCACTACCGCCAGTTTTGCATGCTTTTTCTGACTCACATTAGGCTGGTTGCTATGACACTCGTGTGTCCACCAGTGGTTTTTGCTTCATGCTTGGTAGCTAAAAATAGATGGTTGCTATGCAATGAGAATATGATGTTATTATGAAGAATGGTAATTGGTCTTTATGTGATTTTCCTCCAAGAGAAAAGGCCATTGGCAATAAATGGATATACAAGCTAAAGTGTAATGCTGATGGGAAAGTTGAAAGCTATAAGGCTAGTCTTGTTGCAAAAGGTTGTGCTCAAGAAAGAGGCATTGATTTGGATGGGACTTTTGCACCCACATGTCGAATGAATACTGCATAGAATCTTTGCACTTGTAGCCCATCATGGTTGGAATGTACATCACGTGGACACTAAAACTGCTTTTATGAATGGTGAGTTACAGGAAGAAGTGTATGTTTGTCAGCCCCATGGGTTTTGTGTAGAAAGGGCATGAAACCAAAGTGTGTAGGTTAAAAAATGACTTATATGGTTTGAAGCAAGCACCAACTGCAAGGTAGGAAAAGATACATGCCTATTTGATTGCACAAGGTTTCGAGAACACTCCAACTGAGAGCACCTTATATATTGAGGATGCGAATGATGGGCTTCTAATCATTATTGTCTATGTTGATGACATGTTGCTCAGTGGTTCTAATGAGAAGCATATTACTGATTTTGAGGATTATTTCCATGCCTCATTTTTAGAAGATCTGCAAACAGAGTCATCTTGTATGTTTAATATCTTGAGATCCCCTTAGCCAAATGTGATGAAAATTGATATCAAGTAATAAAACCATTAATCTAACTAACCCAAGTTAAAGTACATTAAATGATGGAGTATACATAGAGAAATTGATTCCATAAGATCACTATAATGATGAAGATGCAACAGAGAAGAATAGACAGAGATATACTTGACGAAATGTATCAAAATGTATATGCTAATGAACATATGATACATGGGAAGTGTAGTGGACTACTCATACATGCATTTAGCTCATTGTGTTCTCAGTGATGTAGCTCAATGACTATCACAATGACTATCTCTACCCCATGCCTAAAAACATCTCTATTTATAATCATGAATTTTACCTAACCTAAAAGTGTTCCTACACTTTAGGGAAGATTTGAATTGGTTCTTCCTACCACATGAGCCATGGGTTCAACCCCCTAAGTTTAGGAGATTCCTTACTCTCTTGCATTTTACATTTACCCAAGGTAAATACAACCAAATTGATTAGTAGGTGTTCATATATCTGATCCTCCATGTGAGATGCATAAATTAATGTGTAGTCCTAAGATATTAGCTAAGCACTTAGGCTTGCTATTTGCACCAACAATTTCCACTCATGCCAAAGATGCTTGAGTCTTCAGTCCTTCATGATCTATTATAATCCAATCATTAATTTGAACTTGTTTAATTTGTTTCCATCCAACCTTTTTGTCATCATATCTGCACATTGTTGATGTGTGGATACATATGAGAGTTGTATCTCCTTGCTCATGATGGTAATGAACTTCAATATATTTGATCTTAGCATGATAGATAGGGTTAGAAACAAGATTTAATGAACTAATGATGTCTCCAAATATATGTGGAGTTGAAGTATTCAACCCTAAATCTGAATCCACATAGCTTCTTGAGTAGCATTTGTAAGTCCTCTATATTCAGCCTCTATTAATGAAAGAGAAAATGTAGGTTGCTTCTTTGAATACCATGAAAGCAACTTTGTACGGAAAAAAGTGAGATAGCTTGAATTACTTCTCCTATCATCTTTAGATCCTACCCAACCTACATTAGAAAATAATTTGACATCTATATCAGATGTATATGGTTACTATAACCCTTCATTAATTGTGCCCTTCAAATATTTAGGATTCTTTTGGCTGCTTCCATGTGAGGCTTCCTTGGAGTGTGCATGAACTAACTTAGCACACCAACTCCATACCATATATCTAGTCTAGTTAGAGTAGCATAAATCAAGCTTCCAACTAAGCTTTGGTATATAGTCACATCTTCAATTAACTCACCTTCATGAGCACTTAGCTTCTAATACCTCCATGGGTGTACCTGAACTTTTGTATTTTTCATGTTAACTTGGTAAACATATCTCCAATGTACTTCCTATGATTTAAGAACATAACTTTCTCTATATACACCACTTCCAAACCTAGGAAGTATGTGAGAAGGCCAAGATAAGTGATCTTGAAATCTTCCTTCATTTGAGCATTGATCCTTCTAGTTCCATCTGCATCGCTTCCTATAATGATTATATCACTCACACATACACATAGGTATATTACTTTTGAGTGGTTCCTCTAGATGTTGAGGGGGAAAGGATCTGCCTTTCTTACCATTAAAACTTTATCCTGCAATTAAGTGAAAAGTCTATGATTCCAAGCTTTAAGAGCTTGCTTCAAGCCATACAATGCTTTCCTTAACCTGCATACATATTTTAGTCCATCTCCTAGAGGGGAGTTCTTGTAATCCAGATATCTTGTCTCATACTTACGATCCCAGGTTGTGGGATCTCCTATATCATCTCTAGTCCAATTTTCCATACCTATTGGTCCCGGGTTGTGGGACATCTTGTATCGACTACATCTTCTTGTATTATTTCCCCTACGGGGGTGTTCTTGTAATCATAAGTGTATTTTGGGAATCTTGTCTACTATAGTCAGAGAGCACAATCTAGTGCTCCCGTGACATCATCTACCTTTATCCCATTGATCACTTGTCTTACTATTTCCTCTTCATCAAGGACACCTCCAATGCTTCCAAGTTGATCTATTATGTCCTTCATTTTGGTGAAAAAATCAAGCACACTTTTCTTGGGCATTCTCTTGAGTGTGGTGAACTCCATCCATAGTTGATCCTTCCTTGCCTTGGTACTTAATGAGAGGAACGCATCAAGATCATTCCAAGTGTCATGTGAAGTCTTGCAACTCTTGATGTGTCAAAGTAAAAAATTAGAGATTGAGTTGAGAATATATGACCTGGCTAGAGCATCCTTTGAGGACCAAGTGGTTAGCCTCTCTTGTTCTTCTTGAATTGGTTGTCCTTTGCTTCTGAGGATTGGCATCATCTTATCTCCACATATGTAACCATAGAGGTTTCTCCCTTGAATACAAGCCTCCATTCTAAGTGACCAAGGTGAGTAGTTACCTCAATCCAATTTTTTTAACCCGACTACTTGGATTTTCTTATCCTAAGGGGGATCAATGGCACCAAATTTACATGCTTTCTTTGACTTTGATTGGGTTGGCTTCTATGACACTCATGTGTCCATGAGTGGTTTTGATTCATGTTTGGTAGATCATGAATATCTTGGTTGAGCAAGAGGCAGTCTATTGTGGCTACTTCTAGTTGTGAGGTGGATTATAAGGCAACTTTCACACCAATTGTTGGGCATGTATGGCTCTGATACCTTCTGCTTGATTTAGTTGTTGGTTAGTCTTTTTCCACCACCATCTTTAGTGACAAAGAGAGTGCATTGGTAGTTGCGAGGAACCTTGTGTTCCATGATTACACAAAGCACATTGCGGTGCATCATCATTATGTCAAGGAGAGTTTCTCTGTCGGAGAGATGAGTTTGTCATATGTACCCACATAGGATAACATTATATCTTTTCACAAAGGCTCTCCTTTAAGAGAAGTTTGAAGCTTTCTACAAAGCTTTGAGCTCAATTCCTCTTGTGGATTGATCTCTTTCCACATATACTTGGGACTTCCTTATACATGAGTTCCGTCTCCTTCACTACATCACTCCTTGAGGGGATCTGCTCATATATTTTGATATTGATGTGAACCAACACACTTAGGACTGCCAAGACACTTTTTTTCCTCTTAAGGAGGTTTTTCCCCTGGCTTGTATATACGTGTATAACCCAAATGGGTTACTTTTCTATGTACATTCACTTGTTAATAGTCTTAGCCTTTTGCCCACATTGCATGGTTGATGTATAATGTGAACACTTGGGCACACATGTGGTCATCTTCCTATGTAGTTCTTAAAGGATATGGTGGCCTGATCATTATCTCACCTCCCATTTGATTATTTGGCACTCTCTTATTATTTGGTAAACCAAAATGAACATGAATTTTGGGTGGAATATTTTGCCAACTATTTCACCCTAGAATAGGGTTTCCTTGGCTTTGTTGTTGACTTTTTGGATTTTGAAAAGTGTTTGTCTATTTGCTTGGAGGAAACACTAGCAGACCCAAATATTGGAGTCTAAATATCTCCATATTAGTAACTTCTCAATATTATCTCTTATGTTGATCTAGGTATGTGAATCTTGATGAGTCTTATGGATCATTAAGCTCATAAATGGTAGCAAAATTGATATAATTTCCAATTAAGGCATTGTTTCTTGAACAATGTATCTATCTCAACAATTAGATAAAAGTCCATCATATCATCATGTTGAGGAATTCTATCTCCTCTCAAGACATTCACTACATCATAATTTCCTCTTGAGGTAGTATATGGCTCTGTTCTATCCGTACTGTTTGGTTTATTTAATTCCTTAATCTCTCCAATTTCATTGATTCCCTTGGGTAGGGCAATCATTTACTACAAGTTTCCTCGTTTATCTATGCACAAACCTTTCTCAAGCTTCACTTATTGGTCTTTGGAAAACTTGAGAGGTTTTTGAGTTTTTCAATTTTACAACATATCTATTGAGTCTATCTAGGTATATAGGCACTACATACAAGTTTGTAGAGGCATACTACAAGGAAGTTCTATAGTCCCTATTGAGCAAAGACATGAATTCTAAAGAGTAGAAAGAATTGTACATATCTTCATAGGTTGAAATTAGACGACTTCTAGAATCACTAAAAGTACAAAATAGATTGATTGGATGCTTCTTTGGTTTCACACTCCCTGCTGATGAGATTACACTCCTTCGGCTTCCTAAGACACATCATGATCTTAGGTTCATTCACAACTTATGAAATCTTACAATTTTCTAGCCTTAAGGTCTTTTTGTCTTCACTCTAGAATGTTTTCTGATGTGTGGATTTGAATCAAAGTGGGATTTTTGAGCAAGGGACTCCCTAATATCACTTCTCGATCAATTATGGTTTGTTCCACAAAATTCATGATAGATGATACTTAGGCTTACTCATGATACACGACACTTGAAACTCATGATATGATACTTGGCTAGAGGAGACATGATAGATGGGAAAACGATACACGACACTCTAGGTTATGATACATGATACACAACCTAGGAATAGTGAAATACAATACTTGAGGGTATCAAGGACACACAATACTCGGGCTGCATGATACAATACTCAAAACATATGATACACGACACTTGCTAAGGTGATATGATACTTCTCAGAGGGATACATGATGTGAAGGAACTTCAATAATATAAAAAATACATGATAATCACTGAGGATGCCACATGACACTCAATACTTTAGTACCACATAATGATAATCAACTAGCCACAATACATGATACCTAGGTATTACGATACTTAACTAGGTCTTCACATTCAATATCTTCACACTGACACACTAACCATCATGTAGGTAGCTTTCCTTAGTCCTCATCTTCGGCAATGGTGCAAAAAATGTGTGCATTAGACTCACAAGGTCCTATGCACTCATGACAAGTTAGATTAACTAGCCCTCACATGTCCAATAATTGCACACACTAGTGTTTTAGTATAAACATTAAATTATTAGAAGGAGATTATGACCGAGTCAAGTGCATGAAGACATGTGTTCTAGTGACGATAGATGTGGGAATGCATCAAGTAATGCATGCACAAATTTATATCCACATCACATGACACGTTCTACATGCAGACATGTCTTGATACTTGGTGTAGCAAGATACACTAAATCGCCAATTTCTCTTAGCTATGATACATGACTAATAATAATAGAGGGTTTATTTCAAAGAAACAACCATCGGATGGTAGTATTTGGGTTCAATTGGACTACTCTATATTTACAAAGGGATAGATAAACTTTTGGCTATCCATTTGGTTATTGATTTCATATACTCAATAGAAAATAGTGAATGGATGTCTCTAATAGTAGTAGCACCAAAAAGGAATGGAAACCTTAGGGTTTGTATAAACTATAAGAAAGTAAATTCTGCATCTATTAAAGATAGTTATCCATTACCAATAATTAATTACTTACAAGAAAGAGTGACTCAAAAAGAGGACTATAATTTCTTGGATGGCTTCTTTAGATACAAAAAAGTTCCAATTGCATTTGAAGATCAACATAAAACAACCTTTGGATGCCTATAGAAGTATGCTTACACCATTTGGTTTAACCAATACACCATTCACATTCCAAAGGATAATGTGGCTTGTATTCAAGGATTATGTGTACAAATATGTGATCTTCAAAAGTAGAAATTTCTTTCTGCTATGAGGACACATATCATTTGAATTGGGCTAGAGAAGTAGAGTATTCTGTGCTTGAAGAAGAGAAACATGATTATTTGGAGAAAGCACATCTATGTAAATCATTCTTGCATGCTTCAAAGATAGCGAATCTAAGTAATTTGGAAAGATTGGGAGCCCATGACAACATAAAGAAAGAGATGTGGATACTTATGTGTCTCAATGTGAACAATGTACACAGAAAGAGTTGTTACAATAAGTGAATTTATCTTAGTTTCAAAAAAATCATAACTAGAGTGAACACATAGTGGAACAAATTGAAACAAGACTCTCAAGAAAAACTAGAACACAATAATTCAGATACAAGGTACCCTGCAAGAGATGTGTAAGGAATTTGTCTTGATAAATAATTATTTGTAAATGAGGGGAACAGATCCATACGTAATAATCTGTGTTCACAAAGAGAAATGCTTAGAAATGTTGGGATTAGCTCATCCAGGAGTAGCAAGAGGAGTCTTTTCTATTGATAGGACTTCTATGCTGATCCTATATTCATAGTTTTGGTGGCCAACTTTGTTCGAAGATGGGAAGACCTATGAAGAGAGTTGTGATATTTGCCAAAGAACAAAATGCCTAATTAGTAAAGGTGAAATTTCTTTGAAACACTTACTTTATAATGGATCTTTTAGCGAATGGGGATTGGAATTCATTGGGGGAACACATCCACTAGCTAAAAACGTTCATGTGGATTACGTAATAGTGACAATTGACTACTTAACCAAATGGGCTCAAGCAAAAGACACTTCAAAGAATGATGCTTGAACAACTACTAAGTTTTTGTATGAGAATTTCATAACTAGATTTGGACTACTGATTGAATTGATAAATAATAAGGGAACTCATTTACTAGATCTAATATAAAATCTTTGACTCAACACTTTATGATAACTTCTAGGAAACTAACAACTTAACATTCCCAAACAAATTAATTAGCGGAGAATACAAATAAAATCTTGTATATTGTGATATCTACATTGGTAAAAACCAAGAGAACACACTATGATATGCAACTTTATTATGGAAATATAGATTAGCATACAAAACACCAATAGGAACTACTACCATCAATCTAATGTATGGATTGAATGCTTTCTTACCAATATAATTTTTGATACCTGCCCTTAAGATAGGAAAACAATTTACTTAGATAGTTAATGACCTTTTTGATGGAATTGTGGGGTTAGAAAATTCGGGAACATCTAGATTGAAATCATTCATGAGTATATGTGTAGGGAAGACGAGAGAGAAGGTTTACTATGATCTAAATATCAAAGACAAAGACTTTCAATAAAGGGATTTCATTCTAGCATACACACTTATAGAACATAGTAAAAAAATGGAAAAAAAAAGAGAACATGAACATTACATTCGGTACAAAATTAGTCCTAGTGGAGCTACAACTTGGAAAAAAAGATGGGGAATTCATGCCAAACTATATATCTAGATGTATCAAAGTATACTTTGACCCTTTCACTATAGAAATATGGATAAGACTACAACAATAGCAAAAAAGAAAACGAAGAAAGAATGATAATACGACAAGAATCTAATGAGGAGGAAAAAGAAGGAATTAGAAAAAGGAGGGAGATGAGAGAAGAAATGGAATGTGACGTTGTTGAGAGGAAAATAAGTGATCATCTACCACTAGTGGAGATGCAATATCAAGGGAACAAACATTACCGCTTTTTAAACACAGGAGTGCACGTAAACCTAATCAATTCTAAATTGCTGAGTCAAGCAAGAAAAAGAAAGATTAACCAAAATAAATTGATTAAGAAAATTCATGGGCAAAGTTTTCTTCTTTATCAGTTTCCAAGATTGAATTCAGGATAAGAGATGCGAATACCTTGGTAGAATGTGAGGAATGGATTGAAGAGTTAATGTCTGAAAGCTTAATTCTAGGGAATAATTGATGAATCATAACCAAATTTTTGTGGACTTTGAAGATAAATTTTTAAAGCTAGAAGTGAAAGGAAAATCTATGAGAATTGTGTTTGTGAGTAATAATTTGACAATCTTCAACCAAATGTACACAAGGCAAAAATGGAAATTTCCAAATTTCCTATTGAAGACATTCCAGAAGAACTAGGCAATACAATTTTACATAATCAAATATAAAAGATAATTTTAGATCTCAAAAGGACAAATTAAATAGAATACAACAACAAAAAGTCATAAAAAATGTGAGATGAAATCTAGAAAATTAAAGTAGATAATAAGAAAAAAGAAAAATAAGTCACCAACTAAAGGTCACTAACAAGATAGTTAGATAGGCTTAGAGACCTACGCAAGAGGTGAAAGAAGACTTTTAAAGATCTTTAGAGATGAAGAGAAAAATAGAGATAGAGAACGAAACACAATAAGGAATTTAAATATCAAGTAGAAAAAGATAGACGCTAGTGTTTCTTAGAATTTTAATCTTATCTTTTTTTTTTTTGACAAAGAGAGTGAATCACTTATGTTCCAATTGTACAATTAGAAGAAATAACCTTGGCTGACAATGATGTTCACATTGATGAAATTTTCTGAGTGGAGAGAAGAGATGAAAGCATGTGATGAGTTATGTGAATTTTATCTTTTAGTGATGCGAATTCTTTTCATGGAATAGTATTGATTTATGTGGAGTACTTTCTTTTTTTTCTCCATAGGAGAATGACTAAAGGACTTCGAATTGCAAATTTGAATGTGGATTTAGTGTCCTTCTTAAGAGGAAATTGGTTTTTGCATAGCAAAGCAATACAAGAAATAGTAGGTTTGGAATCATAGAGGAGCAACAATTGCATGAAGAAGAACAAATAGAAAAAGAGTTAAAATAATACATCAAAATTTCTCGGAAACATATTTTTATGGTGAAAAAATGGAGTTTCAAATTTACAATGATTTCCGAAGAATTTTATGACTTCTAAATATCGAAAACAATGCATAAGATATGGAAAGTAGTTAGATGACACAAGGTTCTAGGAAAACTAGCCTAGGTGTGAACAAGTCATGAGTTCTTTGTAAGAGGTCAAAAGGAACAATTTTGAGTTTGAACTCATCGATCAATTTAAAAATCAAGATAATGAGTAATTCAAAGCTATAATCAGACCATAATAAGCCAACGAAACACTAATGTTTTATCCCATGGGGACTAAAGTGAATGTAAGCTTTGTAAAAAAGAATGCCTCTTCTTATGTTAGATATACCAAGTTCACTGAGGATAAACCCAATGACGAATAGGCTACAAGAATGATTTTGCAACTACTATGTTTCCCAACGCTTCCAAGATACACAATGCATCACAAGCCAATAACCCTGATTTGTGATGAATAATAAAGACAAAAGCAAACCTTTTCTAGTAGAACCACAAGGAATACTAGGACATAGCAACAGTTAACATGACACATTTTCATCACTTCCTAATTGAGCATTTTGTCCGAACGGGCGTCGAGCACGTGCCATTGTCTAAACGATGTTAATCTCAATGTTATTTTTAATTTTTGGACTGATGTTGATCCTAGCGACGTAAACATTAGTGTCACTCATTTGGTGTCACTTATACAACTTAGTAGTAAACATCCCTTATATGACTTATCCACTAGTATCACTTATGTGAGGCTATCGATTGTCGCTTACGCACCGCAAATGCGTTGCTTAAATGACACAACTATTTTTCGAGAACACAATAGTTTTTCATCACTTATGTGATGGATGCCTTTCATTAAAAAAAATGTTGCACCACTCTTCGATCCTCATTTATGTGCATCTGATCAAGGAGATCTTCAATGTCGAGATCTACACTGTGGTTACGAGATATTTTTGGATCTCTCTTTTTTCTAATCCCTCTCTTATTCTCTCTCTCTCTCCTTCTTTTTACCTCTTTCTCTTTCAATTTCTATCTCCCTCTCTATTTCTCATTTTTGCTCATCTCTTTTGATCTCTCTCTCTCTCTCTCTCTCTCTCTCTCTCTCTCTCCCTCTCTCTCTCTCTCTATCTCTCTCTTTATTACACGTTATTCAAAAATTTCACCAAACATAAAATATGGCTAATTATTGTAAGTATACTTTTCATTGGTTCTATATAATTTAAATTGTTTTATTTTCATTAATTAACATACTCTCACTTACTCATTCATATAAACATATACACATATACATGACCATGCACGCTCACACATATACACACATACACATGCACATACACACACACATATACACACACATACACATATACATGCAAATACAGTTATACGTACACATACACATACACACACATACACATGCATATGCATAAACATATCTACAAGCACATAAAAGGATATGCATGCATGCATTACTGCATATACACATAATTATACACACGTTAACACATACTTATAAACATGCATGCCCATACAAATGGATGCAAATGAAGATGCATGTACATGCATCCACAAATGTATAAACATGTATATACCTACATATACACATACACACACAACATACATATGCATATATATATATATATATATATATATATATATGTATATATATATATATATATATATATATATATATATATATATATATACATACATACATACATACATACATACATACATACATACATATACATAGACACACATATACACATGCACAAACATATATACATTTTCATTAATTACTACCACACAATTCAAAACATAACTGGAATGACAAAATATATAGATATAAACAAAATATGTATATCAATGTAAAATATATATCCAATGTAATATATCAATCATCGTGATCATCATCATCCACATTATCATGTAAGTCTCAATCATTATCATCATGATCGTGCTCATCATCACGATCATCCACATGATCTGATGTATCTGTAGTGACATCATGGGTAGAGGTGTGAGCACTGTAACGATCTAGATCATCTTGCGTGTGTCTATCTCTCCATCTCATCCATATTTGCCTCTCCATAATACTCCTATATTACATATAACAAACATAAATAAATAAAACATCTAAAAAATCAATAAAAATGAAATTTAGTAATACTTACAAAAGCATTTGGATGACCTTGCATGTACTCACGGAGACACTGATATCCACAAGGTGTAGTAAGATTGATTTCCTTTTTCATAAGATATCCACCATAATACCTTTGCCTTATTGAGACAAATAAAAGAGATTAATAATTAGTCCTAAAAAAAACTATAGTTTCATTAATATATATACTTAAAAATATAGCTACAAAACCATGATGGCCCATTTGGCCTAAATGTGATGTATGGCCTGACTCAACTCTCTTATTTCTAGTAGCCTAAATTTATTTAACGAAACAAAAATACATAGAGTAAGTGTAAAACATTTATAAAATATATGAGAACTATAAGTCATAGTAATATAAACTATTTATTTGTATACCTTCTACTGAGGAAATGATTCTTGAAGACGTAGCTGTCTATGAAAAACTACCACATCTCAGGTGGTATGTTAGGTCTTCTCTTATTTTGTTCTACCATACAATATCTCGTGTTATTTTGATCTCAAACAGAAAAAAAAGATCATAATAAAAAAACACTAAATTTATAAACATGCATACACAGACACAAATACACACACTTACACATTCATACTTAGAATTATACATATGTACTTACACATATACATACATACACACACACACACATATACATACATACATACATACATACATACATATATATATATATATATATATATATATATATATATATATATATATATATATATATATATATATATATATATATATATATATATATATATATATATATACATACATACACATACAAAACACATACACACATACATATGTAATACACTTATAGTTTTGTATGTGTATTTATATTTCAAAATGTATATTTATGTATATCTAAATATGTGTATGTATAAATATGTACATGTGAATGTGTGTGTATGTAAATAATCAGATTATTAATATCTAGTACATTTATTTGCTGCATAATCAGATTATGATCAATTAGAGTTCAATGGTATTAAGACAATGCATCAAGAAATGATACTATATTTTCTTGATACCAATACCTCATCAAGATCAATGGCCTTGAAGACCATGCATATCAACTACTAGAAGGTTCTTGTTGTATCGATACAATACAACTTCCTGAAAAAGGTCTATGGATATGTGAAATATATCATCTCATATATTGAGAGCTCACAGAAAAGATCAAGTTGAATCTTGTACCAACCTTTAAGCATCAACAAGCTTTCCTAGAGAGTGCTACTAAGGATACTGAGATACCATACGTTGTACTTCCTAAGATGGCGTGATCACATGGTGGACATGTGAGGAACAACAGAGGGTGCATCAGTGGGTTTTGTGAAGCATTGAGATTCACAAGAGAAAGGTGGATCAATATTTCTAAAAATTGACAAGAGGTGAGGAAGAACAAGATAGGTCTATTGATATGAAGAAGAAAACGGTGCATGAGTTTGTACAACTTGAAGAGGAAATAGAGTCATTATAGATGAACGTTGAGGATTGAGGATATATATAGCTCTATTTTTGAGTATGAAATTTATATCATGTATGTATATATATGTGTGTATATATATGTATGTGTATTCGTGTGTGTTATATACATAGTGCTAGTATGCACACATGTGTGATTCATGTGTATGTATATACATGCATGTGTATGATATATGTATGCATGTGTTAGTATGCACACATCTATGTATTCATGTGCATTTATGTGATATATGCAAATTGTGTTTATAATTGTGTATCCATGTATTTCTTATATGTGTGCATGTAGGCATGTATTTGTGATGTGTATGTATCTAAATATGTGTTTTATAAATATGTATGTGTATATACATGATTTGTATATATCTTTATATGTAATATTGTCCTTGTTGATTGTGCTAAATATATATACATGCATAAGGTTGGCAGGAGAGACATCTCTCTAGCTAGTGGTGGTAGGACTAGATGCAATATGTATATATATTTAAACCATATGACAAATGCACATGGGTACGAAAGCCAAAAAAAGTACTTGTGCATGACTGCTAAGTCAGATAAGGTTTCTTGACTGGAGTTTTTGTTTTTTCAATGCTCAAGTCGATTTACTATATTCTATGTGTTATTTATACAGATACGCACATAAATATAACAAAGAAAAGCAATGCATACCGTGCATTATTAGGACAATGTGTGATAAGTATTCACATCTCTTTCAAACACCATTTATGTGATCACCCAGTGCTAGATTCTATCTCCAATGAACTAAGTTCATACTTTCAATCTTTCTCTCATCAAACTCACTACAAAATAAAAAAAAATCATTTAATTAAAACATAAACTATTCATCTGAATTTATATGTAAATTTTTACTTACTTCCATTTCTAGTGAACAAAATGAACGTAGGAGTCACATAAAGCTCTCATTCTTCTTTTAAACTCCAACCCATGCCTTATATATACTATATTTCCCTCATACTCTATGTCGCACTCCAGCCCTTCGCTATCTATGCATGTACTCATAGACACCTCTATTGTGCTCTCATGAGTTGGAAGTGGTATAGGTGTTCTAAAAATAAATAGATAGAAATGAATAAAAACATGTGCTATAATATCATTAAAAATATTAATTTATGGAAGGAAAACATAACTATGGGCAGATAAATCTCTTCCTACAAATGAAGCCACAGAGGAGCCTTCGTTTGGGCACTAGGTAAGCATATGGATGGTAAACTCTAATTACTCATCGAGTATGTCTGCACACTCATGCATGTGTTTCTATGTGTGTGTATGCATGTGCTTGTAAAGTGTGTTTGCATATGTATGTGTGCATATGTGTGTATCTATGTGTGTGTATACATGTGGTATGTATGTGCATGTGATTGTATGTGTGTATATATCCATGTGTGTGTATGTGCATGTGTGTATGTATGTATACATATGCAAATGTATGCATATGTGTGTATGTATGCATATGTGTGTATGTATGCATATGAGTGTATGTATGCATGTGAGTGTATGTGTGTGTATATGTATGTGTAATTATTTGTATGTATATGTGTATATGTGTATATGTGTATATGTGTATATGTGTATGTGTGTGTATGCATATGTGTGTATGTGCTTGTGTTTATGTATGTATACATATGCATGTGTGTGTAAAAATGCATGTGAGTATGTATGCACATGTGTGTGTATGTATGTGCATGTGTGTTTTGTGTGTATGTGTGTGTATGTGTGTATATGCATGTGAATACATAAGTTTGTATGTGTGTGTATGCATCTGCTTGTATGTGTGTTTGTGTGTCTACATATGTATGTAAGTATGTATGTATGTATGTATGTATGTATGTATGTATGTATGTATGTATGTATGTATGTATGTATGTATGTATGTATGTATGTGCATGTGTGTATCTGTGTGTGTATGTATGTGCATGTGTGTGTCTACATCTGTATATGTCTGTGTATGTATGTGCATTTGTGTATATATGCATGTGTATGCATAAGTTTGTATATGTGTATATGTGTGCATATGTGTGTATATGTGTGTATATGTCTCTGTATGTATGTGCATGTGTGTGTTGTGTGTATATGTGTGTATATGCATGTGTATGCATAAGTTTGTATGTTTGTGTATGCATCTGCTTGTATGTGTGTGTGTGCATGCACGTGCTTGTATACTGTGTTTGTGTGTGTATATGTGCATATGTGTGTATGTGTGTATGTATGTGTGTATATGTATGTTTGTGTATGCATATGTGTGTTTGTGTGTGTATACATATGTATGTATGTATGTATGTGCATGTGTGTGCATGCATGTCTATGTATGTATGCATGTGTGTATGTATGCATGTGAGTGTATGTGTGTGCATGTGCATGTGTGTGTATGCATGCATGTGTGTGTATGTATGCATATGAGTGTATGTATGTATGTGAGTGTATGTGAGTGTGTCTATGTGTGTTATGTATTTGTAAGTATTTGTATGTATGTATGTCTGTATATATACATATATATATATATATATATATATATGCATGTCTAAGTGTGTGTGTGTGTATATATGTATGTGTAATTATCTATATGTGCATGTGCATGTGTGTGTCTATGTGTGTGTATGTATGTGTAAGTATCTATATGTGTATGTGTATATGTATGTATGCATGTAAGTGAATGTATGCATGTGAGTGTATATGTGTGTCTATGTGTCTGTATGTATGTGCAAGTAACCATATGTGTATGTGTGTATGTATATGCGTGTGTATGTGCTTGTGTTTATGTATATATACATATGCATGTGTGTAGTTATGTATACATATGCATGTGTGTGTGTACAAATACATATGAGTACATATGCACATGTATGTATGTATGCACATGTGTGTATGTATTCACATGTGTGTATGTATGCACATGTGTGTATGCATATATGTGTGTGTATGTGTATGCATGTGTATAAACCTGTCTATGTATGTATGCATATGCATGTGTATGCATGTGTGTATGTATGCATGTGAGTGTGTGTGTTTGTGTGTCTATGTGTTTGTATGTATATGTGCAAGTTTCTACATGTATATGTGTATGTGTATATGTGTATCTCTGCAAGTATCTATACGTGTATGTGTGGTTACCCATATCTTTGGATTTGTAAATGTGTGTGTATGCATATCATATATTTGTGCAGTTGTGTATGTGTGTGTATGTGTTTATGTATGTGTGTGTATATGTGTATATGTGTGTATGTGTGTGTATGCATATGTGTGTATGCATGTGTCTATGTATGTATGCATATGCATGTGTGTGTATGTATATGTGAAAGTATCTATATGTGTATGTGAACGTGTATATGTCTATGTGTGTGTATGATTTTATGTGTATATGTCTACATCTATGTGTGTGTGTATATATGTGTATATGTGTGCATGTGTGTATGTATGTGCATATGTGTGTATGCATATGGTTGTATGTATATGCATGTATCTTTTCTCATTCAATCCCTCCTTCACTCCTTCGCTCTCATTACCTTGTTTGCTCTTGTTCACTCTCCTTCGCTCATTTGGTGACTCCTTTGCTCGTTCGCTCTCATCCTCTCACTTGATCCCATCACAAATGTGCTAGGAGAAATCATTTGTTTGTTTCAAATTCATGGAGCATTGCTTATGTGACGTTGTAACATCACATCTAGCTTGCAATTATCACTAAAACCATCACTAAGCATTGATGCTCATAACCATGGCAAATGTGCATCACTCTTGCGATGTTGCTCATCGTTTATTCGATGTGCTCAATTTATTTTTTTTGTTTCTCTTTTGAAGTGTGGCATATGCGGCACTACCTAACGTGATCATTGCATAGGCGACTATGCTCGTTGTTTTGCAATTGGGGGCATCACTATGTCCCCTTTATTCTTTCAATGTCATGTCCTTATATATACATGAGTAGTTGAAGGAGGCACCTAAGCAATAGGGCACTAAAACAATTCATAAATGGAGTTTATGTACTCAGAAACATCGTTTATAATGTTTTGGGCATTACGGAAAAGCTTCAATTGTCATCGAAGACTCAGGTATTGAGAGGGGAAATACTGGGAGTCAAGAGTCCCAATGAAGAAAATCGATGATATAGAAATCACAAATGAAAGAAACAAGATAGTATTACAAATTCAACGTAGATTAAAGAAAAAGAAACTTGATCCTAGGAAGATTGTATTTGAGGAGGAACTAGAAACAAAAGAGGACTTGAAAGAAGATCAGAGAAAAGTATAGGTTGATGAAGAGCCACATCCTCCTCAAACTTCTAAAGAACAATTGTACTATGACAAGAGAGCTTATTAAGAAGCTCAATATCAAAAGAATGCTAAAATAGAGCTAGTGTTCATAAAAAAGGAAGAATCTTCATTGGCTTTACTCTTAGGAATGATTAGGACCTCCTAAAAAAAGGATTACAGTAGTACCCGTGGTGAAAAGAAAAAAGAAAGAGCCCACGATGAAGCAAAAGATTAGAGAAACAAAAACAAAGGAAAAGAGTGATTAAAAAGAGAATCAAATCCTTGTTGATGATTTGGATGGAGGATCTCACCCAATTTAGAAAATATATCTAGACATTGAGGATTAAGGAATAATGAAGACATATAAAAAACCCAGAAAGAGACACAAAAAAATGAAGATATTGATGTGGAAGCCTTCCTACTGAGGAGTTGGAATCTATTAGAGCTAGATACTACAAGTAACGGCTGCTAGAACATCAAGCTTACACTATGCTTGAGGTGGATTTGATCTACATCAAATGCTTTCACATCGAAAGAATATCTGTTGGAGAGTTCTTTTTCATATGCTCATTTATTGTATCTTTTGAGAGATTTTTCATGGTTCATTTACCGTTGTAAAAGACTTGAGCTTTACATATGTAAAGGTAGAAATAGAGAGCCCAAATCCCACCAATTTGTGGTGGTTGAAGTTGTGTTCAATCAAGCAATCAATCACCTAAAAGTAGATCAAACTAGATCTTCACTTTTCCTAAATTGTAGGAAAGTGAATTGATTCCCTTCAACAACCATTCCCACCTTCATTTGAATTCAAATTTCTCTTGTAGAAGTCGTGGAACACTCCTAGACTCTATATAAAGACTTGAAATCACTTCTACATTACATGGAAGCAATATACATACACTTGTGACCATCATTGTCTTGCTCCTTCAATTCTCTGCATCATCTTCTTCGCCAATAGTAATCTTGTAGAGGCTACTGCTCTCTCTCCAGAGCTCCAAATTGAGTGCAAGATGGTTCATTAGAAAGGTATAAGTGTTTATTTTATGCCTAAACATTTTCAAATCATTTTGTTCATTAGATTGGGAGAAACCTTAGTTTTTCTGTCTCGGGGTCAATCTCTACGTATTCTTGAAAAATAGGAAGTACCACCGGTGAATGTCGCATTCATTCCTATAGCATACTTTGCTTATTCCTTATACTTTTGCGCATTTAATAAACGCAACTCTATGTGTATCACTCCCATAAAAGGATTTTTTCTAATTGTAATCATGGTGGTATCTATGGGCATTTGAAGTTCATTGTCTCTTCCATAGATAGTAAGTGTTTTGAGCTAGTCGACCCGCGAACCTATGTGTTTTGTATGGATTCATTCTCCTTGATGCTAAAAAGTACATAGTGCATTTCTTTGCACTTATCGCATGCCTATAAGGTCTATTTGAGTCTCCATAAGCTCAAGGGTTGGTCTTGTGCTGGTTGGCTTGACCAAACTTCATCGCTTCGAAACCCATTTTCTACCTTCTACAAGCTTCTCCAAGTTCTTTCAGTGGTATCAGAGCTAGATCAAGATGGGCGACGGCTTTCCCTCAATGATCGAGAAGCTTGATCGACACAACTACGCGGCTTGGAAAATCAGAATGGAGGCATATTTGCAAGTTAGAAATTTTTATGGAATTGTAGCAGGTGATGAAGCTATGCCTATTCCAAGATCCAAACGAGGAACTACACAAGAGGACATAGATAGGCTCACACTTTGGTGTGCAAGGGATGCTCAAGCAAGGTCGTACATACTAAACTCTATCTCTGACTTTCTATTATCACATATTAGAGGATGCAAGACATCTCAAGGGACTTGGGATGCCCTCGAGACTTTCTTTTCTGCTTGTACCAAAGCAAGAAAGAATCATGTTTGGAACGAGTTCAACCAAATGAAGAAGACACCTAAACAAACCATCATAGATTTTGTTACCAAGGTCAAGGAGGTTGCGGATCAGTTAGCATCCATTGGAAAGCTGATTGAAGAAGAGGTCATCATGAGGCAAATTCTCAACAACATTTGAAGTGATAAACAATGGCAATCCTTCACGAGCACTTATGATCTCATCATGGATGTGCAAACTCCAGACTTCAACATCTTCTTGGGCAACTCTTCAATAAAAAAGCTAACAATAGCATAAAGGAAGGTAACTCTTATCATGGTAATTCAACTAGTGCTCTATATGCAGATAAGAAGGATAAGAAGTAGAAAGGCAAGAAGAAGGAAGAACATGAAGAAGAGACTTCTCAAGCCAACTTTGCAAGCAAGAGCAAGTGGAAAGGGAAGAAGAAAGGACCAAAGCAAGACAAATCCAAAGGTCAGAATGTTCAACCTTGTGCCATATGGGATAAGACCAACCACACCACTTAGAATTGTTGGTTCAATGGGAAGACCCAGAAAGGAAGTGGAAGAGGTGGATATGGCAGCAATAGAGGCAGAGGTGAACACAACTTCAACTATAACAATAGAAGCTATAATAGAAGGGACTACAACAACTATTCAGAAGATCAACCACATGAAAACTCATTGCTTCTCATGAATCTAAGCCACAAAGAAGGTAAAGAAGATGATCATATGTTCTACATAGATTCAGGATGTTCGAATCATGTTGCAGGCAGCATTGCTCTTCTATTTGATTTGGAAAGTCCTAAGCATGGACATGAAGTGCAAACAGGGGATGACACAAAGCACAATGTGGAGAAGATTGGTAATGTCAAAGATTCCAATGGCAGGACAAACATTCTGAGTACGGTTCTCTATGTACCCACTATCACTAAAAACCTAATAAGTGTAGGCTAAATAGTCGAAAAAGGCTTGCAAGTTAGGTTCACCCAACATGGAGCTTTTGTGGAAGATTCATGTCAAGGCTTCAAGAAGATATCCCGAGGTGAGAAGCATGGTAGGCTCTTTACTTTTGAAGTAAGAGAAACCAGGAACATACCTCTATTCAACTTTGGGTCTTAAACCCTAAGTGAGATTGAAGTGTGGCATAAGAGACTTGCTCATGTGAATGAAAGAACCTTGAAGGATATATGCAAGGATCAAAGTGTTCTAGGATTGCCAAACATATCAAAGCAACACATGATCAACAGGTGTGATGCATATCAGATTAGGAAGGCACACAGACAACCATTCAACCACAAAGGCTACATCCACAACAACTTATTGGACTTAGTACATACAAATGTATGGGGACCAAGTCAAGAACCTTCATTGGCAGGATCAAGGTATTATGTCTCAATTATTGGTGACCATAGTAGATGGACTATTCTATACTTTATCAAGAGTAAGAATGAAGTGTTTGATTGCTTCAAGAAGTATCTTGCACATGTGGAGAATCATATAGGTAGATCCCTAAAGAAGCTCAGATCTGATGGAGGGGGAGAATACTTCTCCAAGAATTTGATGAGTTCTTGCAGGACAAAGGTATCAAAAGGGAAGTGACTACTAGGTACTCTCCTCAACCAAATGGAATTGTAGAGAGGAGAAACAAGACATTGGTTGGATCAGCCCGAACAATGCTTGAAGAGAAGAATTTGCCATATTATCAAGGGAAGTTTAATTAAATACACATAGATACTGAGAGTTGAATGTATGGTCAAGGTTCTCGCTTAACGCCTCTCAAAATGGTTCTCTTATATTGTGACTGATAGTATGTGTATTTATACACATGTCAAGAGTCTGAATTTGAATTTTTCCTTACCTATAATTGATCCTAGACTTTAGGAAAGTGATTGATTTGATTCCTCCACCAAAATGAGTTGTGAGATTTCTTTCCTAACTTGATGAGATTCCATCTTCTTTTTTTTGGCTTTTATAATTATCCAAAGTAAATACACTCAAGTCAACAAGCATGAGTTTGCATGTGGTCCTCCATGTGTAAAGTTAAATAAATGTGTAGTCTAGAAACTTTAGCAATGTACTTAGGCATGCTTATTATACCAACAGATCCCTCTCAAGCTAAGATCCTTGAGTCTTCAATTTTTTATGATTTCCTACAATCCAATCATTAATTTGAATCTATTCAATTTTCTTCCATCCAATGCCTTTGTCACCATATCTACACATTGTTGATGACATGATAGATACAAGAGTTGTAAATCCTTACTCATAATCTTTTCTGTCTCATAATGGTAATTAACTTCGATATGTTTAGTCATGGCATGATAGATACGGATAGTATCAAGATGTAATGAACTAATATTGTCTCCAAATATATCTCGAGTTGAGGTGTTCAACCCTAAATCTGAATATAGGGTTCTTATCCACATAGCTTTTTGTGTAGCATTTGCAAGTCCTCTGTATTCAGCCGCTCTTGATGAAAGAGAAGTTATGGGTTGCTTCTTAGAAGACCAAGAAATCATTTTTATACCTACAAAAGTAATATATCCAGATGTGCTTATACTATCATCTTTAGAGCTTGCCGAATCTGCATCAGAGAAGAGTTTAACATCTATATCATATGTATATGGATAGTATGAACCTTCATTGATTGCGCCCTTTAGGCTCTTTAGAATTCTCTTGGCTGCCTCCATGTGAGGATTCCTTGGAGTGTGCATGAAATGAGTTAGCACACTTACTCCATAACAAATACCTACTCTAGTTAGAGTAGCATAATTTAATCTTCCAAATAAACTTTCGTAGCTAGTTACATATTCAATTAGTCCACCTTCATGAGAATGTAACTTCAAATTGACCTCCACGGGTGTACTTGCAACCTTTGTAGTTTCCATCTTGAATTTAGAGAGCATAGCTCCAATGTACTTTCTTTGAGTGAGAAACATACCTTTCTCTATATGTACCACTTCCAAACTTAGGAAGTATGTGAATAGGCCAAGATCACTGATATTGAAATCCTCCTTCATTTGAGCTTTACTCCTCTTGATTCCATTTGCAACACTTGTTGTATATGATTATATCATACACATATACACATAGGTATATGACCTCTAAGTGATTCATCGTAATGAAGAGGGAAGGATCTCCCTTCATTAAATTAAAACCCTTATCCTATAGGTAAGTGACAAGTCTATGATTGCAACCTCTAGGAGCTTGCTACAAGCCATACAAAGCGTTCCTCAACATGCACACATTTTTAGGGCATGTTTGATCTTCAAATCCAAGAGGTTGAGCCATATATACCTCCTCTAAAATCCATACATTTACAAAAGCATTTTTAACATCCATTTGATATATCTTCAAATTCTTGGAAGATGCAACACTTATGAGTACTCTAATAGTAGGCATGTTTCCAACAAGTGAAAATGTTTCTTCATAATCAATACATTGACTTTGTGCAAAACCTTTGGCTAGAAGCCTTGATTTGTACCTATTAATTGAGCCATCCAAAATATTCTTTACCTTGTATATCCACCTTGAGCCAATGACCTTCATGATGGCTTCTTGGGTACCAACTCCCAAGTGAGATTTTCTTGTAAAGTTTCTATCTCTTCTACCATGGCACTTATCCATTTTGGCTTCTTCTTGGGTTCCTCATAAGTGGAAGGTTCTTGAGAGTTTGAGTCTTGTGCTATAATGATTAGTGACCAAAACATTGTCATAACTATACCTTTTGGGCTTCCTTTTCTCTCTAATAGAACTTCTTATAGTTTGTCGAGATGATTTTGGCACTAGCACAACTCTCAACTCTTGCACTTTGGCTTTTTGTTTGGAACTCTAAGAGTTGATTTCCATTCTCAGAGTCTTCTAGTCATCATCAAAATTACTTGATGCCTCAACTGTAAGCTCATTCCTATTGGATAATGTTGGAAAATCTTCCTCTAGATCATAGGGAAGTTTGATTTTCCTACAATCATCTTCAAACCAAGATTTGCTTTCATCAAACACAACATCTCTACTTACAATGAACCCTTTTGGGCTTGGCTTTTATAGCCTGCAACCTTTTTGGTTAAGGTTATAGCCAAAAAAGGTGCATTTCTTTGCCTTTGGATCTAATTTGCCTATTATTTGTGAAGGTATGCATGCATATGCTATGCACCCAAAGATCCTACAATGATCAAGTCTAGTTCTTCTTCCATTCCATGCTTAAAACGGTGTCATCCCATCCTATGCTTTTGATGGGATTCTATTGATCAAGTATGTGGCTATAAATACTGCCTCTACCCTTAAGCTTTTGGTAATTTCTTTTCATTTAGCATTGACCTTACAACCTCCACAATTATCCTATTTCTTCTCTTTTTCACTCCATTTTGCTTTGGTGTATACTTGGTTGTGATTTTTCTTTTGATTCCTCTTTCTCGGAGATAAGAATCAAAGTCATGGGAGAAATATTGACCCCTCCATCTGATCTCAATCTCTTTAAAGGTTTTACATGTTTGATTTTCTACAAGAGCTAGGTACATCTTGAAACATGAAAACACTTCATCTTTATGATTCATAAAGTATAGTATTGGTCAACTACTACAATCCTCAATGAATGACAAATAATATGTAGATGCAGAGATTGACGGATCCTTGCTTGGTCCCCATACATCTTTATGAAGTAGCTCCAATGGGTATCCATGAATGTATCTCTTCTTTGTGAATGATTGCCTATGTGACTTACCGAATTGGCAAGCACTGCATTTGTAGATCATGTGTTGTTTGGATATGTTTGGTAGACCAATTATACTCTGATCCCTATTGATTTGCTTCAAGGCTCTTTCACCTATGTGTGCTAACCTCTTGTGCCAAGTTTCCAACTCTAGTAGAGTTTGGCAACCATAATTGTACAATGCAATGTTTCCATTATCTTGGGGTTCAAATGTAAATAAATAACCTGCTTTTTCTCCTCTTGAATCCTTGATGTGGATCCTCAACAAATTTTCCATTCTTTTTGAATTTGACATGCAATCCTGTCTCAACAATTTGAGATACACTTATGAGGTTTTTGGTGATAGTTGGCATGTATAATACCTTGCTCAATAGGTTCATATTACTATATGAAGTCTTCACATTACCTATCTTCTCAACTAGATGTCTTGTGTCATCTACTATTTGGACTTCATGTTTATTCCTTGGATCCTTGAAGTCTAAGAGTAGAGCTACATTCTGTACTACATGATTTGAGAAACCTGAGTCTATATAGAATATATGTTTGTCGCCTTTATGTTCATTAGAAGAAGTGAATCTTCTTGAGTTTGATCACCTACATAGTTGTTGCAGTCTCTCCTTCCTCTGTATCCTCCTTGGTAACTGTTATTGTTTCTCCCTTGAAGATAAGCTTCATTTCTAAGTGGCCAAGCTGAGTAATTACCTCGATCCAATTTGTCTATGGATGAAGGGAATCCATCTCCCATGTTGACTAGTTGCTCTGATACCATTGTGAGAAGATGGTGTGGATGTGACCAGAGATGAATTGGTACTACACAAATCCTACTCTACACCTACCAATCTAGCTTCAAGAATGCTTACTAGACTCTTTTTTCTTCACAATGATGTGTGTAGAACCAACAAGTGCTTTGGAGCATCATTCTCAAACTTTCTCATAAAGATAGATAACTTGCATATGCAAGAAATGTGAAGAACCATCTATTTTGAGAATAGAAGTTCTGAGTATTATGTCCAAAGCTCACAACATGCTATGAATTGACAATAGCGCTTTTTCACACATATAGCTAGAATGTATAGCTAACTAAATCAAGTTATTTCATGATTTTAGATCCACCATAAAAAGAGAAATGAATCTAGCAATTCAAGGAGTCCATCCCAACTTTTTAGGATCTAGAAGGTGTGCTGATAGATTCACCTTCCTTACTTCATATCTCAAGATCTGCTAAACCAATCTTGATGAACCTTGATACATGATCTGTAGATATCTACTCTAACTATGCCAAGTTAAACTATAGCAAATGAGTAAGTACACATAGAGAAATTGATTCCACAAAATCATTGTAATGATGAAGATGCAATAGTAGGTAGTAGACAAAAATGTACTTCGAAGAATGTATCAAAATGTAACTGATATTGAGCATATGATACAAGGGAAGTGTGGACTACACACACATAGTGTGAGCTCAATGTATGCTCAAGTTTGTAGCTCAATCCCTCTCAGAATGGTTCTCTCATCTCGTGACTAATAGTATGTGTATTTGTAAACATGTCTAGAGTTTTAATTTGAATTTTCCCTCACCTAAACGTGATCCTACACTTTAGGGAAGTGATTGATTTGATTCCTCTACCAAAATGCCTCTTGAGATTGCTTTCTTAAATCAACAAATTCCATCCTCATTTTTTTTGTCTTTTATAGTTATCCAAAGTAAATACAGTCCAATTGGCAAGCATGAGTTCATATGTGGTCTTCCATGTGCAGTTAAATGAATGTGTAGTCCAAAAACTTTAGCAATGCACTTAGGATTGCTAGTTGTACCAATGAGATAGAAATAAGAAAGAGCAAGAGCAAATACAAATAGAATTGAGAGAGTACACAAAGATCATAGAGTCATGCCAGATTAAAGCCATGAAGATGGAAACATAAGTGGTCAAGTATACAAATAGAATTGCAGTTTTGGAGGAAAAGTGTGAAAAACAAGAAGGGACAATAAAGAAGATGGAAGGGGACCTCAAACATATGGATTCAGAGAAGAGAGTTTTATGAACATCATATCAATTATTAAGCAAAGCTAATGAAGAAAATCACTAAGATGCAGACGGTAGATGGGAGTTATAGATTAGGAGGAGAAAAAGCAAAGAAAAGTCAATCTACAGCTCACACATGACCAAAATATCTCAAAGAAGCTCCAAACATCATCTTCATAACTACCAAGAATTCTTTACTAAATAGTAATCCTTTGCCTAGAGTGACCAAACAATTGACAAAAAGGTTGTACATGTTAAAAGCTTCTAGGTACTTGACAGCCACTAATTAAGAGCATGTATGGGAAGGGACACTTTGAAAGCTCACCAAATGCATTTGTAGAGGTATTTCTTTAATTTCTAGAGAAAAAATACTACAAAAAGATAAATTCGTTTTTTTAATTTTTTGGTTTTCAAGAGGGGAAAGAAAGTCCCTCTTTTCTTTGTTTGAACTTATATTCTTGGATGCATAATATCCATATATAAGAGGCCTCATTTCCTTTCTCTTTGTAGATGCCTTGAGGCTATGAGAGCATAAAAGAGAGGATTTCTTGGATAATTTTATATGCAATATGTTTATGTCGTTGAGAAACTTTAAAGCCTTGGGGTCTTTATGATTTTGTTTCATCTTTAATTAATTAATCAAACGATATTATTGAATGCTTCAAGAGGAGAGAGAGAGAGAGAGAGAGAGAGAGAGAGGGACAAAGAGAGAGAGAGAGAGATAGAGATGTTTGGGCATTAGAAGAGAGTTTGGTTGTATGTATATGTGTCTAGTCGTATAAGATAGAGATAGAGAGAGAGATAAAAGAAATCATGAGTAGGACATTTTGTTTGTTCATAGGGGTTGTATCATGAGATATGCGATGGTGAAACAAAGTTTTGAAATATAATGAGATATCAAGAAAGTGTAAAGCCATTGATAAACCATGGGTGGCACTTTTTGAGTGTTCAAGATACCGAACATGGGTCAGAACAAGGTTCAAGAATGAGGTTAAGAACAAGGGCCCAAAACACCAAGGTTGCAAAAAAGAAGGTTCAAGACACCAAGGTTGCGAGCAAGGGTTCAGGAGACCAAGGTTGCGAACAAGGCTCAAGAAAATGTGGGAGGTTGAGGACATCAATTCAAGGGTCCATAGGGAGTTCAAGGGACTCATCATTGAGGCTAGAGGCATGCATGAATAGATCATTGAGGACAATGATCAACTAAGAGTGGAAGAATGTAATAAAGTGATAGGAAGGAGATGGTTGAACCACACCCTTGATAGATAGGGAGATGGTTGAACTACACCCTAAGAGAAAGGATTAGGAACTATTCCTCAACCATGGCTTTTGGGGCAAGTGGTTAAGCTACATGGACCTTTAATGCATGGCTATTCTAAATGCACTGATATTGTGATATTTACATCTAGCTTAAAGGCTTGGTTTTTTTAAACTTTTTTGTCCCTATTAGTGGCTTTCGTTAGAGAAACTTACTTAGTAATTCAACATGATGTTGGCACTGTGATGCTTGATTGCTACAAACAATTAATGTTGTTGTAGCCTCGCTTTGACAGTGGGATGTTGTCAATTTTTGTGAGCTTCTATGTTAGATTGGTGGTGTAGTTGATCCTTGAGAGCTTGAGTGATAGATATGGATTGTTTGTTTATATCCAATCCTTGGACAAGGTGGTGTGTGATTTATGATAGGTTCGAACGTTTCCTTTTGGTGAGATTATTCTCAAGTATGACATCAATTTCTATGTTGTTTACTTCAAACACTGAGTCACAACAAAGGAGAACAAAGACATGTTCTCTATTCCTTTTTACCTAAAGACCACTATATCAAGCAATAAAGTGGGCATTTTACAATATCTAGAAAGCATCACTTGTTCTTGCTTGTAAATATTGTCACTAGAAGCTTGATCTCATATCCCAAGTAGTCAAGATAGATAAAATAAAATTCTTGTTGCCATGAAAACTAGTTGTTCAGCATGATCAAGAATCCCACATCATGATCTTTGACAATAGATTAGAGTTGAAGGTACAAGTAAGAGTTCGGGAAGCTCCTTCATTACATCTATAACCTTAACAAGCACAGATTATAGCTGATTAAAAGTTACTCGAAAATTAGAGTACATGTGTTGCAAAAATCGAAACATTTTAACAAGGCAATTAAGATCATCACCTTTGTATGGTTAAGATCCTCATTGAATGCCTGGCCATATTCACAGAATATGAAATACATTTCACAAAAGCATTCCCAAGAGAAGATAATAATCAACAAAATTATACTAAGAAACATTCACACATGATCAGAGAAATGCTCAAGATAAATCAAGTTGAACACAAAGTGAAAGCAGAACTCGACATTATATTTCTATTAAAATGATTTTTTAAATTTCATGTGTTCTACAAGAGTAATATGAATCTACAATAGAAGCTGATCATAGCTTTCCTCAGGCTCAAGGATATTGGGATCCTCTGGAACATTAGAACACATATCCTGCCTCTCTTGCTCCAAGATTGGCTCTTCAAGGTCAGCCATGTCCCCTGGTTCATCTGCAAGTGGGGGAACAGGCTCCCTTGAAGCCGGTTGGAATCTCTCCGTGTCTGCAATGTGCTTCCTTCCAACCTCTTGGTCTTCATCTGGGCATTCATTCAGCCCATTGATTCTCATTCTAATGAAGCTCACTTGAGCATCATCCTTCTCCACAACTATGCACTGCCTGAACATCTTTAAGGAGCAAGCCAAAGTCGTTCCTGAAACAGAAAAAAACCACTTAGAGGCATCAATCAACCATGACATCTTGCCTTCAGAGCAGTTGAAACAGAGAAAGAATGGTCTCTGCTATGGAAAGTTACTATCCTCCAAAGAGGAGACATAGTCAACTCTGCAAAATCAGTGACCATCTTTCGAATCTGAGGGTGTTTGAAGGGTTCATCATCATTAACTGATCCCAACATCCTAAATCCATAGGGTATGTCTGCTATGAGAAGGGAGTAATGTTTTCTAGGCACAACAGAACAAATATTATTTACATCACTACAGAATACATTGTAATATACAGGCCTAAGGGGGTCTAGGGGATTGGAGAAACATTTCAGATTAGGTTCATCATCAAAATCCATCTCCTTGGCTTTCAGTCTAGATTTCTCATGCCTTGCTCTTTGAATGTGAGCCAGGAATGCAGGGGGGCAATCATCTAGTAGCTCTGCAGACTTACTTTTCTTTGGTTTCTGCAGAAAAAAGTGGAAAGACAATTAAATGAGCTCTTCAATACAGCAAACAGAACATAAGGAACCGATGCATGGCATCGATTTCGTGTGGGGGTAGATGCCAGGCATCGACTTTCTACTGAAAGTCGATGCCTGGCATCGACTTTGGGACATAAGTCGATGCTTGGCATCGACTCATGCCACGAGGTCGATGTCAGGCATCTACTTATACTGCAAGTCGATGCCAGGCATCGACTTATGCCCCCAAGTCGATGCCAGGCATCGAATTCGTACTAAAAGCCTGGCATCAAATTGGTTAGGTGAATCAAGGCATCTAACCTAATGGCAAACCAGTCACAACCTCAGATAGAGAACCTACCCAATCACGAAACAGGATGAAATATTCTGATAAAGCTTTGTAGGATGATGTGGTTGGATAGTCTGCTTGGACCTCTGTCCAAGAAAAGCAACCCAGCCTCTTCATCATCACCTCCTGAATCTTCATGTATACTTTATGACTACAGTCACAGAAATAAAAAAGAGACTAGGTTAGACCAGAAACATGGGATGAGGGAAAAAGGATCTGAGAATAACATACATACTTATTGAGCTCAGTCACCATCTCCTCCAGGCTTAACTCCTTGGAGATTACCCTTGACAAAGTTGATGTAATCAATGTATCATCCTTGATTCCTTGAAGGGCCCTCCATGGTGTCAGCTTCATGTCCTCGGGAGCCTCTTCAATTGAGAGGTCAACTTTCCGTCCCTTTCCCTTCAGATCAACCTGTGGGTCTGGCCTCGACTTTCGTTGCTTCTGGCCCTTGACCTCCTTGTTCTCCCACATTGTGAAAATTTTATCCTGTAGATCCCAGATCTCACCTGATCTGAATGCCAGTTGAAACCATGGATCATATTTCCTCAAAGCATCAGACTTTCTATTCTCATCGAGTGCAATTCCAACCTCAATAAGGCATTTCTTTCGTAGATTGGGATGTATTCTTCCAGCTTCCTTCACAAGACAATCTTCATATTCATGGTGGAAGAACCGAATTCTCTCTATGGAGGACATTTTTTGCCTGTAGTCATTGTCATTGTTGTGATCCCAAGCAAGAAGCTTGGCTTCCTCAGTTGTAAGACCAGCATATATCTTACACTCTGCATACCTAAAGAAAAATGTGGTAGGGTGCTCCTTCACTAGCTGTCTACGGGCCTCTGCAGAGTGTGAACCTCCAATCACATAATAAGTATAATCCTCAAACAAGCCCTCATTGAACTCATCCAAAGAGCTGCACTCATTCGGATCCACCATGACAAAGAATGGCACAACAGTAGCATGAGGATTTATTTTCATTTTCTTCTTAAGATTCTGCACGTGCAAATTGTGTGGCTCCCTGATCTCAAGGAGCCTCCTCCCTATGACTGGATCTATTGGTGGCCTGTGGATGATATTGATTGGCAGGTGGAACAACTGCCCCTTCTTCACAACTTTTCTTCTAGCTATGTCCTCCCTCATCTTGTTCTGCTCAGTACCAAGAACACCCGAGGCAAGCTCTCCACCAGGTGCAACAATTATATCCTCAGAGCTAGAGCTTGAGTCAGAAGACTCCTCTTCTGAAATTCTCTTCTTTTTCTTTTGGAACTTTTTCTGCACGCTCTGCTTACCCCTTGCCTTTACAGGGGTTCTCATCTTCTGTTGTGTTGGCATGATGTTGCCGTGGATCCATGGCATCAAGTCCTTGATAAGATTGACTGAGTCCCTGCATATCTCAGCTAGCCCATCTGGAACACAGCACTTTGGGCACAAGAAATCCATCTTGCATATAACATTTCTTAAACCTTTCGATGTCTCTACCAAGAAAAGGAGGTTGTCAGAATCCTCATCTTCATAATCCAGTTTGTACACAAGGCCATACTGAAAACCTTGTGTTGTTGTAATCTTTCCTCTCCCATATGCCCCTGCAAACACAAGAAGGACTGCATTCTTTTCTTCAACATACTGAAGGCACCACTCCAGATTTGTCATGTCCCGTAGTGGACGATCTGTCCTTAAGACCTCAGCGTCCCTCGACCTATCCTTCATAGTTGTATCATCCTCAGGAATTTTGATTCTACTCTGTCCTCCAGAGGATATTCCTAGCGGGTTGCTCGCCTTCTCAGAGGACAAGGATGCAATAATTTTCTTCGGTTTTGCTTGGTGACCAATGCCTTTGTCAGGTTGCTGATCACCAGAGCCCATGGTGACTCTCAGCTTCTTGAAGGGCCTCTCACTCTTGGACTTCGCATCCTTGAAGGCGATTGGAAATATCAGCTCATACATAAATGTGGTTTTCAAAGGCCCAAGTCGATGCTAGGCATCGACTTTTAGGTTCAAGTCGATGCCAGGCATCGACTTTTAAGTGCAAGTCGATGCCTGGCATCGACTTTGTGTGCAAGTCGATGCCAGGCATCGACTTGCACCCCCAAGTCGATGTCGGGCATCGACTTGCACACAAAGTCGATTCCTGGCATCGACTTGCACTTAAAAGTCGATGCCTGGCATCGACTTGTACCTAAAAGTCGATGCCTAGCATCGACTTGAACCCAAAAGTCGATGCCAGGCATCGACTTTGCACCCTAAATTCGATGCATGGCATCGACTTTCAGGCCAACTTCGATGCCAGGCAAGTCGATGCCTGGCATCGACTTTTAGGTGTAAGTCGATGCCAAGCATCGACTTGCACGGAAAACTCGATGCCTGGCATCGACTTGCACCTGCAAGTCGATGCGTGGCATCGACTTGCACACAAATTCGATGCCTGGCATCGAATCTTACGTGTAAGTCGATGCCAGGCATCGACTTGCACCGAAAAGTCGATGCCTGGCATCAACTTGAGGCCTCAAGTCGATGCCTGGCATCGACTTGCAGCCTCAAAGTCGATGCCTGGCATCGACTTACACCTAAAAGTCGATGCCAGGCATCGAGCTGTACCCTCATTGGATCTATATGTTTAGAGCTAAGAAATATAAAAACCTAGAAAGCAGACTCTTTACACAAACATACAAAGGGAATCTTTTAGGAATCTTTTTATATGGTATGATTTTGTCTACCTCTTGGTACTCTTGCCAACATTCTTCTTCTCCATCAGAGTTGCCTTGCTGGTATGCTGAGCTCTGTGCTCCATGGCTGTCTGTGCTCTGTTGCTCTCTCTTGCTCGTGGATTTTGAAAATGAGAATGATCTCCTCCTCTGCTATTTATAGGCAATTGGGTAACTTGAACCAGAGACTAACTAGATCTAACTGAATGAGTCCAGTTGCTAACTATATCTGTCAACTTATCTAACCAGGGAATACCACCCACACAAATACGCTGTTTTAGAGCCACTTTAATGAAATATTCATTGAGCCTTGCAACTATTTATATACATTTGCATGGAAATTACACTTCAATGGCAAGAGTATGGTATGTACATGAGGATGTCTAATCTCATGTAGAAAGTTTTTCTTAGAATCTCTTGCTTGGGAGAAAATCAAGTCTAAGTTGTGTTGAATATGGGAGATTAATGACATCTTTATAGTGTTATCCTCCTCACTTTAGTTCATATTCACATTTATCTTGTAACACATTGTTAAAATGGAAAATCAATGTATGAATAAACATTCAAGTAAAGATCCTTGCAACTATTTATATACATTTGCATGGAAATTACACTTCAATGGCAAGAGTATGGTATGTGCATGAGGATGTCTAATCTCATGTAGAAATATTTTCTTAGAATCTCTTGCTTGGGAGAAAATCAAGTCTAAGTTGTGTTGAATATGGGAGATTAATGACATCTTTATAGTGTTATCCTGCTCTTTTTAGTTCATATTCACATTTATCTTGTAACACATTGTTGAAATGGAAAATCAATGTATGAATAAAAATTCCGTGTACCTCTTTTACACATAATTCTTTTTTAATATACTTTCATCTACCTCTTTGAGATCTAGCCAAGACCACAATAAAACCTAATCCTTGGAGTCTTATTTACCAAAGGTAAAATTTCTTCTTGTATAGTCTTCAATGGCACTACTCCAAACAATTTTAATATATAATCCAGTTGGAACTCAACTTGGATATATTTTGATTCACTCACAATGCTAAGACTCAATGACTCATATCTGGTTAGAAATCAACTATGTTTCTCATTTCAAAAGTGAATCAAATCTTTGGTTCCCTTATTAGGGTATATTTGAGTAATTAAGTGATTTGATGTAATTTGATGTTTAATGTTATTTAATGTTACTTTAATAAACTTTTGATTTCATATCTTCTTGATGTGACATTTGATGTGACATCTTCACTTGATCTCGAATTTCTACTTATTTAAAAAGGTCATTCATCTTCAGTCTTCTGTGAACTCAGTGAAGATGAGCTCAATCTTTTCAGTGGATGCTTGGGCATCAGCTTCCTCTGCTCATATTGATACAGTTTCGGATTCATTGTTCTCAGTTGACCCTTTCCATAGAAGTGATGATCCCTATGATTTAGAACGTGCTGATGATTCCATGTTTTCTGTTGAGTCATTTAAGTTATCCAATTCACAATGCAATGCTGCTCAACCAAATGCACCTCTTGATCTCCCATCTGATCCAACCATTGATCTTCCTTCTGACTCAAGTGCATGTGGAGCAACGGAAAAGCAAAGCAAGCTCAATCTACGATTTAAAAGAAGGCCTCGTGAAGTAAGTCAAAAAAGATTTAAATTTCTTACTTCAGATAGACAGATTGCATTGGATATTGTGAAGCATTGTTGTGGTTTGAAATGTTTGTACAATTTAGGAATGAAGAAATTAAAGCACCTAAGAGAAAAATTCCTCCATTTAGATAGTGAAAGGCAGGATATATACCTTGTTTCTCGCATGCAAATGATTGAGGATAACATGTCAGTAACGCGTGTTGGTTTTGAATATTTCTTTATTCAAGGGATGCGATGTTGTAGGGCTGCATTTAAAATTGCAATGGGTGTGGGAAATTTAGAACACATAGGGTTCAACAAGGGCTTTTGAATGGGGATCTCATTTTGGATATGTTCCATGTTGGGACCAAAGGATCTGTTGGACGTCATGCAATGAATTGGATGATGAACTATTTTAGCTTGCATTGTGAGGTTATGCCTACAACTGGAAGGTTGCACTTGTCAGATAACTTTACTCGTCGAGAGGTATTTCAAATATATAGAGAAGACATGGAAAATAGAAATGAGAAGTATGTGTTGTATCGTCACTTTACTCGATTATGGAAGGAAGAGTTTAACAATGTTTCTATTCCTCGTAAAGTTAGAATGGGTGAATGTTCAGTTTGCGCCACTTTGAAAAACATGGCAAAAGGGGCTACAACACCACAGGAAAAGAATAATTTTAAAAACCTTCTTAACAACCATCGTGAGAGTCAAGCTTTAGAGAGAAAGAAAGCAATTCATCATCGAATTAAAGCACTCAAAAATCCGGAGCATTATATGTGTTTGTTGATTGATGGTATGGATAAAAAAAAAACTTGTTTGCCACATTTTTATCGCATCCCTAAGGACATTGGAGATGAAGTCATTGTGCAAATGCATTTGGTTGGTGCTTTAGTATACAATGGAACTGTAATGTCCAAGGTTTTCTTCACATATCCGAATGTGCATAATGATCCAAACCTTACAGTTACTGTCATTCATCGTGTTTTGCAATCATGGAAGGGTCTTTTGCAACCAACTCTATATTTGCAACTAGATAATACTGCAAGAGAGAATAAAAATTCTACAGTCTTTGGATATTTAAGCATGCTTGTTGAAAAACAGGTATTTCAGAAGGTTAAGGTAAATTTCCTTCTGGTTGGCCACACTCATGATCACATTGATCAAATGTTCAGTACTTTCTCTAAGAAGTTGGCACGTAACAATGCTTTTACTCTTCCGATTTTATCTAAGTTGATTTCAGAAGCATATACTCCAAAACCAGAAGTTCAACACCTCACACATATTTATGACTTTAAGCACTTTTGCTCAATGGGCCTTGATAACAGTGCTAAGGTTTTGGCTCCATTGCACAATATTAGTTTCAACCATGTATTCTTGATGAGGAGGGTTGATGAAATAACCCTTTTATTTGCAAAGCAGTATTCATCTTCTCTTGGGTGGGAGCCTAAAGAGGGATGCAGATTCTTATTGCAGGTGCCTAATTTTTCTACTGTAACAGTGTATGGTGCAGAACAATCACCATATGAAGATAAAAACAATACAGAAAAATGTGGAAATGTGGTTGATCGAAGTAAAAGCTGGATGCATGCACTCATTGAAAAGAAGAGACATATTGAGCGTGCAAAAAAATATGCTGGAGATCAAGATGTATCTTGGTGGGAGGACTTCTTCAATCATCAAGAAGAGATTATACAGTATACAATTGCAGGTCACTGGCCAGTTGATGTTCCATTCACATGGGATTTTTGTACACAAAGATCCGTGAATGTGGCCCAAGCATGTAATGCAGATGCACTTCAAAGTTTTATACATCCACCAGAAAGAAATATTTATGTAGGCCCAAGGATGACAAAACAGGCAGAAGCAAGATGGCAAGGAAATTTAATAGAGATAAATGTTGGAACACTTATTGCAGTTCTTGCTGATGGTGATGAGGCTACCAGACCATTTTGGATTGCAAAGGTTTTAGAGATAACTAAAGATATTGATCAGAGAAGAATAGAGGCTTTGATGGTGCATTGGTATTACACTAAAAGTAGTAATGCATTCATAGGTAAATATAACTTAGAAATGGTGTGTGATACTAAACGAACAGGTTCAAAAAAGAAAAAGAATATTCGAAGCACATCCACTCTTAAAATGGATGATGTAGATATTCTTGTTTATGCTTTTTCCTTGACAAAAACAGGTCACTTGAGGAAAGCAACCATCAACATGATAAAACAAAAGCTTCCAGATGTATGTGGTACAAGAAATCATAGGCAAACAAGAAGATTTGTGCATGATCCTGCAGAATTTGGTATGTACGTGGATGAAGATAGAGCTCTTGTGGATATAGAAGAAGAAGAAGAGAGCTCTCAACAGTATGAGACAGAATCAAGTGCATCAGATGATGAAGGTGTAGACATAGATCGACAAAGTTGTGAGTTGCATTGAAGCTCTCAGACATTTTTAGTGCTTATGTAAATGCCTCGAAGTAGTTTGGTTAATGAAACCATGTTTTGTAGCAATTTTGAATAACAATCAGATATCCACCCATTAAAAATATGTCTAAAATGTTATTTTTGTATAAGAACTATTTAGTTCTACATTCTTTATATAGATTTTAGACATGTCAATGTCTTATCATATAGATTTTGGACATGTCAATGTCTTATCATATACATTTTGGGACATGTCAATGCCTTATATAGTGAAATTTTGAGTACATTTTGAGCTCTTTTTTTATGAGAAAATGACAAAAATTGTCAAAAATCACATGTTTTCACCTCATTTTTTGTAATATATGTATATTGGTATAAAGGAATCTCAAACATAAGCTGCCATTTGCTTCATTTTTGACGAGAGTGTTCTCTTTTTACGACATAGTTCTCGTTTGTTACGACTCGCTGTTTTCATATGATGCCACATTATTGCATGTTTTTTAATCAAGTTTTGATCATTGAATGTTTCCATTGTTGAGATTTGATATGAGCTACTGACAAGTCTTGCATGTTAGGTTCTTTGCTTCATTCTTATTCTTATTTATTTTCCTTTCACAGCTCCATTTACAGGGGATAATCTATTAGAATTTCGATAACGTCCTCGCATAATCTTGGATAATTTTAAATAGTTATTTTGTGGAAATTTATGATATTAGAATTATGCATAGGTTTGGTGCATGATTGTGTGATATATTGGTTGCATGGTCACCTTTGTAGCTAGATATTTGTGATGTGTGTTGGAGTTTGAGCTCTTGAAAGCATAGAAGCAACACGAGGAAGAAAAAGCTTGGAGAGAAACAAAACATAGAATTTATTTCCAAGTGAACGTACAAAGATAAGTGGCCCTTTAGAGTTATAAGTATATGTACAAGTTAGAAAAACTTGTAAGATGGGGAAAAAGTGTCCCGATGTTCCTAAGAGTGTTCACACACATCCCTACCAAGATGTATTTGCAAATAACCCCTAGGAGGGATGCAATGAAAAAGGAGTTTGTATTCATGTCTAAGGAAGTGCCAAGCTTTGTGCAAAGAAATCAATCTACAAAATGAAGTAAGCCCATAGCTATGTGAAAAGCTTCAAACTTCACTCTAGGCAGAGCCTTTGGGAAAAGGTTTGGAGCATTATCCTATGTGGATACATAAGCTTAAATGATCTCTCCAAGAGAGAACCTCTCCATCACATGATGATAGTGCACCTCAATGAGCTTTGTGTGAGCATGAAACACAAGGTTCCATGCAACTACCAATGTGTTGTGTTTGTAAATAAAGATGGTAGTGCAAAATACTAACCAACATCCAAATCAACCAAAAGGATTTTGAGCTACACACACTCAATAGTCTCTATGAAATGTTCCCTATACTTAGCCTCACAACTATAAATGGCCACAATATCTTGGTTCTTGCTCAACCAAGATAGCATCATGAAGACTTAATCATAAACTTATCTCCATGGGAGTGGTAATATGTTTCCACTCAAGGCCAAGAAGTTGTAATAATGTGTCAATACATTCTCTTTGACACAAAGCTATTCCTCCAACAACTTGCAAAATGTGAATGCCCAAATAATGATGCAAATGCCCAAAATCTAACATCTAAAAAGAGGCATGAAACATCATCTGCACACTTAAGATATAAGCGTTTCTCAATTGGAGTGTTCTCATAACCATGTGCTAGAAGGTAGACATGTATCTTTTCATACCAAGCATGTGGTTCTTGTTTAAATCAATGTAATCACTTTTTCAACTTGCATACTTTGTTTTCATGCCCATTCTATAAAAACCACGGGGTTGAAATGCATATACTTCTTCATGAAAAGCACCATTTAGAAGTGTATTTTTAATTATCCAACTAGTGTACATTCCAACCATGATGAGCTATTGAGTGCACAAATTCCATGAACAGTGGTCATTCCGCATGCGGGAGAAAAAGTATCATAAAAATCAATGCCTATTTCTTGAGCATATCCTTTGGCAACAAGCCTTATACCTCTTAGTTATTTCATGAGGCTTGCCTTTTATCTCATATACTCATTTAGTGCATCTTTCCTTTTTCCCTAGAGCCAAGCCACTCGAGAACAAGTACTATTCTTCATAATAGCATCATCATCTAATTGCATATCAGCCATCCAATTTTTTGAATTTTGTGGTTTATGAAAAGAAACATGCTCATTCACATCACAGAGACTAGGGACATTTATTGTAGAATAATCTTATGCAAAAGAAGCCATTTTTTATGATAAAACATTTTCAACTATAACCAAGAACTATTTAAATCTAGTAAACAATTTGGAATCTGTTTTCAATGGATAAACCCATGCATATCACAAAATTCATTTATGAAAGTCATGAAGTACATGTTGTTCCTAGATGAAGGGTTGTGCATGGGACCATATAACCATTATGAAAATGCTACAATTTAGGAGTAGCTCTAGTTGAACCATCTTTTGGGAAGGAGGATCAATGCATTTTGCCCAAAAATATAACCTCCAATGACATGTTTAGAGGGTGCCTAAAGTTTGGGAAGAGAGTAGAATAATTCATATTTCTCCAGATGAAGAAAACTAGCAAAATTCAAATGACTAAGGCATGTGTGCAGAAGTTTTGCATTGACATAGCATAAGAATCATCAAATGAACATGCTAAATCATTCATTGATTTTGCACAGTCTATGAGTTTATACAACCCACAACATAAAATGCCAAAATCAATCATAACAAGGTGTAGTAGCATGGTTTTCAACAACCTTAAAAATATTCCACAACCTTTTTGCTATCAATAGGTGATGCATCATGTATGCACACAATGGGTAATTAGCACCATTCAACTTGTCCTCAATAGACAATGTACAAAATGTATTATTCCTTCCAACCATGACTCGTGACAAAATACCCTAATGAAAAAGATTAATTGTATCTCAAAACATTTGAACAAGAAAACTTTCTCGAGCTTTGATAAACCTATAGAAGACTTTGGGTTCCTTTTTATTGGTGAACTGACACCTATATATATGTTTAATGCAAGAAATTTCGTACACAATCATTGTGATAGTGCATTTGGAGGCTGAAACAAGCTCACAAAGTGAAGCTATTCAAAACTCCTAATGTCATGGAGTATGCTCATGAATTATTGTGCAAGTTTAGACTATGCCTAGAGGAGTGTCAAAGACATCCTAGATGAAGGGGAGGCTTGATCTAATAACAATTTTTGGAGTTCAAGGTCTATGGAAGCATGATGTGTTTTGTGTTTGATGGCATTGGATTTTAGAGATCGAAATTTCAAACATGTAAATTGGTTGATACATAGTTACACAATTGTGTATAGGGATGTGGAGATTCAATATGAAATGGCTAACCATGTATGCATGGATATGGATACCTTTTCTAGGTCCACTATTTGTTTAGATCTCATAGATTCCATATATGATTTCATGATAGATGAGGAGACATGTAATTCATTATTGAAATGAATACATATGATTTTTGGGCATCTATTGATTCATGTGAGATAAATTTTGCATCGATAAATTTGATTTCGGCATAGTGGACATATATTCAATGGCATTGCTTTATGATAGATGTGGAGATGATTCTAGAGACATGCATATCAAGAAAGTGTACATTTATCAACTAAAGGTAATGTTAGAGACACTTGCATATAAGTGGATTCAAGGCTCATGAATAGTGTGAGACTCATCATATCGCATTTTTATACCCACAAAAGACGTTAGCTGATGCTCACTATGCACATGTAGAGTAGTGTGCTCAAATAGGTACTAAATCATAACATATTTTTTTGATAATCACACGGTTTTGAATGTAGCTCATATTTTGGATGATACTGACATGGATTCTTGATTAGAGCATTTTGATGACATTCAAATAGAGATTGTTCATTGGATAGACCTTCATGTTCATGCTATGATGTTAGTTGATGGAGAGGATTATGACACACATATTGGGGGAGAGAACAGTAGATTATATGATTCATAGAATGACATAGAGCTTAGTGTGTTATATAGTGAAACTAGACACATACTTGATAGACAAAATGGTTGATTTGAATGTTGAGTATTCAATATCAATGTAATCATCATTGGACGCTCTCATGCCAAATTTTGACATGGATATATCAAGAAAAGCTAGTGCAAAGAATAATTCTTTAGATGTCTTGATACAAAAATGGTTTAAATTGTTAGGTTAGCCAAGATAACACAAGTCTCATCATCATTCTGGGTTTGATGTAAAAGTTTTTATGATCGACACTAGACAATTGGAGCATATGCACTTAGTCTTGTGGTTTTCCTCACAAGCATAAAGAAAATGAGACCTCACAAGAGCTTCACGAGTTCTTGCATCAATCAAATGAAATCTCAACACTCTTTGTACATGTTGCCACTTATGCCTACATTGATTCTTAAGTAGAAGATTATTAAGGATTGTAAGGGCCAAGTGACTCTAACATATTCTTTTTTAATTTAAACATGAAGTTGTAAATTCCACACATATCACAACATAGGGATTGAGAGTTACAAATCTCCTCGTATATGTGCTCTCTCTCTAAATTATCTCTCTATACATTTCCTCCTTGTGTTTACTACTCAAGCCTTGAAGGATTTCCCCTATAGAAATACAGTGTATTGCTATCACAAAAGTCTAGAGCATTTTCGAATGAGATCTCATATGAAATTATTGTAATAAGTTTATTATTCGCAACTACTTCACAACCACAAATTAATTTGTAAATAAACCACATATTTTTCCCACTTCTTCAAATATGAACAACATCAAAAATCAAAAAAGAATTTGAAGAAAATAAAGCAATACGAACTAAAGAAAACATGTATATATGTATCATAAATCATGTTATCCTCCATATTACCCCAATATTAAGGTTTTCATTAAGAATTTTGACCACTAGTATCACTTAGAATCAAAATGCTTCTCAATGTAGTCTGATTGTTGGTATGGTCAATGCATACTATAATAGATTGCAAGGATCTCTTATCATCTTTGCTTCAATAAATGTAGAGGTTGCACCATCTCCATAACTTTCATTTGCAAAAATTATAACTTGATACATGGTTCTCCTAGAATCAATGGATAACCTTAATATTTTTGAACAACGAAATCCCAAAAATCCCTTACATATCCGATTCTTAAGTTTTACTTGAAGCCTTTTGTGAAGAATACACTCGAAAGAACATGTACCTATGGAGACATATCAAATGATAAATTATCCATTCCTCCCCAACTTTGCAGCCATAGAAGTATAGATACCCCTTTTGGTGTGAACTATTCCCACCCTTCTTTTCCCATCAAGTACACCTTTCAAAAAAGTGGTATGTATTCCAAGTACTCCTATCCATACATTCATATACTTAGGTTTATAACCCTACTTTATAAGATTTCATTTCCCTTATTTCTACCTTGTCGTCAAAAATGGCATTGGAAAACATGTAAAAAAGTTGAGTTGTAAGGTGTGTGGAAACGATTCTTCAATGGCCATTCCCACTAGCCTTTATGTACTATGTACATATTAATCTATATTTGTTGTTTATCGATATCCTCACCCTTAGTAAGGCTCTTGGGAAGGCAAGGAAAAAGTGGGAAATCATCTCAAAGTGTCTTCTATATACCATCATGTACATGTAGCTTCCAAACTATCTTCTATAAATTAAACATCATTCAAATTATTTGGATCCATAAAATATGTTGTATAAATGTTGGAGTGATAATGTGCAAGATAATTATGGTCCTCTTTGGACATAAACAGACATGTAGTAATCTTGAGACAAAAGTTCCATAGTAAAAAAGATTTCAAATCCTTCCAGAATTAGAATGCCATCTTTCCCTCATGCCATTTTGGGCATTCCTAGCCTTGAATGTACTCAGAAATGATACGTTTGGAATAATCTATCATCATTTCTCCAAGTATAGTATCCTTGTTCATATATAAAAAATTCCTTGCAATGGAATGTAGACATTAAATCCAATTATTCAAGAAGTTATTGTCTTGTTATCTATTTTATTAGAAAAAAGTCATTTTGAGGAGTCTCTATTCACACTATAATGTAAAAGTAAGTCTCTTCTCTCTCCTATGTTTTCCCTGTTAATGCATAATCATTCCTCTATGAGATTCGAATAATACTTCCATATATGATTAATCATCATCATCATGCAAAGAATCCAATTACAATATTGATCCCGCTATATGTTAGATTTATGCCTATGATATTCAATTGTAAGGCATAAGCCATTAGAAAGTTCTCCCATTCAAATGACTAGGACATCCTCTTCTTGTAAAAAGCCCTCAACTTCCTCTTCTTTACAAGAATACTAGATTACTTCCACTAAAGGAATATTCTAAACTCTATTTTTATGAAATCTTTTATGTTTCCCCTTTTGTTTAAGAAGACTATTATGAACTCATTTTCTCTACTTTTCTAGAATGAATATTTATAGAGGTTCTCAAACTTTCCTTCCTAAAGATTGAAGAGCAAAACTCCCATATAAAGGAAACTATTTCTCTATAATGAGAGTCATACCTTTTGGATGTTGAGCTCTTTTATCCCTTTTCATGGAAGAAAAATTCTCAAAGGGAAATAATTTCCAACATCCCATACTACACGATCCTAGTTCGAATCAATGAAAGAGCCATTCCACTGAACATATCACCTATCCAGGCTCCACAACTATGATGGGACTCACATTTGTAATAAAGACTAAATTCTCATGAATCCCTCTTCCTCAATGAATACATTGGCTTATTTTAGATGATCCTATCATCACCTACTTGGAAACCCTAATTCTACATACATGCACCATACTAGTTGCTTTATACATACCATTACCATATGACCTCCCATCTTTCTTCCTACCTATAGATTGAATGCTCTGGCTAGAGGTAAGGTCAATTCAAGACCTCTCCTAGTCATTGATTTGTATTAGCATTTCTTATAGGCTGCATATGAAACGCATATATGATGCCAATTAACTACAATTAGTTTTCAGTTGGACTAAGTAGCCTATAATTTTTAACCATTAATGGTAATGGGCAATTTTACATTCAAATCTTAAAGCTATGAATTTATTTTGGCATTCACATAAATAAAGTATAGTCTCTTGTTCACATCATGAGACTCTCGTGAAGGTAAAAGTCCTTCACTATCTTGGATATGATCATGTTTTTTTCCTAGTTTATATTGAGATTGTAGGAAAATTGATACAAAGTCTTTATGCACCTTCCTCATATGCATAATTTCTTTAGTGCACATAGTCTTGACAAAGACTTGTACACTTTTCTTGATCAATCTTATAAACTATATCCATCAAGATTTTGATATTTAACATGTCGAGAAGTTTCCTTAACACATGTTTTCTAGTTTACTCTTGTCTTTCACATATTTGTTTCAAAATGCTTCTTTTAAAAGACTTTAAGTTTCATGCAACATATAAACCCTTAGATCTTTGGATTTTTTCCTTTTTTTAGAGATATAAGTATCCTAATTCTCAAGGATTCTCCAAGAGTTGTATTATGCCCTAATCTAGACTTTGCAGCAATTCAACTAACCATCCCTCATAAACTCTTATCCATGAGAAACTTAGACATTCTATACTTCCATGGCTGGTACATGTTCTTATCTAGTAATTCAATATTGGTGTATACTGTCACATATTGTACTCTAATGCACTCTATTAAGGCTCCTTGATGCAAAAAGAGTGATAATTATCAAGATCTTTAACTCAATACTTCAAAAGTACCACAACAGATAGGGTAGATGCATAGTGTATTCACTAGTACACCTCTCTTGAGTTGGTTGTATGTCCTTGACATCAAATAAACATCTCTTTTTCTTGCAAGCCCTTCAATAGCTCCTTTTGGTCCTCTTTGAGTGTGGTGCTATGTTGAACTGAACTTACCTAAAATTCTCATTGAAACATCACAAAAGCTACTTAGAATAGGTATGTGGATCCAAACATAATATAAAAACTTGATTCTATTATCACTACACGTATGAGGGGCATACCAATGCTGCATATACCGACCGTCACACTTGGCATCGGTATGGGCATTCAAAAATGTCACAGATATCGGCGGTCAAGTGACCATCGGTATGAACATTTTATACGGATCGTCGGTGTGGCCCAGAGCCGTCGGTATATGTGCCGGTATAAGCGTCGGTAATTTACTGGAAGTTATCGAGCCCGAGTTTTAAACATACCGTGAACCCGAGAGCAAAACTTCACATTTTTGCACGTGTTTGAGTATTGTTGGTCTTCTGTTGAACTTGCGCCCACGAACCGAATTGCGATCTGCATTGTCTTGTGCACACACACACACACAAATCTTTCTCTCTACACACACACACTCTCTCTCTCTCGGCTTAGATCTCACACCTTGGTAAGTGCTGCATGTACTGTTAACATTTATGTTTCTCTATGCTTTAGGTTTTATAATTTCTCTTTTCTTTTATTTTGCAGAAGTTCTTTGGCATCGATTGTTTGGAATTGGACGATAAGCAACATACATTACGCTTTGATGAGAACGATCCAAAAGAGGGACATACTTGTAAGTGATTGTTTTATTCTCTATTGATAGAGAGAGAAGAAGGGAGAGAAAGAGAGAGAGAGAGATGAGAGAGAGAGAAGAGAGAGAGAGAGACAGAGAGAGAGAGAGAGAAGAGAGAGAGAGAGAGAAAGTGAGAGATAAGGAATAATGAAAGAAAGGAAGATAGAGATAGGAAAATAGAGCATACATACACACACACATACACACACATTTACACATTTACACATGCATACATACACACATACATGTACACACATGCATGCTTATGTATACACACCTATATGCACATGCATGCTTACATACACACACATATACACACATGCATGCATACACACACATACAAATTCACACATGCATACATACACACACATGCATACATACACACACATGCATACACACAAACATACACACACATATATACACATATGCATACATACACATACACACACACATAAACACACATTCATACACACACATATATATACACACATATACACACATGCATGCATACATGCACACACATATACACACATGCATGCATACACACATATACACATATACACATATACACATATACACACATGCATACATACACACATGCATACACACACACACATATACACATATGTATACCCACATACATACACACATATACACACATGCATGCATACATACACACACATGCATGCATACATACACACACATACACATACACACACATGTACACACATGCATACATACACACACATGTACACTTGCATACATACACACACATATATACACACATGCATACATACACACATATACACTCATGCATGTATACATACACACACACATGTACACACATGCATACATACAAACACATATGTACATACATACTCATATACTCACACATGCATACATAGACACACATACACATATACACACATGCATACATTCACACACACACACATACATACACACATGCACATATATACACACACATAAGCTAGTGTTTTAATTAAATATATATAATTAAATATATAAATTTTTTATTTTGAATTTATTTTTAGATCAAATATATAAAAATAAGATTAGGGTTTTTAGGCTATTTACACATACATACACATACAGATGTAATATATATATATACATCTATATACACATGTATACAAAAATATACATATTTTAGGTCTAGATATTTAAGATTAGGGTTTTAGGGTTTAGGCATACATATAACTCGATTACATTTGTATTAAGAAAAAATATAGAGAAAAATAAGAAAAAAATCTAAATATATAAATAAATATATATATATATAAAATATGATTAGAGTTTTAGGATTAGGTGTTTAGATTTTTAAAGGTGCTTAAGTATTTAGGTTTTAGTATTTCAGATTTAAATCTAAGTCTTTCTGATTAGGGTTTTAGGGTTTCAATACCTACATCACATATATACACAAACACACATATGCATATAATACATACATACATGTAGATACACATGCATACAAAAATATACATATTTTAGGTTAAAATCTTTAAGGTTAGGGTTTTAGTTCATATACACACATACACATACACATATAGTACATATATACATGTAGATACACATGCATACAAAAATATACATATTTTAGGTCTAGATCTTTAAGATTAGGGTTTTAGGGTCTAAGCATACATATAACTCAATTATGTTTATATTAAAGAAAAACATAGAGAAAAATAAGAAAAAAATATAAATATATAAATAAATATATATATAAAATATGATTAGAGTTTTAGGATTAGGCGTTTAGATTTTTATAAGTGTTTAAGTATGTAGGTTTTAGTATTTCAGATTTAAATCTAAGTCTTTTTGATTAGGGTTTTAGGGTTTTAATACCTACATAACATATATACACAGACACACATATACATATAATACATACATACATGTAGATACACATGCATACAAAAATATACATATTTTAGTTTAAATCTTTAAGATTAGGGTTTTAGGGTTTTAACACCTACATAACATATATACAGACATAAACATACACATATAATACATATATACATGTAGATACACATGCATACAAAAATATACATATTTTCGGTCTAGATCTTTAAGATTAGGGTTTTAGGGTTTAGACATACATATAACTCAATTATATTTATATTAAGAAAAAATATAGAGAAAAATAAGAAAAAAAATCTGAATATATAAATAGAAATATATATAAAATATGATTAGGGTTTTAGGATTAGGGGTTTAGATTTTTATAGGCGTTTAAGTATTTAGGTTTTAGTATTTCACATTTGAGTCTAAGTCTTCCTGATTAGGGTTTTAGGGTTTTAATACCTACATAACATATATACACAAACACACATATACATATAATACATACATACATGTAGATACACATGCATACAGAAATATACATATTTTAGGTCTAAATCTTTAAGATTAGGGTTTTAGGGTTTTAACAACATAGCATATATACACACATACACATACACATATAATACATATATACATGTAGATACACATGCATACAAAAATATACATATTTTAGGTCTAGATTTTTAACATTAGGATTTTAATTAAATATATGTAATTAAATATATAAAAATAGGATTACATGAGGAAAAAATCTGAATATATATATATATATATATATATATATATATATATATATATATATATATATATATATATATATATATATATATATATATATATATATAAGATAATTATATACATAAATAAATATAAAGAGAACTAGTGTTTTAAATAATTTAATTAAATATATAAAATTAAATATGTAAAAATAGGATTAAATAAGGAAAAAATCTAAATATATATAAATATATATATATATATATATATATATATATATATATATATATATATATATATATATATATATATATATATATATATATATATATATATATATATATATATATATATATATATATATATATATATATATATATATATATATATATATATATGTATATATATGTATATATATATATATATATATATATATATATATATATATATATATATATATATATATATATATATGTATATATATATGTATATATATATATATATATATATATATATATATATATATATATATATATATATATATATATATATATATATATATATATATATATATATATATATATATATATATATATATAGGATAATTATATAGTTAAATAAATATAAAAAGAACTAGTGTTTTAAAAAATTTAATTAAATAACGACATTGCACCGATAAGCTCTCCTGGACAAAAGAGAGCAAAAAAGGACTTAGACATACAAGCAAGTACTAATAATATTACACAAAATGAACATATGGAAGAGGTGCTTGAAGCATTTTATGAGATGGATGAAGATCATGATGGTGGAGAAGATGTCGAGAGTTTCATGGACACAACAAAAATTCCACGATCACAAGTCAATGAAGAATATGAAAACATGCAAAGACTAGCTCGTTTACAACTTTACAATGGAGCAAAGATATCCGTACTAAGTGCGTTACTCATGATGCTCAATCTGCAATCCATTTATGGATGGTCAGATAGTAGTGTCACTAAATTGTTCAGGTAAGTGGAGAACAAATTGGATTTCATTGTTGTATCACAATAACTTTATTTACTAACATCGTTTTAATTGCTTATTGCAGGCTTCTTAAAGATCAAGTTTTGCCAGAGGACAATGACATGCCTCCAACACATGGAGATGCGAAAAAACTTTTATAGTCCATTGGAATGGATTATACTAAAATTCATGCTTGTCCGAATGATTGCATTCTCTTTCGAAATGAGTATGAGCATCTCCACGTATGTCCAAAGTGTGGAGCAAATAGATTTAGAAAAGATGTTGTAGGCGAAGCAATCCCCGCAAAGGTTCTTCACCACTTTCCTATCATTCCACGAATTAAGAACATGTTTAGATGCAAATATATAGCTGAGTTAAAGTCATGGCATACAAAGAGTAGGTCTACAGATAATGTACTACGAGTGCCTGCTAACTCTGATGCTTGGAAGCACATAGATAGTAAGTGGCCAGAGTTTGCTAGTGTGCCTCGGTCCATACGTCTAGGCCTAGCTATGGATGGAGTGAATCCATTTGGATTACGCAGTTCTTCATGGAGCACATGGCATGTATGTTTGGTCAATTATAATATCCCACCATGTTTGGCCACAAAGAAAGGTCATTTATTATTAGCTCTTATTGTAACAAGTAAGTATAAGGTAAAAAACATGGATGTATATCTTGCACCACTTGTGGAAGAACTCCACATTTTATGGGATGGGATTACAGTGCGTGACATGTCTCAACCTATAAGAAGACGAGACGTGCGAGTGCAAGGCATACTTATGTGGACAATGCATGATTGGCTTGGTTATGGTGAATGTTCAGGTTTATCGATTTCAGGTTACCATGCTTGTCCTTTATGCGGACCATGACTCGAAGCATGCTATTCCAAAGCAGTACCTAAAACTGTCTATGAAGGACATCATCGATATTTGCCTGATGGACATGTTTTACGTGAAGGACAAGTTGGTCGACAAGCGCAACACCAAATGAAAGCTAGCGATTGAAACAACTGTGGGATTTAGAAAATCCAGTTGCTGGCATGAAACAGTTGTCCATGAAACAACTGTGGGATGTGGCTGGCAAAGCAATGCGTGCATGCATACGACAGGTTTGCTCCATCCAGTTTGGACACTCTACCATGCTGAAATGGAGTGATCATGATAAAGATCATAAGAATTATATCACATACATGATTTATCAAGAGTTCCGACCAGCTGATAGACAGTCTCTTGTCCGTTTAGAGTGGATTCTACACACCGCACATGAGGTTATGTCCCATCCACGATCCAAGGCTCGTGATGCTTTCGGAGCACGCTTACCAAAGCCTGTATGGTTAGATGCTGAGGAGTGGGACGTGATTCGGGACGAGCAGCAGCAGACTCCTGATCGATATCGCCTGTAGCGAGATGGCGAAGCCACACGTTTAGATACGGTTGGACCGTCACATTTGGGCAGCAAAGGATATGACACGATGCGTCATGAGTTTGTAAGTACCATTTCATTTATTGAATTTATTTGTGTTAAATTTCTCATGTATGTTCCTCTAATCTTTTGTATATTTGTTTCAGGAGCTGGCAATGGGTCATCCTCCGACACGAACGGAGGAGTCTTACGGATATCGTCATGGCTTGATTGCACTATTCGAGGACTTGGAGAGATGCGGTGTGGTCGTTTCATGGGAGCATTTGCAATGAGGTAATTAATTTATAAACTTGGTTTTTACTTGTTGTTTGTAATTTTCATGTGAATTTATCTCATTCCATTAATGTTGTGACAATGCATTGCTTTGCCACATTTTGTAAAAGCGTCATATATGACAGTGGTTTTCCACACTCTTGTACATGCTTCATTATTGAAATATGTAACTTCTTTTGTACATGGTTCATCGTTCATTCTGATTATCTCTTTTGTGTCCAATAATACTCTGTTTCATGAAATCATATTTCGGTTGACATTAGAGTACACATCACATGTACTCGGTTTTTTTTGGGCAGAGTGTATTGTCCTTTGTTGAGCAACATCATGGTAATGTTGCTGTTGCAAAAGACAGCACACTCTACGCAAAAAAAAATTTGCAGGTATGGTCGTCAGTATATGCGACGGTACACCCAGTAATGTCATCAGAATACGCGTCAGTACACCCAGCAGGCGACGGTATATGCGAGGGTATGCCCACCAGAGCCCGCGGTATAGGCGCCAATATTACCGACACTTATACCGACACTTATACCAATGCTTATATCGATGCGTATACTGATGCTTATATTGACGGTTTGGTACCGACGCGCATATTGACCTTTACACTGGCGTCGCGGAAAATAAAGCGGAGTTCATTTTCCTCGGTAAAAACCTCGGTATACCATCGATCTGTTGTAGTGTATATTTCACAAAAAGGTTAGCCACCTAAGTAACCAAGTTAGAAAGTTAGAAATTATCAAGAGATATGATCATTTTGATACTTACAAGACAAAGGATAAGTGCCATACTAGGATAGAGGGTCTCAATAGAGTCAAGCCACAAGTGAACTAGCGAAGCACTTTGATGAGGGAGATGAGGGAATCTGATGAGGCAAGTCTCACTTCAAAGTTACATGTCATGTAATGGCTCACACATGCATCCAAGTATTACAACAAAGGACGCAGGGGTCATTCAAGACATTAAGAGACCAATTTCACCACAACAATGAAATATTTTGGGGAAGTAGATTCTCTCGATGTATAAATGATAAATATCTTCTTTTACAAACTTGAATATCATTTTTTTCCTACAAAGAAAAGATTAGAGTAAATATTATAATTATAAGGAACACACACACACACACACACACATATATATATATATATATATATATATATATATATATATATATATATATATATATATATATATATATATATATATATATATATATATATATGTGTGTGTGTGTGTGTGTGTGTGTGTGTGTGTGTCAGTGTCTCTCTCTCTCTCTCTCTCTCTCTCTCTCTCTCTCTCTCTCTCTCTATATATATATATATATATATATATATATATATATATATATATATATATATATATATATATATATATATATATATATATATATATATATACATACGAAGAGGCTCGGTTATTCCATATTTTACTTTTTGTCAACATTTTGGAATTTACGTGTTTTTCTTGTGATATTTATCTTCCATGTGCCCATGATAAAGTGGGCTATGGATTTGATACATTCCATGGTCTTTAAATTAGTAACATGTCATGTGAGAGCTCACACATGCATGCAAGTATTACATCAAAGGAGAGAAGGATCATTCAAGACATCAAGAGACCAATTCTATTGCAACTATGAAATATTTTGGGGACGTATAATTTCTTGATGTATAAATGGTAAATATCGCTTTTACAAAATTGAATATTGTTATTTTTTTTCTTAGTGAAATCATCTTGCACCATAATAATATTGCAACATTTAGGCTGCTTTGGTTGGATAAAAGAAATGATTATAGTAAATATTATAATTATGGGGGTTCATCACGTTAAGTGGAAGAGTCAATCTATTGATAGAAAAATAGTGGTTCATAACATTAAGTGGAAGAGTCAATCTATTCATCATGCGTCATAGAAATATTTCAACCAAAGTTATGCAGGATTCTTCACACAAAAGTAACTTCTTTTATATACAATTGGAAGCGATTTTGCAAGGAGTCAATTCTAAAAGAGGTAGAGGTAGTATTCATGTGTGGATAAACTATTGAACGTGAGGCAAGATTTAATGAGAAAGTCTAAATATTTCCATAGGATGTGCTTGATTGGAAAGAAACAGACAAACAATACCAAACAGGTGTTGATTGAAGTGCCATAGCAAAGAAAAATGAGTGATCACGCACTTGAAATGAAGATGAAATCCAGTTCTCAAGTCTTTAGCTGAATGTGTTATGAATATGGAACTAACTTCATTGAATCCGAGTACTGAATCATTTTGCTTTACTTCGAGTGATTCAAAGTTCTCCTAAGATGCCATAGCCTCGATAATTAAGCACATAATTCAACGTTATGAATCAAAATTACCATTTTGAAAGTATGCCCTGTTTTACTAATCTTGCAAGTCTTGAGAGGTTGCAAATCTTTTATAATGTGAAATAACTTAAAGCAAGGGATGCTTACTTTCAAAGGATTTTGGACACTTGGGAGATCATTCTAGTGATTCCAAGCCATAGGCAATAAGTGAAAAAGTGTGAAAGGAGTGAACGGTTGAATTAAGTCTCTATATGATAAATTGCTTAGCTTGCCTATCTATCTCTCACACATATTCTCTCTCTCTCTCTCTCTCACCATTTTGTTGATATTGGATCCTCAAGGGGAAGATCGAATGGTCCAAACATGTTCCTAACTTTATTAAATATCTCAATTGATCCTAGGTTTTTTTCCCTCCCTTTTTTATCACTAACAGTAATGTACACTACTTGAAAATTTCTAAAAGATGGTTACATAATCAATTTTTGGGGAGTCTTGAGAGGTTGCAAATCTTTTATAATTTAAAATAATTTCAAGCAAGGGATGCATACCTTCAAAGGATTTGGACACTTGAAGATAGTAAATATTACCGCAAACATTTAATAATATTAGTGTAAATCCTACAAACAACATTCACTATATAGTAAATATTATAAGTAGAGGGTTAATATATAGTCAGAGAAAGTCTAAGATTATAGCTAGAGGGTCAACATATAGTAAATAGTGAGCGTCTCTAATGTTTCATAGCTTTACTATGCTTTGGAAGTTGGTGGCTCAACACGAAAGAACTTTGGTTCCACTTTTGCCCTGCCCTCCCCCCCCTCCCTCCCACCAAGAGGCTCCGTTTTTCCATATTTTAATTTTCTTCAACATTTTGGCATTTACCTTTTTTTCTTGTGATAGTTATATGCAAACCCTTTGGCTAATAATAAACCTAACGATTGTAATTTGATCCATTCCATGGTCTTCAAATCAAGTGGAAAATTAATGGTGCATCACATTAAGTGGAAGAGTCCATCTATTGATCATGCGTCATAGAAACATTCCAACCAAATTTATCCAAGATTTCATACACCAAAATAGTTTTTTTATATACAATCGAAAGAGCTTTTGCAAGGATCTAGAACTAAAAGAGGTAGATGTAGTATTCAAGTGTGGATAAACTATTGAACTTGAGCCAAGATTGAATGAGAAAGTCTAAATATTTCCATAGGAACAATACCAAACACGTGTTGATGGAAGTGCCATAGCAAAGAAAAATAAGCGATCACGCACTTGAAATCAAGATGAAATCCAGTTCCTTTGGCTGAATGTCTTATGAAAATAAGACATATTAATAGTCTGAAGCCTTTGGCTGAATGTCTTATGAATGTCTTTATAGTGAATACTAGCAAAGAATATTAGACCATTCATTGAAGCCGAGTAGTGAATCATTTGCTGTATTTCGAGTGCTTCAAATTAGCCAATGTATGGAGCGAAATGACCATTTTCAGAGTATGCCCTGTTTTGCAAATAATGTAACATGAAAGATTTATTCATTGGTTTCTTGTTTTCATGTGTGAACATATCATTTCATAGACTATGCTAATCTTTCATTTTGAATTAATTGTGAGTGCCATAGCAAAGAAAAATGAGTGATCACGCACTTGAAATGAAGATGAATGTGTTATGAATATGGAAGTTACTTCTTTATAGTGAATACTAGCAAAGCAGATTAGACCATTCATTGAATATGGAAGTTACTTCTTTATATTAGACCATTCATTGAAGCCGAGTAGTAAATCATTTGCTTTATTTCGAGTGCTTCAAATTAGCCCTCCTAACATGCCATAGCCTCGATAATAAAGCAGATCATTAAAAGTTATTAATCTATAGAATTGTTGGCCAATGTATGGAGCGAAATGTCTATTTTGAGAGTATGCCCTGTTTTGCAAATAATGTAACATGAAAGATTTATTCATTGGTTTTTTTTTTTTTTCATGTGTGAACATATCATTTCATAGACTATGCTAATCAAACTCATCTCAAAGCGCATGAATGATCAATTTGATGTAGATTATGTTTTCTCGATTTATTTATCAACACAATGCAAATGAAAACACATTCTCATGGGCTAATGTTTTTCAAATTAAGTTTTGATTTTCTCTGCTTTTTGAACGTAGTTGTATCTTTCATTTTGAATTAATTGTGAGGCGGATTAAGTATGCTCAAAAGGCATTCCCTATTCTTTCGTTTCACATGAAAGATGGGATTAGATATTGGATTTCCCATATGCCTAGTGTATATTCGAAGGTCTCGTATTAGTGGTTGTCGCTCAGAAGGAAGCAAGTACGATGGAACGACGATTACTCTGCAACGCACAGTGAAATGGCGGCGGCGGCGATTGAGCGGCTCATGCAAGCATTAAAGTTGCTCCTGATCTGCTAGGTGTTGAATATGAGGGTATGGAATTCGCAACTGCAAGCCTCTCTTCTTCTCTCTATAAAGCTCCACGCAAAACACACACCGTTTCTCAATAAAACAACTTGCAACGACGACTCCACCTCCTCAAAAGCTACCTAGCAGACTCTTGAGTTGCATCATGATGCTAGCTCTTGCCTGCCTGCCTGCTTCATCACTAACGGAAGCAGAAAAGGTTTTCTCCCTTAGTACGAGTTCCATCTCCGTGACACCTGCGGATTTCGAGACGTGAATTTCATTAACCTACGCAATGCCATTGTCAACCGGCCCATCAAAGTTTTCGAGCTTCGACATTAAATCCAGAGGCAATACGATTCATAAAGCATTTCTCGACATCGATGACAGAGAATCTGTCTCCGAACTCAACCCCGGCATTTCACACCTCAATATCTACACAGACGGATCTGTAAAAGTTCTTCCAAATAAATGCATCAGCGCAGGTTGCGGCATATTTATGGAGTGGAAAAATGTTGGAATGGCTATGAACCTAAATAGGTGGTTCGATGACGACGCCGAGAGCGCACATGATTGTGGGCGGCTTTCCACAAAGACAGAGTTGATCGCCATCTATTTGGCACTGAAACATATTGCCAATGAGCAAATATTGAACAGATATGTTGGTGAGGCAGATGGTACATTTCGAAGGCTAACGATTTGGACAGACAGCAAATACGCGCTTCAAAACCTCAAGTGGAAGAGTCGAAATCATGATTCTCATCCCACACTTGAAGATTCTACAACACAGAGGAAGAAGAAGATGATAGACGATCGCATCATGGACGCCGTGCAAACAATAATGCAGGTGATCATTGATTTTGATGGATGAGCGCTCAAGTGGATGATGGAGGCGCCAGCTGATAGCTTGATCCATTTCTTTCGGAGCCGAGTGTGTTTCTTTTTTATCTGATTTACTTTGAAGTACAATTCATGTAAACATGAATGAATGCAGGTGAGAATCTGCTAGGCATCCCTGACTACGCAGATCGACGTTCTCAACGAGCTTCCATGGCGGACAGTTCTTCTTTTGACACTAGCAACAGCCGTGCTTCCAAGGTCGATGATATGGAGGCCAACTGGTCTTCGAATAAACAGAAGAGGCAAAGCGGCAATCAGCTGCCCTTGCGCAAGTGCCCAGGTCTTCTGCTAAGCGATGAATATACTCCTCGAGTCTTGGGGCCTAATTACGCGTCTCGGATGGATGGATGAAGGTGGTGGAAGTCATGGCCTTGTCCTCCTCCTTTGGATATTATTAACCAGATTTCCTTTCCGTTCTGTACATAAATTAGACGGACACGAAGAAAAAGACGATCTGTAGTCTGTTCAGTGTGGTGTTGCTGCTCCTCCTCCTCCTCCTCCTCATGATTTCGTTGAAGTGATTGCCGTAGTCTAGTCTTTCTTCTGGTGCTCAAAGTGTGTTTTATTATTTGTTCTCATGTTGTTGTTGTTGGTTTTTTTTTTCTTTTAAGTGATTTCCTGCTGCTGATGGTACTTCACATATATTTATTTCATATCTGTGAGCCTCATGTTCAAACGCAGCATAAAATATCCCGAATGCCAGAAACTTTGCATGTCAAGCGGATAAAATATGGCTGATCCTAATTTCATACGACGCCCTTAAATCATCTGCATTTTTAAGGGCGAAAACCAGCTCCAACTCTTCGCTCCTAGAAAAGTAGTAGCCGAAGCTTTTCATTCCTAAAGATTGCGTCCCATTTTGGGGGGGGAGAGGGAGAGAGAGAGAGAGATTTGAAATGAAATAGACTGTGTCTTTGGGCTGCTATTCATTTGTGTTTTGATACCCATGTGGGTTAGGATGAGCTACACCAAGAGAAGAAGGAAACTCCCAATGTGAGGAGCTACAGCATCACAGCCCTGATGTGATGGAGAGATGAATTGTTGTCAGGATCTTGCTCACGCGCACACAGAGGTTACGAACGCAGAAAACACACAGAATAATAGAGACAAGAAGAGACGAGACTGAGTGCAGCATTGGGTGCAATCTCCCCCCATGCACTCTGTTTTGACAGTCCACAGAGTGCATGTATTTATAGGAATTTTTGATTACGTCAAAAAGAGTGGTTACATGAGAGCGACTTCGAAAAGCAAGCGTGAAACTAAAAGTTGGTAACTTTTACTGAAAGCCATTGCTTTCAATAACAGAAACTGCAGTCTACAACGACCCTTATTCTAACGATTACGTTTCTAACTCTTTCTAACAATACAACCTCCTATGAGGGTTTATTTACAAGCTAAATAGTAAATATTTGGATTACTGATATTGTAACATAATCCTGGTAGAAGATGGTTGAACCACACCCTAAGAGAGAGGATTAGGAAGTAATCCTCAACCATGGCTTTTGGGGCAAGTGGTTAGCCCATCACATTCCTAACCAAGAGGTTGTGAGTTCAATCCCTTACATTGGTATCAGAGCCTAGGAAGTAGGCTTGGGCAAAGTGGAATGATCCAATGGCCTCTAAAAAAGGCGCTTGGGCATCCTCCATGTGAAAGGGTAGGATTTGTGGAAGGCGCGCGTCGATTTCAATGATGGACCTTACAATGATTGGGGTGTATCTCCCAATCCGTAGGTCGGATTGAGGCGTGTAATATACCGTTGGAAAGCTCTCGGAACGAACTTTCCAATGAGCTAGCTTGCAATGTGTGAATTCCTTGGGAATCCTTGGATGGAACTTGATTGAGTACATCCTGCCAGTCCCATAGCTGGTCAGGGTACATCCTGCCAGGGTACATCCAGGGTACATCCTACCAGTCCCATAGCTGGTCAGGGTACATTCCCGAGGGAGTTCAAGGGGGGAAGAATGTAACATAATCCTGGTAGAAGATGGTTGAACCACACCTTAAGAGAGAGGATTAGGAAGTAATCCTCAACCATGGCTTTTGGGGCAAGTGGTTAGCCCATCACATTCCTAACCAAGAGGTTGTGAGTTCAATCCCTTACAGATATCCCCCCTTTCACGCCTTGCAAGCTCCTCACGAACCTTCAGCTGCTATATCAAAAACATCAAAAACACATTAATACATCAATAATTTAACACTCTAACAATGCATTGTTCAATAATAATTTTAACACTCCAACAATGCATTGTTCAACATATCGATGTCACAATCCAACAATGCATTGTTCAACATATTCCATGTTACACTCTAACAATGCATTGTTTAACATATTCCATAACAATCTATTAATTTCGATCGATAGCTTGCTTTGGATCTCCTAACAGCAAATTTTGGGAAGCATCTCCTATGTGGGTTAGGATGAAATACACTAAAAGAAGAACACATTCTAGATATAGCCTTATGTTTCCACATAACATTTTTGAAGTCGTGATAATGGTTAACTCTAGATACAGGCTAATCTTTCTTGAAGTCTTGACATAGGATAATCTGTCCAAATAACTTGATCATCACACACCAAAATTCTTCATGCACGTAAGGTTTCATCACTCACATGTAAAGCTGAGAGGCCCTACTTATAAAAGAAATCGGCCTTATCCTTTTTAGAAAGGCCAACAAATGGATGGCTAAGATCACTAGTCTATTTTCCTGGATTGCAGATGCTCAATAATTGCATTAGAGAGGGTGCTGAATTGGAAGATAATCTTGCAATTGGGAGAAGTCTCGATAGTGGCTAACTCTAGATAAAGGCTAATCTTTCTTGAAGTCTTGATATAGGATAATCTCTCCCAATAACTTGAACATCACACACCAAAATTCGTCATGCACGTAAGGTTTGATACGACTTTAGTGTAGAGTTCTCTAGTCAAAAGTCACATTTCATTACTCACACGTAAAGGTGAGAGGCCCTACTTATAAAAGAAATTCGCCTTATCCTTTTTAGAAAGGAAAACAAATGGATGGCTAACATGACTAGTCTACTTTCCTAGTTTGGACATGATCAACATTTGCATTAGAGAGGGTTCTAAATTGGAAGATAATCTAGTGATTGGTTTGAAACTCCAAATGTAAAAATCTACAGCATTTGGGCCACTTTGTGATAGAGAGATGAATCTCCTCGCAACCTTATGCCCCTATATATATAGCAGCTCTTGGGATTCACAATGACCTCTAGATTGTTTCAAACTGCAATTGCATCTGAAATCTCCAACATTGCTTTTACACTTTCCACTAGAGTCTAATAATGGTAGGTGTAGTTTCCACTTGCATCAAGTCTCTTTCAACTCATGTTAACACACGAGCTCTTTGGGAGGAACTCGCTCTATGGCTCCTCGTGGGGGGTTGAATCCAAGACCTCCTCCTTCCCATACTTGAGACATAAGCACTAGGTAGGTGCTATTGTAAATAGTGTCATATCCTTGAGGTTATTATGCATAGTGTAGTGCCGTACAAATTCTCTCTCTCTCTCTCTCTCTCTATCTATCTATCTATCTCCCCCGCATCCCCCGCCATCCCCTCCTCTCCCCTCTTGCTGCCACCCGCCCCCGCCCACACACTAGCGCGTAGCCCCCCCCCCCCCCTCGCCATTCACTCCCGCCAGCGTCTCTCTCTCTCTCTCTCTCTCTCTCTCTCTCTCTCTCTCCCTCCCTCCCTCTCTCTCTCTATCTATATCTCTCTCTCTCTATCTCTCTCTCTCTCTCCCGCATTCCCCGCCTCCCCTTCTTTTCCCGCCTGCTACCCTACCGTCCCCTCTTATCCCCTACCATCCCCTCCTACCTATACATAGCCCCCCCACCATCCTAACCCCGCTGCCACCCCCACTCGCAGTCCCCCGTGAAGCAGAGCGATGCCTTGCGATGGAACGAATCGACAGGAGCCTTGGGAGGCGCATCTCGCAGTCGAGATCACAGGAACGAATCGACAGGAGCCTTGGGAGGCCTGCATATTAGGCAAACGCCTCACGCCATCGCCTTGCCCCTCCGAAATCCTTGTTCGTGTTCTTTGTACACCTATGAATCGGCCCAATGTTTTTTCTCTGCAAGGCCTTTGCCCCACCTGGCACCCTCAAGAATACCCCTACGTGCAAGACATAGAAGGCATGGGAATCATTGAGCAACTAAGCAAGGACGTGCACAACATTTTCGAGGGAGAGCGTCTGATTCCATTTAGCGATAATCCAGATCATAGTGGCATGAGTTCATAGTGGTTCCAGCCATGCTTGTTATCCCCGTTCCTCACTTTATACCGAACGAAGCGGGTGCGGCTTTAGTCTTGGGTCGAATGTTTATTCAATATGCGCATCATCAGGGCGTCAAGACAATCGATCTAGTCCACCCAAATGAACTCATAGAGGAATAAAGGCCCTTGGGGCAGATGAGGTCATCAATTTTAACACCCACAACCTCCGGCAGGCCACACCCTATTCCCACACACAACCTCCCACACCCCCCACAATCTCCCACAACTCCCCACAACCTCCTGCAACCCACCCCCTATTCCCACCCACAACCTCACACAACCCCTCCCTCCCCCCCCCCCCCCCCCCCCCCACAATCTCCCACAACCTCCCGCAGCCCACCACCTATTCCCACCCACAACCTCCCGTAGCCCACCCCCTATTCCCACCCACAACCTCCCACACCCCCCACAATCTCCCACATACCACCCCCTATTCCCACCCACAACCTCCCACACACCCCCACAATCTCCCACAACTCCCCACAACCTCCCACAGCCCACCCCCTCTTCCCACCAACACCCTCCCGCAGCCCACCCCCTATTCCCACCCACAACCTCCCACACCCCCCACAATCTGCCACAACTCCGCACAACCTCCCGTAGCCCACCCCATATTCCCACCCACAACCTCCCACACCCCCCACAATCTCCCATATCCCACCCCCTATTCCCACCCACAACCTGCCACACCCCCCCCCCCCCACAATCTCCCACAACTCCCCTCAACCTCCCGTAGCCCACCCCCTACTCCCACCCAAAACCTCCCGCAACCCACACCCTATTCCCACCCACAATCTCCCACACCCCCCATAACATCCCACATGCCACCCACAACCTCCCACACCCCCCACAATCTCCCACAACTCCCCACAACCTCCCGTAGCCCACCCCCTATTCCAACCCACAACCTCCCGCAGCCCACCCCCTATTCCCACCCACAACCTCCCACACCCCCCCACAATCTCCCACAACTCCCCACAACCCCACAGCCCAACCCCCATTCCCACCCACAACCTCCCGCACCCCACCCCCTATTCCCACCCACAACCTCCCACACCCCCACAATCTCCCACATCCCACCCCCTATTCCCACCCACAACCTCCCACACCCCCCCACAATCTCCCACAACTCCCCACAGCCTCCCTTAGCCCACCCCCTATTCCCACCCACAACCTCCTGCAGCCCACCCCCTATTGCCACCCCCCCCCCCACAATCTCCCACATCCCACCCCATATTCCCATCCACAACCTCCCACACCCCCCCCCCCACAATCTCCCACATCCCACCCCCTATTCCCACCTAGAACCTCCCACACCCCCCCCCCCACAATCTCCCACAACTCCCCACAACCTCCCGCAGCCCACCCCCTATTCCCACCCACAACCTCCTGCAACCCACGCCCTATTCCTACCCACAACCTCCCACACCCCCCCCCCCCCCACAATCTCCCACAACTCCCTACAACCTTCCACAGCCCACCCCCTATTCCCACCCACAACCTCCCGCAACCCACCCCCTATTCCCACCCACAACCTCCCACACCCCCCTACAACTTCCCACCACTCCACCCACACCTCCCACACCACCCAACATCGCTCCTAATCAATATGTAAGGGTCGAAAGCTACTTCAAAAGTTTTGTGAAGGCAAGGTCCTCTTTGCCTATTAGAGCCTATAAACGCAATGGACTTGTGTTCATTTAGAGAGAGATTTGAAATGAAATAGACTGTGTCTCTGGGCTGCGATTCATTTGTGTTTTGATACACTGAAACGATTGGTAACTAAAGTTGGATTTGATATAACATAAGACGCCCTTAAATATGCAGGGCCAAAACCTGGATTTTGAATTTTGAAGAAATGAGAACAAATATTTTTTCAACCTATCCTCTAGCTTAAAATTCTTACAATGCCCTTGGGGTGGGGGGGGGGCTTCATTTACGTAGATGGTTTGGATCGTTCATAATCGGACACTCCTTGTAGTAAATGTTTGTGTTCATAAATATGATCGAGTACAAGCATGTCTAGTGTTTTTTGTTTTCATATTTTTCATATTTTTTGTACATAAATATGATCGAGTACAAGCATGTCTAGTGTTTGTGTTCATAAATATGATCGAGTACAAGCAAAAAGATAAGTTGGTAGTTGACAACAGACTCTACTAGTGACCATGAGTTCCACAAGAGGCCATACACCATGACTCCCACGTGACTTCAAGGAAGTAAGCCAAATGCTATTCTAAGTAAGAGTGTCATATCCTCGAGGTTATTATCCATACGAAATTCTTGGAAGAAGTTTTGTATAGATAATAATGATGACACTCTAGTATTTTGGATCGACTGCTTGCTCTGGATCTCCCATGAGAAGCGTGAATATCATTGCATAGTGGTATCATTTATCTCTTTCGAATACATAGATATATAGAGAAGCATGCATTGGCTTCAACGAGGAAAAGAGAAAACAAATTTTGGGAAACAAGTCCCATGTGGGCTAATCTTTCCACATAACGTTTTTGAAGTCTCGATGTAGGCTAACTCTAGACATAGGCTAATCTTTCCACATAACGTTTTTGAAGTCTCGATGTAGGCTAACTCTAGATATAGGGTAACCTTTCTTGAAGTCTTGTTATAGCATAATCTGTCCAAATAACTTGAAAATCACACAGCAAAACTCTTCATGCACTTAAGGTCTGATAGGACTTTAGTGTGGAGCTATCTAGTCAAAACTCGCATTTCATTAATCACATGTAAAGGTGAGAGGCCTTAATTATAAAAAAATTTGGCCTCATCATTTTTAGAAAGGCAACCAAATGGATGGCTGAGATCACTAGTCTATTTTCCTAGATCGGACATGCTCAGTAACTGCATTAGAGTGGGTGTTGAATTGGAAGACAATCTAACAATTGTTTTCAAACTCCCAATGTGAGGAGCTACAGCATCACAGCCCTGATGTGATGGAGAGATGAATCTTCTCGCAACCTGACACCCCTATCCATACAACAACTCTTGGGATTCACAATGACCTCTAGATTGATTAAAACAATGACCTCTATGCATGTGAAATCTCTAACATTTCTTTTACACTTTCCACTAGAGTCTACTAGTGGTACGCATACTTGCCACTTGCATCAAGTCTCTTTCAACTCATGTTAACGCTAGAGCTCTTCGCGAGACACTCACTCCCTAGCTCGTGATGGGGGGTTGAATCCAACACCTCCTCCTTCCCATCGTTGAGACCTAAGAACTAGGCAGATGCTATTTTAAAGAGTGTCTATTGCTTCAGGTTAATATCCATAGGAAAGTCTTCGAGGAAGTATTGTATAGATAGTTAGAATGACAATCTAGTAATTTGGATCGGTAGCTTGCTTTGGATCTCTTAACAGAAGCCTCAATATAATTGCATAGTGGTATCATTTATCCCTTTTGAGTACACATATATATAGAGAAAACAAATTTTGGGAAGCATCTCCCATGTGGGTTAGGATGAAATACACTAAGAGAAAAACACATTCTAGATATAGCCTTACCTTTCCACATAACGTTTTGGAAGTCGTGATAATGGTTAACTCTAGATAAAGGCTAGTCTTTCTTGAAGTCTTGATATAGGATAATCTTTCCAAATAACTTGATCATCCAACACCAAAATTCTTCATGCACTTAAGGTTTGATACGACTTAAGTGTGCAGCTCTCTAGTTAAAAGTCACATTTCATCACTCACATGTAAAGCTGAGACGCCCTACTTATAAAAGAAAACGGCCTTATCCTTTTTAGAAAGGCCAACAAATGCATGGCTAAGATCACTAGTCTATTTTCCTGGATTGCACATGCTCAATAATTGCATTAGAGAGGGTGCTGAATTGGAAGATAATCTTGCAATTGGGAGAAGAACGCATTCTAGGTATAGCCTAATCTTTCCACATAACGTTTGTGAAGTTTCGATAGTGGCTAACTCTAGATAAAGGCTAATCTTTCTTGAAGTCTTGATATAGGATAATCTGTCCAAATAACTTGAACATCACACACCAATTTTTTTCATGCACTTAAGGTTTGATACGACTTTAGTGTAGAGTTGTCTAGTCAAAAGTCACATTTCATTACTCACACGTAAAGGTGAGAGGCCCTACTTATAAAAGAAATTTACCTTATCCTTTTTAGAAAGGACAACAAATGGATGGTGTTAGGGGATTCTTGGACAAGAAGGAGTTTGAGGATCTGTAGGAGGAAAGGGAAAGACAAGAAGAGAAGATACACCCTGGAAGCCTCTGCTGATTGATTAGAGTAAGACAAATACAATGTTGAATACAAGCCAATACTTCTGTGCAAATCCCACAGAGTGCTCAATTACAAAATACCAAATACCCAAAGTCTTGTTGCCGCTGGCCTCCTCTGCACCAGACCTCCACTTGCTTCAAGCTTGCACTTGTGCACACCTTACACCAAGCTTCCAATAAGGGGGAGGAATGAATACCTTCTGTCGGCACGGGCACACTGCAATGGGACCTTGGGAACCTTGGGGGAATATTTTAGCACTCTCTGCACACCTCCTTAGCCACTCTTCAAACAGACCTTGCACTTCACTTCTCTGCGTCGCACACTGTGTGTCTCTTGCACTTCTCTCTATTGCTTGACTTAGACTATACTCACTCTACTTACACTTAGGATTGTCCAAGAATGGTTCTTGCCTTGATTTGAGTGTGTCGATTCACGTACGCTCCTAACTGCCAAGACACTCTTATTTTCCTTGATGTCCCAAGATTGTCTTGTTTTGGTTGGCGGCCAACGAATCCCTCTTTTGTCCTGTAGTGAGGTTAGACTAAGAAAACACAAAATTTTAATTGGGGCCATATTTCATTTTGGCGTGCATGCCTTGACCTTTAGCCTTTGATTCTTTACTTTTGAACTTTAGGGAAATTAGAGAAATACCCCTACAACCTGCATATACTTTCTCCAATTTACCCCTTTATGAACAATTAAAAGTGCACTACCGGTGCACTTTGACCCTTGAACTTTTCCACTTTACTCGTGCCTATGCTGACTTTGACCTTGAATTTGTTGACTTCGACGAGTATGAATCTGAGGGGCTCAACAGATGCCCACCACCTAATGTGCTCTCCGTCTCGGAGGGACCACGAGAACGTGTGTAAACACTGTACACGGAAGACTGAAGCAACAGAAGAGTGAAGCAACAGATGAATGAAGCGAGAGAAAAATGAAGCCAGAGGAAACAAAAAAAAAGGCTGCCTTTATTTGATTAAATAATCATAAAAGAGACATAAGTAGATGCATAAGAATGCTTTATTGGACGAATATTATTTAAAAGAAGCGGGAAGCTTGAGAATGCTAATTGAAAGAATTATGGAAAAGGGGGATTGATTCCAACATCGGATGGTTGCGGAGAGGAAAGCATTGGAGCTGAAGCTTATTCAATCATAAGTTGGAGTGAACTAAGGCATTGCCTAAGTTTGTCCTTTCACGTTTAATACGATGGCAAGCTGCATTGTCGCATAAACCTAAGGAGTAGCGATTCTAAAGATTAGCTAACGCTTTTGTTGCGGACTCAACCATATCTCTATATTTATCTCTCTCTTCCTTGAGTAAACGAGCCGATTCTTGGAGAGATTGCCATTGAGATGTGGCCATCCGATTAATGTGATCAATTGTAGAAATATATTGTTGATGAATTGAAGCTGCTGTGGAGACTGAATCCAATGACACCTTTTAAGCGTTGGCACTACCAAGAGCAATCGCGCTTGCATCGCAGATTAAATTTAAAAATGAGGGGGCAGGAGGGAGGTCAGGTGTAGATGCAAGTGTAGGCAGAATGGGAATGTTGGCAGGTAGAGTAGATGGAGGGGATCGGGTGTGTGGTACATTAGTGGGAAGGGGGGAGGAAATGGGAATGGGAGGACGAGGGAGGTACTGGTTGGGTTGGTAGGATTGAGATGGGTTTGAATTAGCGGCCAGAGAGAGACGGTGGAAGGAGAAGGGATGGGGGTAGGAACGGGCACAGTATTTGGAGACGTTGGGAGGGCTGAGAGAAAGACTGCGAAGGGATGGAAGGTATATCATTGGGGGTGGAGATAGGTGTTGATGCGGAAGCTGAGTCAATCGCGATGTGAGGGGAGTGAGGTAGGGTGCACGTGGATGGGTGACAAATGGTACTATTCCTGGCTCTTACTTGCCTTGGTGGAATTCGAGGTGACTAAAGGATAGCAAAAGTATCGATGGGATGAGCTGACAGATGAAGCGATGGTAATTGATATATCCAAATGAGGAATGGAGCAGAGTAGATGGAGAAGGATTTAGAGCCCCGAGTCAGAGCCTCACGAAGGCGACGGGAGTGCAATTGCAAGGATCCATAGACGAGGGCAGTGTAAGGGTATGGACGGTTGTTGAGGAAGCAAAAAAGGGGATCAGCAATGCGAATATCAGACCAGGGGATGGAAGAGGTGGGGCTATGAAGCAAAAAGAAAAAAATGAATGAATTAAGTATAGACATCATGCACATTGAAAATCTGGCTCTGTACTCAAAACGGTCTTGGCAAAAATCAATGGTGGCAGAGGGCGACAAGCCAAAATATAAGAAAAATTGAGTACTGAAGTTGATGAGTGAGGATCCTAGACCCTACGCGATAGCGAAAATGGAGAGAGTGTCCGATCGGAAATGAGGAAATAGACGAATAGCTTCATAAACATCGCTATGATGGGGAGGATTATTTAAAAGAACATTGGCTAATCCCCAGAGACCTAAGAACTAGGAAGATCCTATTTTAAAGAGTGTCTATTGCTTCAGGTTAATATCCATAGGAAAGTCTTCGATGAAGTATTGTATAGATAGTTAGAATGACAATCTAGTAATTAGGATTGATAGCTTGCTCTAGATCTCCTAACAGAAGCCTGAATATCATTGCATAGTGGTATCATTTATCCCTTTTGAGTACACGGATATATAGAGCCGATACATGCATTGGCTTCAACAAAGAAAAGAGAAAACAAATTTTGGGAAGCATCTCCCATGTGGGTTAGGATGAAATACACTAAGAGAAGAACACATTCTAGATATAGCCTTATCTTTCCACATAACATTTTTGAAGTCGTGATAATGGTTAACTCTAGATAAAGGCTAATCTCTCTTGAAGTCTTGATATAGGATAGTCTGTCCAAATAACTTGATCATCACACACCAAAACTCTTCATGCACTTAAGGTTTGATATGACTTAAGTATTCAGCCGTCTAGTTAAAAGTCACATTTCATCACTCACATGTAAAGCTGAGAGGCCCTACTTATAAAAGAAATTCGCCTTATCCTTTTTAGAAAGGCCAACAAATGGATGGCTAAGATCACTAGTCTATTCTCCTGGATTGATCATGCTCAATAATTGCATTAGAGAGGGTGCTGAGTTGGAAGATAATCTTGCAATTGGGAGAAGAGCGCATTCTAGGTATAGCCTAATCTTTCCACATAATGTTTTTGAAGTCTCGATAGTGGCTAAATCTAGATAAAGGCTAATGTTTCTTGAAGTCTTGATATAGGATAATCAGTCCAAATAACTTGAACATCAAACACCAAAATTCGTCATGCACTTAAGGTTTGATACGACTTTAGTGTAGAGTTTGTCTAGTGAAAAGTCACATTTCATTACTCACACGTAAAGGTGAGAGGCCCTACTTTCAAAAGAAATTCTCCTTATCCTTTTTAGAAAGGACAACAAATGGATGGCTAACATGACTAGTCTATTTTCCTAGTTTGGACATGATCAACATTTGCATTAGAGAGGGTTCTAAATTGGAAGATAATCTAGTGATTGGATTGAAACTCCAAATGTAAAAAGCTATAGCATTTGGGCCACTTTGTGATAGAGAGATGAATCTCCTCACAACCTTATGCCCCTATACATATAGCAACTCTTGGGATTCAGAATGACCTCTAGATTATTCAAACTGCAATTGCATCTCAAAATCTCCAACATTGCTTTTATACTTTCCACTAGAGTCTAATAGTGGTAGGTGTAGTTTCCACTTGCATCAAGTCTCTTTCAAATCATGTTAACACTAGAGCTCTTTGGGAGAAACGCGCTCTATGGCTCCTCGTGGGGGGTTGAATCCAAGACCTCCTCCTTCCCATACTTGAGACATAAGCACTAGGTAGATGCTATTGTAAATAGTGTCATATCCTTGAGGTTATTATGCATAGCAAATTGTTGGAAGAAGTTTTGTATAGATAATTAGAATGCCAATCTAGTAATTTGGATCTAGAGCTTGCTCTGGATCTCCTAATACAAGCATGTATATGATTGCATAATGGTATCATTTATCCCTTTCAAATACATAGATATATAGAGCCCATAACATGCATTGGATCGAACAAGGAAAGAGAAATTAATTTTTGGGAAACGAGTCCCATGTGGGTAAGGATGAAATACACCAAGAGAAGAAGGCATTCCTAGATATAAGCTAATCTTTCCACATAATGTTTTTGAAGTCTCGATATAGGCAAATATTTATTGAAGTGTTGATATAGGATAAGTTGTCCAAAGAATGTGAAAATCACACACCAAAATTCTTCATGCACTCAAGGTTTGCTAGGAATTTAGTGTGTAGCTATCTAGTCAAAAGTCACATTTCAACAATCAAATGTAGAGGTTAGAGGCTCCCTTACAAAGGAAATTGACCTCATCATTTTTAGAAAGACAACCAAATTGATGGCTAAGATAACTATTCTAGATGAATTTTCTCGCAACCTTATGCCCCTATACATACAATAGCTCTTGGGATTCATAATGACCTTTAGATTGATGTAAACCACATATGCATCTGAAATCTCCGACATTGCTTTTACACTTTCCACTGGAGTCTACGAGTGATACGTGTACTTGCCACTTGCATCAAGTCTCTTTCAACTCATGTTAATGCTAGAGCTCTTTGGCAGAAACTCCCTCCTGGGCTCCTCATGGGGCATTGAACCCAAGACCTTCTCCTTCCCATGCTTGAGACTTAAGCACTAGGCAAATGCTACTATAAAGGGTGTCATATCCTTGAGGTTTTTATCCATAGGACATTCTTGGAGGAAGATTTGTATAGATAATTAGGAAAAAAATCTAGCATTTTGGATCCAAAGTTTGCTCTAGATCTCCTATTCGAAGTCTTCTTGTGAAGTATCCATTGTCGAATCCTCCAATCTTGCTTCTATATTGCGGGCCTATGGATCATTACGACTTGTTGAAATAATATCCTAAAGTATGCTAGAAGTAGAAGGTAAAGCATAGAGAGTGAATATTTTGAATTGTTCAGGTTTTAGAAGTGTTTGAATTTGCTGGCGGTAAGCGTCTTCATCTGTACTAAGGGTGAATTTAGCACGAGGAGAGAGAGGATCTGATTTTCTGTGTTGAGAACCAGATTGATAAAAGATTTCAAAATCGAAGTATGCTAAAAATATAGACCAATGAGCTTGGCATTGATTCAAATGTCGAGTAGTGGCAAAGTATATCAAATTTTTATGATTGGTAAGAACCTTAATTCGATGTTGTGCACCGATAAGGTAAGGTTGCCATTGCTTAAACGCAGAAATAATAGCAAGAAGTTCTTTGTCATAAATGGGATAATTGATTTTCGGAGAATTAGATTTCCTTGCGTAGTATGCCATTAGATGTAGTATAGCTTGAGCATCGGGTTGCGACATACCTTCTCCCAAAGCAAAGTCTAATGCATTAGGTTCAACAAGAAAAGGTTGATTTGAGTTTGGATGTAATTAAATAGGAGCTAACGTAAAGGCCTTCTTAAGTGTGTCAAAGGCAACCTGAACCTTGGAATTCCAAGAGAGAGAAGCATTTTTGTGAGTGAGAGTAGTTAAAGGCCACACAATCTTTGAGTAATATGTTATCAATCTTCGATAGAAATTAACAAAAACAAAAAATGATTGAAGATCTTTCACACAAGAGGGGATTCTTCATTCGTTAATAGTTTGAAACTTCATTGAACCACTAACAACTTTTGCTTGAGAAACATGAAGAGCATAAACTTGATGTTTCTTAGCAAGTTATAGAAAAGGAACATCCCAAATAAAAGCTATTTTAATAGGATCTTGATGAAATGTGACTGAAGTATCTCACACTGAAGTATCTAATAATCCTTTACACAGAGATGTCTCACACTCATGTGCATGCTTGAGAGGTTTAGGAGTGCTCGATTCAAGCAAACATAAATGAGACTGACAACATTCAGAAGGAAAAGAAAAAGAATGAGTTTGCCAATTCACAATTGGATTGTGAACTTCCAACCAAGATAATCCAAGAATGATAGGATGATTTGGAGATGTGATTAGATTTTATTTGATTGTTTCTTCATGCTTACCAATACATAAATCCAAAGAGATTGTATCATCTATTATAATGCCACAAGAAACCAAATGTCCATGTATCACAATAGAAATTGCATTTTCACGAACATACTTGATATCCATAAAACATGGCGTGGCCCCTGAATCGATAAGAGCTTCACTCTTAAGGACTTGCGAATGAGTCTTGATTTCCACAAGAATCGTAAAACTTGATGTAGGGCCAATCATTGTGGAGGAACCGTGATTCTTATGGTGGCATATAGAGTCCAATTGCAAGGTTCCTACTGGAATTGAACATTGTCATTTTTCGGTATGGGTATAGGCTCCACATATGGCTGCAATACTAGACTCCACCATAGAAAGTTGTGCCCTTTTTCCTTTGTTGGGACATGTTTGTGGTATATGACTAGGTGCCCAGCAATATAAACAAAAATTATTAACTCGATAATACTGTTTCTCTGCATCAATGACTCGTCTAAATCCTATGGAATCTAGCTCCATTGGAACAACATGAGTAGGACGCTCCATTGAGGATGAGGATCATGGTTGTGTCGCAAGTTGGACAAGATGATGCATGCACGATTCATGGTGATACTCAAACAGTTGATTATAACACTTTATTGCTTGATCCATAGCTTCACTTAGGGTTGATGGATCTTTCGGATTCAACAATAAATTCTTGACATCCTGTCAAAGACCCCAGTGGAAATGATCAATGAGTGCTTGTTAATGTCACACGCAAGTTGAGAAAATTCTCAAGCATAAGTTGATGTAGCACGATAACCTTATTGAAGATAAATAAGCTTGCTGGTTGATGTCTTGCACTTGTCAGAATCACCAAAAGCTGCTTCAAAATCAGCAAGAAAAGCATCGTAATCTTCAAGAAGAGGTGATGATTTTTCCACGAGTGGAGCAAACCATGCTTGTGCCACTTCCGTTAAAAGAGTTCCAATAAGCCCAACTTTACTTAAATGAGTAGGATATCATTGTGAGTGAATCTTAAGAATCAACTTGACTTGATTGATGAAACCTCTCAACTTGGATCGAGTTCCCTCAAATTTCTTTGGTAGACAAACTTTACGTTCCATAGCTTGTTGAGGATGTTCTACGCGGAGGGAGGAATTTTGGATCATGTTTAATGAATCCTGAAGTTGCATGTTTTCCTCCTATATGTGTTGTAAGGCAGCCATGACGTGATTAAGATCTACCTCTCACATGATTACAAGTGAAAGAATAGAACCTAACTTTTGATTCTATAGATTGACGAATTCGCGATGTCACGCGTTGGCATGAGTTGAGCTACTTTGATCGAGGCAATCATGATCTTGCATCAAATGGTTGTGTGATTTTTGCAACTAGAGGAGGCATGCTTGGTTTCCATGCACTATTGGCTCATGGAAGGAAGACGGATTTTTTCTCAATTCAGCTGGAAGGCTTGCGCGGACTGCGGAGAGAACCCATGTCATAGGCGGACTGGCTATACTTGAGGCTATGTAAAGTAGGCCAAGAGATTACCGTTTGTGAAGCATCAATAGCTGGTGGATCAAACTGTAATGGGCAAGGAAACATACACAAGAAAATAAAGTAGACACTGAGACGAGAATAAAGATTTGCCCAAAACCTATGTTGATCTAGGATACATCAATTAGAGAGATGCCATTTATATATAAATACATGGAGCAAAGATGACCACTACTTTTTTTTACAAAAGATAACCACTACTTTTCAAACACTCCTTACAACAAGGGTCTGCCAGAGACCATAGATCCGAGAGAGGGGGAGTGTTGGTAGTATCCATGGCAATCAAGGTGTTACAAGGCAGGGAAGCCATCAAAAAGAGTTAGAAGATAGAGAGAGAGAGAGAGAGAGAGAGAGAGTCAAGTAGGACCAAGCACGTAGAGTAGTCTATGAAGATCTGACAACTAGGCGTATATAATTTTCCAAAGGATAAATCTTTTTCAACATTGATTTTCATCAGTACATCAACAAAGTAAGAAGAGAGGGAGAGTCAAACAGGACCAAGCAGGCAGAGCACTCAATGAAGATCAAACAACTAGGGCTATACAATTTTTCAAAGGATAAATGTTTTTAAAGAGTGATTTTCATCACTACATCAACATTGTAAACCATTTTTGGTAGATTAGACTCCATTTTCTTCAAGCTAAGGAGTTCCCAAGCTTGAGGAGTAATAGAAGTACCTATGTATCAAATTTGTTAACTTTTTTAGACTTTGTTTGAGCCCTCAAATAAGCCTTAGAACCTAATTTTTAAGTAGGCCAGATGCTACGTGTAGATAGGGGCAAAATATAGTAAAAAACTATAAAAAAAGCTAGAGAGCTCCTTTTTGAGGTTGGCTTGTTAGAGATTAAAGCTTATGTAAACGAGATGTTTTGTAATAAAAGGATTCCATTGCTTCATCTCTTTGTCTTTCCTTGTGTGCATGTGTGTGTGTATGTGTGTGCATGATTGTGTGCTTCTCACTCACACACTTGTGCCTTCACTTTCTCACGATCATCATACCCTCCTCAAGTCTCTTTGTATTGACAACTATGAGGTGGATCTCCTCACATTGGTACTTGCCATTGTGCTAAAGTGACAGTTGGTATATTGGGAACTCCTAGTTTTTAATCCACTTGTTCTTCTATTCATATATTGAAGTTCACGCTCTAGTATATGACACCTTTCAATGTATTATAGAGACCTACATCATGATAATCTTATAGTTTCTTGTAGAGTCTGCTTAAAGCTAACAATTAATGAACAAGTATTATGCTTGATGCCACTCTTGGAGAACTCCATGATGAATGCTTCTAACAACTCCTTGACATCCCCAAAGCTACGTTGATGCAAGGGTTGAAAGCAAATCAAGGCTATATTCTTTAAAGTCAATCCAAAAGCATTGTATTGAGTGAAAAAATCCTTGACTTATTTAGCTCTTAACAATTGCTTGAATTCTATCACATGATTATAAGGGTCTCCTATGCCATCAAAGTAGTTTCTTCATTGACTTCACCAGTTGAGTGGATCTCAAGATCCTAGGGTGTTTTCTCCATCTAGGTATTGCGAAATCATCAAACCTCTTTGATTCCTATGTCCTCTAAGTCTTTTAGGTTCAACTTTATCAGTTTCTAGTCCCGATCTCTCTCTTATAGTTCTATGCACAAAGCTCACTTGTGGTCCCTCTCACTTTTTATATTTGTGACTATCAAGGACATGAGAGGATCTAGCTTCATGTTGACCATGGGATCCATTAGGCCTATGTTGGGGGAGAATTAGTTAACCCTTCCAAGTATACGTGTGTCTACCATGTTCCATAACCACAAACATTATTTCAGAAGATTTATCTAAGTAGATGAATTTTCTTAGGACTTTGAGGTCCTTGAATTTGTAATTGATTACTCTATCTACCTCACTAGGCTTGTGTTAGCAGCAAACAAGGAACTGAAGGACTGACAAGGCATGGCAGTCAGAGAAGAGAGTCAGAGGGGAGAGAAGGCACAAGCAGACAAGGGAGTCAACGACGATCTGGCAAGTAGGCCAATAATTTTCTTCATGAAGAAGCAAGTACGAGCATTTACGCAGATCTAGCACTAAGGCAACCCTTTAATTTTTCAAAACCCTTACACCAATTAAAAGTGATTCTCATCACTAACAACCCCTGTAAATACCATGTTCACCTTTTGTAGCTTCATTTTGTGCAAGCCGAGGAGTCCTCGAGCTTGAGGAGCCTTAGAAGTAGTTGCTTACCAATTTTCGTATTTTTAAGATCTCGTTTAAGCCCTCAAATAAGCCCTGGAACCAAATTTTTAACTAGGCCGGACACTAGGTCTAGACAGGGCCAAAACCTAGTCAAAAACTATAAATAGAGCTAGAGAGCTCATTTTTTAGGTTAGATTGTAATTGAATTGAACTTGTAAGAGCTTTTTGAAAGTAATCTAAGAACTCCATTGCTTCTCACTCTTTGTCTTGCCGTGTGTGCGCGTGTGTGTGTATGTGTGTGCATGTTTGTGTGCTTCTCACTCACGCACTTGTGCCTCCACTTGCTCGAGGTCTTCATACCATCCTCACGTCTTCCCGGATTGACATTAAAGGAGGTGCTACACATCACTGAGCTACACCAAATTTTGGCGCCGTTGCTGGGGATTGAGCTTTGAGGACGAGCGTGTGATGGTAAGTCATAGAGTTGACGCGTTGGAGTTGTAGGTATTTTCTTCACATTCATCTATTTTCTTGTTTTTTCTTCACCATCTTCATCACCATCATCATCATCACCATCTCCCATCTCCATCTCCATCATCAGGAAAATTTTCAGTTTTGATCATATCACCATCTCCACCTCATTTCCTTCATTCTATTTGTGAGAGAGAGCGAGAGAGCGATATTGCTTGCACTGCTTTTGCATGTTTCTTGAGCATTTTGCAGGTTCTTGCTGAATCATCATCCCCAGCACACTACGCAGGTACGAAAAACTCAGAAACTGTCTCTGCGTCGCCGATCTCTGTCGATCGCGATCGACAAAAAACTCGCCCCTTTGGTAAATTAAAGCACACCATTGTGACAAGCACAAAGAGCACATCCTAAAACACTAAAAACAGTAGAAAATATCCGTGGTTCTCTGTCAATCGCGACCGACAGACCCTGTCAATCGCGACCGATAGACCCTATCAATCGCGACCTACAGACTTCACGACCGATAGACTGCCACGTAGGACCCTGTCAATCGCGATTGACACCGTCGATCGCGATCGACAGCCACGACCGACACCTCTGTCAGTCGCGATTGACACCGTCGATCGCGACTGACTGAAATTCAACGATTGATTGACTTTTTCGCGTAGCCACGTGTCCATCGCGACGGAGACAGCCCCGATCGACTGAATTCACGGCGAAAAAACCCGGAAAAAGTGTCGATCGCGATTGACGCCATCGATCGCGATTGACAGGACTCACGACCGACTCTTTCGATCGTGATTGAAACTGTCAATCGCGACTGACGTGTCGATCGCGATCGACAGGCCTCGACGGACACCTCTGTCAATCGCGATTGATAGACCTGTCGATCGCGATTGACAGGCTTTTCGGCAAAAACTTAGGGTTTTAATTTTAAGTTTTGGGGATAGTTATTGGGCATATTAGTTTAAGCAATTAGTGATTTGTGAGGTCCCTACACGTATGTTTTGAGAAAAATCTTGAGATTTGTTTGCCTGTTTAAACCCTGTTTCAGCACCAGAACCCTGAACTGACATAACTTTCTCATACGAAATCCATTTGCTGTGATTCTTGTTTTGTTGGAAAGCTCGTGGTTATAGTTAAATTAAGATAAGGATTATTAGATTGGGTATTTTTAAGTTGACCATACCCAGGGGGAACAAAATTTAGGGATCTCTAGAATTGTTTTCCAAAAAACTCACAGTGCAAATTGGTATTTGTGATTCATGAATGAAAGTGAAGGGTTTTGTATTTGGAATTTAAGTCTTGAGCTAACTTTGGAACTCTTACAGATCTGTTGAGAGCATCGAAGGGCAATCTAAGCAAGAGTAAGTGCAAGCTTGGGAACACACTTCTTGGGCATTCAAGGGCAACCAAGCAGGAAACAAAAGGTTGGAAACTTTCAACTCCCTTTGTCAATTCCTAGCTTAGGCTAAGAACGACTAGTGATAGGAGTAAGCCAGGGCGACGGTAGGCAGTTATCAAGTTGAAGACTACCTAAAAACTCAAGTTCAAGTTAAAAACATAATCTGTGTACTGTCGATAACATAAAGGAACAGAACCTAACGTGGAACGATCAACCTAAAAGTACGAAGAACATTCAAGTATTCCTGATGACGTGATATGAGACAAGACCTTAAACACGATAAATAACTAAAAAGAATCAAGTGACTGATACCAATTGATCAGCAACGAGGTTGTACTCTGGGCAAAAAATTGGGCTACTTAAATAGGCATATGAACCTTAGATCAAGACGACATCTACTAAGGGATAGACAAAGCCTTAGGTCTTCAGAGGCTAGTGTCAACCACACTGCTAGGTCTTGGGCCCAGCAGTTGAGCCACCACTCATACTACCCTAGCTCTGAGACCAGTGAATCAAAGATGTCTCAAGGCATGGACAGACCTACGGGAAGTTCAGGAGTGCCATACTTGCACAGAGTAGAAGGCCCTTACAAAACACAGTTGGAATACCTTAGGACCAACCGATTAGGTGCTAGCATCTATGAGGACGGTCTAGGAAGATCCGTGGTCCAGATTAAAAATCTTGATCAGTCCATTGGATTAGAGCACCCAGCTGTCAAGTTTGAAAACGGAGCATACTTGGACAAAGAAGGAACCATATACGTAGTCACCAGTCACCCAGATAGGACAGATGAATTCGGAAATGTGATCTCAGAAGCGGATTTAGGTGACCTGGAGCAAGGAAATACGGATGTAGAACCTAGAACCCCCCGAGGCAAATCTGTTCTTACGAGAATTCTCACTCCTCAGTGGATTCCCCAAGACAACAAGAGCATAGATCTGCTTCTGAACCGAGAGACTGATGAAGCCTTTTGGAGGTATAAATCTGATCGGCCAAATGATATAGGAACAATCATGATCTATGAGTTTAAAGATCCTGATAGCCCAGGCAGAGTGACCTACCTAGATCACGCCTCAGAGAGGACCTTTGTGGTTACATAAAATGATAGGCATGCTTACACTTGGAAGGGTGAATTCGTTTTCCCCCAACCAAGATCGAACATGTCCTTTGGTCACCCAGGAGCTGGAACCTCCCACGCTCACGGAACTCAAAGAGACAGACATAGAGAAAGGCCGGAGGTGAGCTTTGCCAACTTAGGGGGCAGAGAAAGAACGAGGACGGAAACAAATAGAGTAGAGCCTGAGGTACTTAGAGCCCGAGGACATCGAAGAAATGCCGATGATTTCCCTCTACCACGACCTAGAGAGCATACAAGGACTTTGAGACCAACTCAGCTAGTTAAGTCCATGAAGAATTACTTCGATGGCACAGGAGGTCCATACGATCATGTGGCCGAGTTCAGGCAAGTCTTGAGAGCTGAACAAGTGGAGGATTTATTCACGCAATATAATGCCTTTGGTCTAACCCTTAGGAACACAGCCCTTACGTGGTTTCAACCATTGAATGAGAGACAGTTCAGGAGCATAGACCAACTCCTAGAGGCTTTCATTATTAAATTCTCTAAGAGTGGCATAAGACATAACACCTCCTCGTTGATTCACAGCTGCAAGCAAACCCCTCAAGAAACCGTGAGACTTGCTGGAAGAAGATTTAGGCAATACTTGGAGAGATGCCCTGTCCCTAAGCTACCCACACCAGCTAAGCAAGTGGCTTTATTCTTGGATGGACTGCTAAGTACCAAATTGAGGTCATATGTGTATCTGAAGGACCCTAGGACTATAGAAGAGTGTGTACGCATGTGCATTGACATCGAGGATAACCTAGGGGAGGAACTAGAGCTTTCCAAAATCTACAAGGACTCAGATAGTGCCTCTAGCCTCTCTTCCTCGCAATCCACATCAATTGAGGAATTAGCAGAGAAAGTAGCTCAGAAACTAGGTGTCTCTAGCAAACAAATCCCAAGGTTTGCCCGTGTGAAAAGATGTTATACTTGTGGAGGCGACCATATGGCGAATGTCTGTCCCATTATGGCTCAACCCCAAGTTAGCCAATCGTCGTTGACTCCCTTTTCTGCTTGTGCCTTCTCTCCCCTCTGACTCCCTTGTCTGCTTGTGCCTTCTCTCCCCTCTCCCCTCTGCACCCTTCCTAGTAGCCAGTACTGCACCATAGAACGAAGGTACACCAATCATACCGCGCAAGATTGTCCCTACAATAAGCAAACCGTTAGACAGACGTACCCACAACCATACCCTCAACAAGGAAGATACCAGAACCAGTACCCACCTCAGCAGTATGTGAGACCTCAACAAACCTACCAACCCTACCAAAACCAACTGAGACCCCAGCCAGTGCTAGCACAGCAACCACCTGCTCCTACTAATGTGATCCCAGTAAAATATGCAGCTGCAGAAGAGAACCTGAATAGAGCTATAGTCCCTATAACACCATTGCTTTCTGAAAGTGACCCGAGTGACCATAGCTTTGATTGTACACATGTTGATAGTCCCCAGGCTTACTACATGCAGTCTCCAGAACATGGTGAGTCCTATTACAGTGAAGAGCCAAATGAACCTAGTTGGGAACCAGAGTACACAAATGTAATGTATACAAACCCTAACTCAAGACCCCAACCTAGGCAAGTAAGACCTCCATTCCCTAGAGGACCATGCTACAGATGTCAGGGAGATCATCTCATTCGTGATTGTCCCTTGCCTCCACCTACACAACCCCAGTCGGTGACGATCCAGGGCTACTGCCAGGAGTGTGGAAAGGAGCATCTCTTACGAGACTGCCCTAAGAATCCTAATAATATGCCAAAAATCACTCCGATTAATGTTATTGGGTTAGTGGTCAATTCCACAAGAAGTTTCACTTCCACTGCACCAATGCAGATAATCACTAGAGCTCAAGCATTGCAGCAAAACCAAGGGGTAAGCCAGGAAAAGAGCCCAGACGCTAGCGATACTGAGAGCCAAAATAAGAAGAGAACAAGATCTTGGAGAGATAGCCGTGAACGTATGAAAAGACAATGGGCAAACAAGATGAGTGAACTTGAGGAAAGTCTACGAGAAACCAAGGCCAAAATCATAGAGATCACATCTCAACCGCACTCTCACACATTCCCACCGCTACCATCCCCATCACCCTCCATCCCTCCACCCTCTAATACACCCCACATAACCCACCCACCACCCCGAGCAGGATCAGTATTAGCTGATCCCACTCCTGAAGACATAGACATGATGCTTAAAGCATATCAGGCCAGAATCCAAGAAGGGCCAAATGTAACGGATCATGACAAGTGCTACCCCAGAGCTGACCTAGAGATAGAAAGAACCAAGCTTTGCGCGAAAATGGTCGCATTGGCTCAGACTATGTTTGAAGCCAGTCGCCTTTTCAATTACTCGGGCTCAGCCAAGACGCAATTACACTTGGATGGACTTCTAGAGAAGTTAGAGGGCATAATTGCAAGATCTGCCAAGGAAGAAAAAAATCAAGAAAGAGATAAAGCAAGCAAAAACATGACCTATCCCCCACCGAAAGCTTATGTGCCCAATTCCACTGAACCAGACAACCCCCCCTCCCTAGAAAGAATAGAGAATCTAATTGCACAATCACAAAAGGAGCCCGCCCCTCAACACCATGACAAGGCTAGTGAAAGAGTAAGCATTCCTACCCAGGAAACCTATGTGCCTGAAGCTTATGTGCCTAACTCTACGGAGCCAGACACATCATCTTCTATGAATCGATTCACACCCGAATTCCTACGCGAGATTCAAGAAGAGAAATGGGCTAAAGAGAGTGAAGTTCCTCCTCCCATTGAACTTGTGGATGACACACACGATCAATTCCCACAAGACCTTCCTTCCCTTTATGGAGAGCAGGAGAGTGCCCAATCTCAAGAAGATTAGACTTCGAGTCTAATTCTTTACAAGAACTACCCCATTTCACAGGCCCATGGGAAGCAAAGTCCACCTGTATGAGAGCACCTACAGTCATGGTAAGCAACGAAGATTCAGTCATACCTAGGAACATAGAGGTAGTGAAGAACACCAAAGTGCAGTACAATCTCACTTTGGAAGAGCTGCTTAAGGTTAGACCAGAAGTGTGGAAACATGTAGCCAATCAAGTGCCCGAGATAGCAAAACCTCGTTCCCAGGTAGGATCCCAGAAAACACTGCCAGAAATACCCTTAGACAAGATAGGAGACATGAGTGAGGGCGAAGAGGGAAACACATATCTCCCCATCACTCATCACGGATACACAACCAAGGCCATCTTGGACTCAGGTGAAGGAGTTGCAATTGTTACCACTTCCTTATGGAAACGATGGGGCAAGCCAGCTCTCAGGCCAACGAGAATGAAATTGCAGATGGCTGACGGGCACATAGAAAGACCCTTAGGACTACTCGAGGGGATAACTCTCACTACTTGTGGTGTAGAGTTTGAGCACACATTTGCTATCTGTGACTTTAGCAAAAATCAAGCCTATGAGATGATTTTGGGAAGACCATTTATGCGGCAGTTGCAAGTGGTACAGGATTGGGGAACCAATTCCTTGTATTTGCAGCACTTAGGTGTTACAACCAAAGTCAATCTCAAGGATTACTCTCATAGAGATGTCCCTCCTATCCAATGGAACCCCATCCATAGAGCCAAAGATGATACAGAATCGGTGCATTCCCTAGGATCAGGATCCTCATGGATGCATTAAGACACTCACTTATGGATGTATAAGGTAGCAGTAGAAGAAGAGAAGAGAGAAAAAGCCAGGGAGATAGGTGCAAAAGAAACCCATAGATCAATCCAAGACCCAACCTATGCACCTGTAGTTTTTCCAGACGAAGAATTCGAACCTCACGGCTGGGCAGAAATTCTAGCAACCATGGATGTAGCCATCAATGAAGAACAATGGACACCTCACTGTGATGAGGATGGCTATGACATTTCAGTCTTCTCCATAGAGCCGATCATGGGAGAGGCAGTTTTAGAAGAGTGTGAACCTAGCCCTGATGCATTTGAGGATGCGAGTGACTCCGATCTAGAGTCAATCATTATGGACCCACCTTTTGCATCAGATGAAGAATACTTCTATGAAGTAGAATTTCAACCCCAGAAGCACGGAGAGCTTACAAAGGATGTAAGGCTAGCCACACATGTAACCCATAAGGAAGAAGGAAAGAAAAGAAAGAAGAGAGAAGTCACACCAGAAGAGGAAGAATCTTTGTTTGAGGTCCCCGAAAATTTTAAGAAGTATGAGATAGATGACAGGAGAGTCATGATTAGAATGCCTAAACGAGAGGCACAATCAGGAGAGGCCTATGATAACAAAGAAACTACCAAGAAAATAGTGGTAGCCATAGAAGAAGGAGAAGAGAGGTGCACTTACATAGGACATGACCTCACTGAGGAAGAAGAGCATGAGCTGATAGCCTTGCTAAGAGAATACAGAGATGTATTTTAACAAAAGCCATACACATATAATGACAACTATGCTGCCAAGATCAAAGAAGAGATAGACCGCTTGATTGAAGCTAGATTTATCTATGAAATTGAGCACACTGAATGGGTATCCCCCATTGTGGTGGTGCCCAAGAAGAACGGCAAATTACGAGTATGCATTAACTTGAAGAAGGTTAACGCAGCCACGATCAGGGATAATTACCCGCTTCCTATCACTGAGCATGTATTAGAAAGGGTGGCAGGCAAGGAAGTGTACAGCTTCCTAGATGGGTTCTCTGGCTACAATCAAGTGGCCATTGCACCAGAAGATCAGCATAAAATGGCTTTTGCCACAGAGTGGGGTATATTCGCTTTTAGGGTAATGCCATTGGGGCTGACCAATGCTCTCGCAACCTTCCAAAGGCTGATGTGTCATGTATTTAAGGAGTTCCTGAGAAAGAACTTAGAAGTCTATGTTGATGATCTTTGTGCTCATTCCAACATTAGACAAACCCATATTCCTGAACTCAGACAAATCTTTGACAAATGTAGAGAATATCAAGTCTGCCTAAACCCAGAAAAATGTGTCTTTATGGTCAGGCAAGGCAAAATTCTAGGACACATAGTGTCAAAGAATGGCATATCTACGGATGAAGAGAAAGTAAGAGCTATAGCCGAATTACCTAGGCCAAAGAATGTCAAGGAAGTACAAGCTTTCATGGGGCATTGTGGTTATTACCGACGATTTATACACATGTATGCCATCATTGCAAAGCCCCTGTACGGACTTCTGACAAACTTTGAGTGGACTGAGGAATGTGAGAATTCCTTCAATGAGCTTAAACGGCGATTATGTTCAGCACCAATCTTAACCACACTAGATTGGAATAAGCCTTTCCATGTTCATGTGGATGCATCCAATTATGCCATTGGATGTGTGCTTGCACAACCTACTGGTGAAGGTAATATGGATCTTCCAATTGCCTATGCTAGTAGACAATTGAATGCAGCTGAACGAAATTACACCACTACTGAGAGAGAAGGCTTAGGCATGGTATATGCAGTTAAGAAATTTAGACACTATTTGCTTGCAAATAAGTTTAAATTTTTTACTGATCATCAGGCATTGCTATATCTCGTAAACAAGCCATGCAATACAGGAAGATTAGTAAGATGGTTTCTCTTGCTAATGGAATATGATTTTGAGGTTGTGGTAAGGAAAGGGAAGACTCATTTGAGAGCAGATCACCTTTCTAGGCTCACATCGGGAGAAGCCCCACAAGGAGTGTCAGATGACCTTCCTGATGCTTACTTGTTTAATTTGGAAGTGGTGCCGCAGTGGGCTAAGCCATTCGTACCAGTGTTGACATACGGACCTAACCACCCAGTAATAAACACACAGGATAGAGAGGTAGTAAAAGCCCAAAAGTATCACATCATGGCAGGAAGTATGTAGAAGCACACAGATCAAGGGATGTTGGCTTGTTGTGTGGAAGAGGATGAGTACGCTAAATGGTTGCAATTAGCACATGTAGGTGTGTTAGAGCAACACTACTCAAAGCAACGAACCTTACAGACACTAAGGAGACTCGGAGTGCATTGGCCGACTATGGAAGCTGATGTCCAAAAGTTGTGCAAGGATTGCCCAATCTGCTGCACTAAACCACCTGTGGAACATGCCACTCTTTATCAAGTGTCCATAGTGCCAGATTGGAGTGAACCACTAGTATCCTTTCTGAGGACGAAAACATTCCCTCAAGACATGACGCTTGCTAGGAAAAGGAGTTCAGAACAAGAAGCCCAGGATTACTCACTCATTGGTGATAATCTATACAAGCGTGGTAAAGATGGTTACCTGAGACTATGTGTCCATGAAAGTGAATATCTCAAGATCTTGGAAACTGCTCACCAAGGAGTAGCAGGAGGACACTTTGGACCAGATCGGGTGATCAAGGCAATACTATTTGCGGGCTTCTGGTGGCCAACCCTTCACATGGATGCACATACGTATGTGAAACGGTGTGATGTCTGTCAGCGAACTCAGTATCCCATACGCAAAGACGAGATGCCACTGAAACCTATGATGGGTGGACGTGCATTCTCTAAGTGGGGAATAGACTTCGTAGGTCCTATTAATCCCCCAGCTAAGGGTTCCCATGCTGAATATATCATTGTTGCCACGGACTATCTAACCAAGTGGGTAGAGGTGAAAGCCACAACGAAGAACGATGCTCAAACAACAGCTAAGTTTTTATTTGAGAATGTGTTCACTAGATACGGGCTACCTATAGAGCTAGTTAGTGACAGAGGCACTCACTTCTTGAATCAAGTTATTGAAAATCTTGAATGCTTGGTAGTACATAAGAAGTCTGCCCCCTATCACCCTCAAGCAAATGGCCAGGCTGAGAGCACCAATAAGATCTTATGCAATGTACTGACAAAATTAGTGAACAATAAACGCTCTGATTGGGACAAACAGCTACACCATGCTGTTTGGGCATATCGAGTGGCCTACAAAACGGTACTCCAAGCCACCCCCTTTCAGATGGTATTTGGCCAAAAATGCAGTGTTACCATTGGATTTCTTAATACCTACATTGAAAGTAGCACAAGAGCATGAATGGACGGGTCATGAACTCTCCTCAAGACTTTTTGACCTTGAACGATTAGGAGAAACAAGACTGAGAGCGGCTGCACGGATATATGCAGCTAAGAAACGACAGAAGGCATACTTTGATGCCCACGTTAAAGATAAAGGTTTGAAGGCAGGCGACCTAGTACTAGTCTACACTTTGAAACAACATGCAAGGAAACTGGAGAAGAGAGGCTATGGACCCATGATTATAAACAGAATCTCAACAAGTGGAGCAGTGCAACTAGCCACATTAGAAGGCGACATTCTCCCGAGCTACATTAGCGGATGCAGGGTCAAGTTGTATCAGGAACCTCTCACAGAGGAAATGCTAAGCCGACTCAACACTGCTAAGAAACACAAAGAAGAAGAAAAGCGAATTCGAGAAGAAGCTCAAGCAGAAGCTTTAGAGCGCATATGGAGAATGAAATTAAGAAGGCAGGGTAGAGAGCAACCTAGGACATATGCATATGCAGATCAAGGATATCACATGGCTATGTGTGAAGTTTCAGGCATCAGCTCTCATAGGATAATTGATCGACGTCCTTTTATAACCTTAGATATAGGACAAGGAAAGGGTGCAAGGACAGTAAGTGCCTTGATTGACTCAGGTGCAGCCACTAGTGCTGTTAAATTGTCTTATTGTCAAGATTTGAAGTTAACTGTCAATCCTATTGAAGCATATCTCGTAGGATTGGGAGGTGTGGAAACCCCTTGCATAAGCGAGGTGGAACTTCCCCTCTATGTTCAAGACGAAGCAATGAGAGTCAAAGTACTAGTGTGTCAAGATGAGGACCTCACTGAGCCTCTTGTCTTGGGTTAGGACTGGATCTATGATCATGCAGTCAACCTAAACCTAAGAAGTGGACTTCTTCAGGTATGGGTAAATCATAGTCGAATTACAGTTGAACTGGAAAATGACGCACTCAAGGAACTAGGTAAGGCACGAACTCCTGGTCCTTCCAGGGACACACATGAAGTTGACAATGCTATTCTTGGCCAAAACTGTATGATGCAGAAAGCTGCTCGTCTCAACAACAAAGTCAAGGATAAGATGGTACTCCATTCTTTCCCAAAGGCCAGAAGGATGCAACAGCCAACGGCAGATCAAATACAGAAGAAGCAGAACACTACCTATGTCGGCGATCACAAGTACCTGCGCAGCAAAATGTCTCAGCCAATGAAACAAGTGTGGGTGCGGAAGGGCGAACAACCGGTTGCCCTCAAGCCAACCACACGGGCAAAGCCTCTTATTAGTAACCAACAACACGACACTAATAAGAAGTCTTTCAGAAGTTCTTTGGCTAACGTGAAGTCTATTGGGGTACCCAAGAAGTCGATGAAGGCTAGCCCACAATCAAGACAAATTTGGGTGCCTAAGGCTTGTTTGCGGGCTCAAATGGCTACACTAAGACCACACCCTATACAGCATGATCCACTCACTTGCACAATCGATACCCACTCGTTTTCAACACTCAGGAACACACCAAGGCCCATGAACACAAATAGAATCACTTGTAAATGGGTCCCTAAAAGGACTCATTTTCAAGCCGACACCCCTATAAAGCTCTCCAGAGTCTCTACGAAACCAAGATCAAAACCCATCCACTGCATTTGGCAACCTAAAACTTGTAATAAATCCCCGGACTCAAGTTGTAAATCCATGCCCACCTACTAACTACATCACTCTCACACTACATCATTCCACCTAGCTCTTAGGTCTAACCAATCCCTAACTACACACACAAGCACCTAGCACTTACTAACCCCCTAATCTCTCCCGAACCCCATGTTAATGTTGTAGCGGGGACAAAAACGGTTCTATCTTGTCCTTTACAATGTTAACACCTGTTTCTACATTCTCACAGAATCACGAGGCAAGAAGTAACATGGCAGATATGGCAGGAACTAGCTCTCAGGCAGGCACCAGCCCCCAAGTTGTGGACATTGAAAGTCTCCCAGTTGAGGAGGAATTGAAGGAACGCCCAGCGGCATTGAGGGCATTACACGCCATACCAGTTCAAAATCCTCCACAAGGGCACACTATGCCAGTCAGTAAAAACTCTCATTGGTTCAGTGATGTGGCAAGACCCCTAGGTGAAGGCACTTATATGTGGGAGGCCGAGATAGAATTCAATGGGCGTTGGGGCAGGTATCACTTTTTCACCAGGGAATTTGAAAGACTGCAGAATAATGAGGGATTGAAACCTATATGGAAGAAGGCAGGACTCTACGAGTACTTCAAATTCCAATTGCCAAAGCCGGATTTTCTAAGATGCTCTTATTTGATTAGCACCCTTACTCCGAGCAAAGACAAAAAGGGATACAGCTCCTTTGTCCTCCCATCTCTCACAAGGGGCAATGAGCTCAAGCGTTTCAGATTGACTATCAACTTGGTAAGGGAAGCTCTGGACATGAAAGGTATGCACATTCCTACGAAGAAAGAGACTATGGTCCCCGACAATATGAAGAATAGGAATCTGACAAAGTTAAAAGACATGGTGGCAATGACGCCTACAATCGCCATTCATTTGCGAATGGTCATGCAGCACTTTGCATTTCCCGCCCAAGAGAGGTTCACAATGCCACCTAAAAAGATATGGTTTAGTTTATACTTGGCTGATGCTTTTGATTTGACAATCAACATGCCTCACTGGATTATCGACCAAATCCACTTGGCTCATCAAAGGTGGTATAAAAAACAAAAGTCTGTATTGTATGGATGTTGTGCACTCACCCGCATTGTATATAGATGTTTAGCTTATGATGTACTAGTACAAAGGGCTCTCATTTGGACCAGAGTGCAGGAGTTTCAACGTAGACTGTCAGCTGCAGGGCCTCCCTCAAAGAAGATGAGAGGCGCTGTCCAGATGCCTTGTGCACAAGCCCGCGGTGCAACCCTAACACCTGAAATAACTCCAAGGCTTCCCAGACGAGTGCAACCATTTACTATCAGGTTACCGAGGCACAGCACAGATGGCCCTAATATTGTGTTTCCACCTGTACCTACAGATCTGGAATTTCCTCACGGATTCACTTTGGAAGATCTAACGGATGAAGAAGTTGCCAGAATCATTGAAGCTATTAATGCGGAAGTCGAAGCAGAGCAGGGTAGTGGACAACAAACTGCTACAGAACAACCCCAGCCAGGACAACCAGAAGTGGTGGAAGTGGAGGATGAAGAAGAAGAAGAACAAGAGGATGAACAGGAAGGATTTTCTGATGAGGAGGCGCATGACTATGAGCAAGAAGTTATACAGGAGCTAGAGGGTGCCCCAGCATATACAAAGGAGTTGAAAAAGCTCTACGATACCATCAACAGGGTCCAACAGCAACATAAGTTATCCCTTGCAGCAGGAAAGGCTATCATGCACCAAATCCTTGAGGAGGAAGGAGTCGACGAACAATATCGTGCCACACTGGATATGATCTCTGATGCTTTAGGAGTACCTGAGACAGTGCATACTGCCCTGGCACAATCACGCAGAACGGAAAGAAGATACAGAAGACGTCCCCCACGAGCAGGGAAGCAGATGAATGTCTTAGTATCCGAACACAAGGGACAACCACGACCACGGGCACAACACACACTGTGCATGATACTGAAGAGACCCATGTGTCCAGTGCACCCCCATCACCCCCCTTGCCACCCCCGCCTCCCACTCCACCACATTCACCGTCACCGCCTCTGAGTCCACTGCCATGACTGAAGCACAAACCGCCAATCAACCCACACACCCTCTCAACACCTCCCTTGTATACACCTCCACTAACACTGTAATCCTAACGGCAGCTACTGACATCCCCATTCCCCCACTCACACTTTCGGGCAGTTCATATTCACAACTGCACACACCACTGTACACATTCACCACAATCACTGCACCCACAATTCCACTATTCACAATCACTCCCACTACTGCGTCCACCGTGGATTTTATGGACATATCACCCTCCACCGCACCTCTCCCTCCCCCCATACGGCCACAATCTCCCATTCCCCCACCACCCACTTCACCATTTTCCAGCACCGCATTCACACTTCCCTTCCCCTTTCCCTTTCCTTCTGCATTTAACACCCTTCCTGCACCCACCCCCATTAATAATGTAGACAAGGGAGAGAAGGCACAAGCAGACAAGGGAGTCAGAGGGGAGAGAAGGCACAAGCAGACAAGGGAGTCAACGACGATCTGGCAAGTAGGCCAATAATTTTCTTCATGAAGAAGCAAGTACGAGCATTTACGCAGATCTAGCACTAAGGCAACCCTTTAATTTCTCAAAACCCTTACACCAATTAAAAGTGATTCTCATCACTAACAACCCCTGTAAATACCATGTTCACCTTTTGTAGCTCCATTTTGTGCAAGCCGAGGAGTCCTCAAGCTTGAGGAGCCTTAGAAGTAGTTGCTTACCAATTTTCGTATTTTTTAGATCTTGTTTGAGCCCTCAAATAAGCCCTGGAACCTAATTTTTAACTAGGCCGGACACTAGGTCTGGACAGGGCCAAAACCTAGTCAAAAACTATAAATAGAGCTAGAGAGCTCATTTTTGAGGTTAGATTGTAATTGAATTGAACTTGTAAGAGCTTTTTGAAAGTAATCTAAGAACTCCATTGCTTCTCACTCTTTGTCTTGCCGTGTGTGCGCGTGTGTGTGTATGTGTGTGCATGTTTGGGTGCTTCTCACTCACGCACTTGTGCCTCCACTTGCTCGAGGTCTTCATACCATCCTCACGTCTTCCCGGATTGACATTAAAGGAGGTGCTACTCATCACTGAGCTACAGCTTGTCTGCCTTGAATCTCCAAAATGCTTCATTTGTCTCTCTATTCAAGAAGAGTTCTATGCTTTCATTCTCCAACGGAATGCATTCAGGTGTGCTTATCATGAATATGATTGACTTACCTCTAGGTGTTCTAGGCTCTCTTCCTGTGTTTGCACAATCTAAGTCTCCTAACTCTAACCTAGGAATGATCATTCCAAACTCCTTTGTCCGATTAGGTAAGCATGTGAACACATACATGGTTCCTTTCTTATCAATATAGAATCCCTCTTTGAATTTGACCACTGGGTGTTCAACTCCAAAGGTTTGATCTAAGTTTTTGCGTTGAACAACTGATTGTCTCAAACCATCCTCGTAAACACGAGCACCTGAGTGGTTGGTTCAAAAATATTCAAACTAAGCCTGGTAGGAACCTTTCTGGGGTTTGTAAATATTATAGCCCTAAACTTCTAGTGTGTCTCTCCATGCTAAAAGACATCTCAGATTCACTGGTGTCTGAGCTCAATACGTAGGGATAGTCATATAATCGTTCAACCCATGACCTAGTTATATGGTTTATACTAACCTCTAAAGGATCTGATGCTTTATCTATCTTCTCTTCGTATGTGCCTACTTGACTTAAGGTTCATATGAAGGTAAATCTTGCCCAATATCCAAGTTCAACCACATTGCAATGTTCCTTTGTTGCAATTACTTGATCTTTTTTATGTAAAAATGAAGAGTTGTATCATCAAGAATACTTTCATACTGTAATTTAATGTTGATCGATTGACTTATATTCCTTTCACTTAGGGTTTTCCACAACTGTGATTTCACTACTCTTGAACTTGAGAAATTAGAGTTTCTTAAACTTGATAAGTGCCTATCATCACCCTAATCAATAAATGCACCCAAGCACTCTTAGCCTATGCTAAGAATTGACTGAGGGGATTGAGAGATCTTCTAACCTCTAATCAAGAGCTCTTGATATTGGTCGATTGCCAAAGATGCTCATTCCCAAGCTTACACTACAATGGTATCTAGTTGAGACCTTCGAAAGCGCTTTAATACCCTTAAAAATCTCAAAAACTAGGCTTGAAATGAGAAAATTTTTATAAATAGCAATAAATGTTGATATTCATGTCTAACACAATAGACAATGTTTGTCACCGTAAACAATTTCTATCATGGATGACGTCAAATCATGGTAGATTGGTCTATCATGATAGAAATTTCTATCATAAATAGATGGATCTATCATGATAAACTCTATTTGTCATCTATCATGTGTTGCCTCTGATCTATCATGGTCGCTATCTATCATGATAGGCATGTGTCTTTCATGATAGATGGGTCTGTTAGTAGGTCTTATCTATCACGATAAATAGGTCTATTGTGATAGAGGGCTTCCATCATCTATCTTTATCATGGGATGTGTCTGTCATGGTGGATGCATCTACCATGATAGTGTTCACTATCGTGGGGGTCTATCTATCATGATAGATGGTGTCTCTCCCAATTGATGTGGTCTATCATGACTAATGTACATCATGATGGACAAAAATGGATATTTTTCTACTATGTTTAGTTGTTAGGAATCCTCTTAAGATGTTTTCAATCATGCCTAACATGCAATTTCAAAATACCACACTTTGTTTCACATCATGATAGATAGATGTTATCATCTTGAGCGACACATAGAATGTTGTCATGCTTGATAATGCTATTGGTGTTGTAGTTTGTGTGAATCTCTACACAAAACACTCAACAATACACAATAACACTGATCTCATGAGCTGTCTTTTGCTCTCTCTCACAAGTGAAATGAGGGTAATGAGGTGGGATATGCTAATATGACCAAAAAGCTGAATTTCTGGTGATGAAGGAGATCGAGGTAGGAGGTGACTAGAGATGGTAGTGATGATGATGTTGAAGATAAAAACAAAAGTAACTAGAAATTTACTTACTTAGCTATGATTCCAACATCAAGACTCTATGTTTTACTATCACACACCCATCTTAGAATCCCATTCCCCAGCAACAGTGCCAAATTTGGTGTCACTCTAGCACAATGGGAATACCAATGTGAGTAGATCTACCTCCTAAATGTCAATACATGGAGATGTGAGGATGTTATGATGACCTGAGCTACTGGAATGCACAAGTGTGTGTGTGTGAAGCACACTAGCATGTGCATACATACACACACATGCACAAACAAGGCAACAAAAAAGAGTAAAACAATGGAATCCTTTGTGTATTCATTGAATAAATGGTTACAAAGCTCTCAAACAAGTTTAATCTCCAACAAGATAACCTCAAAAATGAGTTCTCTAGCTCCTTTTATAGATTTTGACTACCTTTCGACTAGTTCAGACCTAGTGTTTGGCCTAGTAGTCTTGTCCTGCACCTAAAAGCATGCCTATTTATACTCCTAGTTTGACTTTGAATTTTAGTTTTTTCTCACCTAAATGTGATCCTACACTTTAGGGATGATTTGAATTTATTCTTCCTACCACATGATCATGGGTTTCACTCTCGAACATCACCAAATTCCTTAATCTCTTGGATTTTAGATTACTGGTACAAACTAGACTGAATCTGCAAACTTCATGAACTTCAAACTTGTACTCCTGAAATTGACCTTCAAATCTCTTCAAAAGTCTTCTTCAAAACTGAATTTGACTTTCCTTCCAACTTCACAAAATTGAACTTGGTGAATATGAACCATAATACCTAAGAAAATATGCAAAGTAGATATCCAATAGTGTATACATATTTTCATTTAACTTACGAAAGTTTTCTCATCATAATTTTGCTGTGTCATGTAAATATACTAACCAAAATCAAGAAGTGAATCTTGGAACCTGTGACTGAGAGCTTAACTGATTGAGGATTTGTTCACACAGCTCGAGGCATTTGGTTTGACTCTCAAGGGTACTACCCTAGCTTAGTTTCAACCTCTAATATAGGTCAGTTGCTAGAAGCATTCATTGTAGAATTTTCCAAGAGTGGCATCAGGCATAACACATCATCCTTGATCTACAGCTTGAAGCAAAAACCCCAAGAAATAGTTCAATTGTTAGGCAAAGAGTTGAGACAATACTTAGAAAGATGCCCTATTCTAGAACTACCCACATTGGCCAAACAAGCGGCCTTGTTTTTACATGGCTTACTAAGCAAAAAGTTGAGATCATATGTGTACTTTAAAGAGCCTAGATCCATAGAAGAGTGTGTGTGAATGTGTATTGACATAGAAGAAAATTTTGGTGAGTAGCTAGAATTGTCCAAACTCTATAAGGATTTTGACAGTTCTACTAGTCATACTTCCAAAACTTCCCTTTAAATAGATGAGATAGTTGAGCAGGTTGCCAAGAAGCTAGGAGCTCAAAATAGACAGACATCAAGCATCACCTCATTGAAGTGATGTTATACTTGTAGAGGAGACCACATGGATAATGCATGCCTAATGCAAAACTAGAATGTGAGGGAAATGAATGCTCCATATTGCACTATTGAGAGAAAATACACAAACCGCACAGCTCAAGATTGCCCATACAATAGGCATGCTGTCAGAAAAAATTATCAGCAACGTTACCAACAAGGTAGGTTTCAGAACCAATACCAACACCCATATTATAGGACACAACAATAATATCAACCTCAATACCAACACTAATATCAGGCACCATAGAGGCCACAACCACTCCTAAGACTAGAGCAACATAAGCACAACGTGGTTCTCAAAGATTTTTTGCCCTTAGGCATGGGGAAAATATCCTTTAAGTAATCATTTCCTTCATCACCAAAATCAATCCTTCTAGCTACTTTGACCTCAGTGTGTGTATGACGTATGTTAATCAATAGTAAATAGATTGTGACATCCTCATTCTTGTAATGGTCAACATAGTACTTGACTATAGTTCTTGTAATGGCTTTTGAAGGCCGCAACTAGTTAATTAAAGTTCTCAAAGTAGATAACACTATTTAGAGAATTGTAATGTTAGAACTACTGAATTGTTTGTAATTCTTGCTAGAGGGCCCCTCTTTGTAGGAATTTAATGGTGCACCATATAAATCTTCATATTCAACCCCATTTTTACTTTCCTATTCAGATTCACTATTGGAAATCTTTAGGCAAGTAAGGTGGCACATGCATTGTTTTTTTTCCACATATGAAATGTGTTTAGGGGAACTTGGTGAGCTTGAAGGAGTTGAAAACATTCTCAAAAACTCATTCAGCAAGTGCATCAAGGATTATGTAGGATTCTCAAAAACTCCCTTCTTTGGTTTGTTCTAGAATTAGAACAATATCCAGAGTAATAGCTACAATAACTCTGTGTAACTCAAAGTGAAGATCACAAAAAACCTCACCTATACTATGAGCCTAGGGAATAAGAATGTTAGCTCTAGGTTTTCTCTTCCATTTCTAGTTTGACTTGAAAGTACAATTTCTCATAAAAGACTAGATTTAAAGGTGATTCTGCAACTAGGTGTTTTAAGGCTAGAGGATGAATGTAACTTTTAGGCTTTAGTTCTTTCTCTTTAGATCCTTCTCTAGGGTTTATAATTTTTTTGAGTTTTGAAAATAGTCTTGTAGGTCATGGCTTTGCAACCCTATCCTAAGCATAAATGTATCTATTACAAAAATGCTTGGAGGAAACAAGATTTCCTTCCAAAGATTCAAGGATCGCAAGCTCAATAGTGGAAATGAAGAATCACTTCATCAAGATTGAATGAACTACTACAAGCAAGCATGTATACTTCCCTCTCAAGTGCTCGTTGGGTCCAAGTGCTACATGCAGTTTACTCGAGGTCTTCAAATTTTATCCTAACTTCAATTCTTCAAAGTTTTTGCTACATGCATGATTCAAAAGCTCTCTATTCCATGCAATCATCAATAAATCTCCAAGAAGAAGATTAGCAGAAAAACAACACAACACCTTTTATACATTGATATATAAATAACATGCGCGCACACACACACACTCAACTAGATTCCATATACACTTAATTCATTCACACCACAAAACCCATGCACAAATCACACACATGCATACGAATCACAACCATGTCACACATAACTCATACACACATAGAAACCTACTAATTCACTCACATACGCACGCAACACACTAACACTTCTCATAAACTTACATTTTTATTTGGTTTGGTTTTTTGTTTTATATTTATTATTTCATTGTTTGATTATTGTTCTTGTGTTTTGACTTACAATTCCACATCACAAGATTTAGGGCCATATGCACAAAATTACATGTTCACAACATACAAGCAGATATAGATAAGTCATATCCACATATACTCATATACATAAAACATTCACACATGGACATTTAGGCCCACACATAGCCACATATAACAAAAGTTCTCATGTTTAAATATATTCATACATGGGAAGGTTCTCACATAAAATTTGCAAACATATTTATATAACACATAAAGCATACACAAATAAACACACACAAACTAACACTTATACATATAATTAACACATAAACATTTGGGAGTCACAATATATATAAGATACCTCATCATACACATAAGTACTTAGGAATTGAGACATAGGGAGAGGATCTTGAAACATGGAATGAGGAACTTGAAGATTTCATTGATCTACATGTGTTTAGTAAGGAATCAGAAGCAAAGGTGATAATTCTGGATCTACGAGGAGTCGCAAAACTGTGGTGGAAATCATACATGCAGACAAGAACACATAAAGGTCTGATCCTTTGGAAAGAGTTTCAAGAGCAAGTAGAGAATTGTTATTGTTCTCCACATTATTGGATGGAAATGAAAATGGAATTCTACTCCTTCAATCAATAGAAGGATGATAGGCATAAGTTGTCTATTGAAGAATATAAAGAGAAATTTTTGTGTTTGCATAAGTATGCACTAAAAGTTTCTAGAGATGCCCTGAGGAGCAAATTTATTAAGGGTTTTGCGAGAAGAGCTTTGATATCAAGTAAAGGGATCCAAGTGTGTAGATTTTCTTGATGCACTTGCAAAAGAAGAAAACTTTGAGAAGATGGAGAAGTTTACTATCAAAAAGGCATCCAAATCAAGTTTTATATGAACATGACATTGATCCCCAAGACCCATTTCAATAAATCAGAATGGACAAAAATCGAATAACTCTATTAATGGTCAAGGAGGGAAAAAATAAGCTGAAGCAGATGGATATGCCTAAGAAGCAAGAACGTGTGCACTGGCAACATGATTGTGATTTCTTGGAGCAGGCTAAAAGATTGGGAATTTTCTTTCGATGTGGAGAACAAGGACATTGCACTTTTGAACGTCCAAACAAGGCCATCAACCATTCTATGCAGGCAAAGGTAGCTCATCTACAAGAAGAAAACATAAGAATTGAGGAAGCATATGATCAAGGTAAGTGTTCTAACTCTATACTTCAATGCATGACAACTTCTTCTCGCTCAAGGGTATCCATGATTAGGATTATGGGGGACATATCCTCATGTAAGGACTTGTACAAATGGCTAATGGTAGGATACACTATAATCAAGGCTGTATTGAGAATCTTGATTTTATGTTAGGAGAACATAAGGTGTTGGGTACCTTCCATGTAATTGAAATGAGAGAATGTCATGTTATCATTGGAATGGACTGGTTAGTTCATAACAATGTCATGGTTGATTGTGAAAGTGGGATCTTTACTTTGAAAATAGAAGGGAAGGAGCATCATCTAGTAGGCAAGTATAATTCAGGTTTTTCTCCTATTTATGCTATAAAGTTGATTAGGGGTATTCGACAAGGTTCTTAGACATATTTAGTGTATGTGAATGACCTTCAAGAGAAGAAGAAAGAAGAAGAAATACCTGAATATGTTAGAAAACGTTTAGATGAGTATGTAGATGTATTTCTTGATGATCTATCGGGCATGCCTCCTCCTAAGAAAATTGAGCATGCTATAGACCTCTATCCAAGAAGCGATCCTTATTCTAGAGCACCTTATAGGTTCATTATTGATGAATCGAAAGAGAAGAAGCTCCAACTAGATGGTCTATTGAAGAAGGGGTTGATAAGACCTAGTGCTTCACCTTGGGGAGCACCTGTTTTGTTTCAGAAAAAAAGAAAGATGGTTCATATTGACTTTGTATGCACTATAGGGGATTGAACAAGAAAACCATTAAGAACAAGTATCCACTTTCACACATAGATGAATTATTGAGTCAATTTAGTAGTGCCATAGTATTCACTCAAATTGACTTAAGATCACGATATCATCAAATTAGAGTAAAGTCTGAGGACATACCCAAAACCACTTTTAGAACTTGATATGTTCATTATGAGTTGACAAATTCGCCTTTTGGATTGACAAATTCTCCTACAACATTTATGTGCTTGATGAATAATGTGTTTCATGAATATCTCGATGAAGGTATATTAGTCTTTCCTGACATTATTTTTGTGTATTCTAAGGATGATGATGAACATGCGTTGCATCTCAGGAAGACTTTATAGAAACTCAGAGCATAAAATATATTGTAAGATGAGTAAATGGTTTTTTGCAAAGGGACAAGTGAATTATTTGGGGAGATTTAATGTTTCTAAGGAAGGGATTCACATAGATTATGCGAAAGTTAAAAGTATAGTTCAAGGGCCTACACTCAATTGTGTGGTAGATGTGAGAAGCTTCCTTGTTTTGGCACAATATGAGAGGACACACATTACGCAGTTTTCTCCAATTGCAAAACCTCTTATAGAATTGACAGAGAAGCATAGAGACTTAAACATGGAACGATGAGTGTCAAAATGCATTTGAAGAATTAAAACAAAAGATTTTCAAAAGAAATTGTGTGCTAAAGATACCTGAGTTAGGGAAGCCATTTATTGTTGCATGTGATGCTAGTGGAAGTCAAATGGGATGCATAATTTCACAAGAAAGAAGGGTAGTGGCTTATGAGTATCCTGATGTGGCTGCCTTATATGCAGGTGCATTCTTAGCTCAGCGTTCTTGATGTTGTTTGTTGTTTCTTGTGTTGCTTCTTCCTTAGAGGGAAATTTTTGAGAATCGACCACCACATCCAAGGGTGGTGGTTCAGCAACCACTAAGATGGGTAAGGTAGGTTCTTGTTCTTCTTGTAGTTTGTTGATGTCTTGTTCCAACTTTGGATGTACAATTATTCTGGACTTGGGAGGTGACATCTCCTTGAGAGATATCCTTGTTTGCTTGTTCAATTGCATGGTGTGTCATCTTTCCTTTGGTTCTTCAGTTAGAGATTGGGCTTGTTCCCTCTATTCACTTTCCTTTTCTACTTGATGATGTACTTGATTCAATTCATTCCATTCCTCTACCTCATGCTCATCCATGTGTATATCAGTATTAAGTGTATCATGGTCTTAGGATGATTCATTATCTGAGCTTGAATCCTTTTCCTTGGTTCTTTATACCTTTCTTGTTGTCATGCCTTCTTAGCTCCTTGTGAAGTTCTTTGTTTACCTAACTGATGGTATTGGTGGCCTTGTACTATAAGGCTGACTTGACCTCTCATATAAACATGTGTGGCCTCTAATGCGGTGGAGAGATCCCTTCTAGTAATGGTCAGTTCTATTATTAATGGTACCTTCTGAAGCTCATGCGTTCTCTTGGACAGTGGGGTTTTGGATGTTTTTGCCACTCAAGCTCGTTTTGCACCTCTCATGGTGGTTCTGGAGCTAGTGCCAACTTCCTCCACTATTGCAACACCTTTCCTCTTCTTTGGTATAGTGGCGGCCTTCACATATTTTGACATTTCAGCCATTGATATCATAGGCCATAAAAAATCTTTCATGTCTAATGCTTTATAGATAAGTAGTGTCAAAGTAGCGCTTCCATTTAAGAGTTTCTTGTGTCCCCACTACTTTTTAGCTTCAAATATCCACTCTTGAAAGTAAGGGGTTAGATTTTGTTTCCCAATTTTCTTGACTGCATGGGATAATAATTGTACTACCACTTTCTGTGGAGTTGTGTATCGATGCATATTGGGAAAACAAATTGTTGATGCAAAGGTCTAACTTCTTCTTCAATATCAAGTCTATTAATGTCCAAGAAGGTCCTTTTCTTAGCCTCATGGCAGTCATCCTTTAGATCACTGAGATCATCCATGGTCCAGCCAAATGCTGTCTTGATCAGCTCATGTGTGAAGCAAATAGTTTGTGATTCTTCATTGTGATCTAATACCATAGCTTCAAGTAGAGATGGCTTATCAAGCACGGTATGTGTTGGGATAGATGGATGGACACTCCAAGAAATGAGTAGGTACTACCAAATCCTGCTTTGTACCAGCCCATTGTAGCTTCATAGTTGACTTGTGAGCCCTCTTAGCTTTCCAATGACACTATACAAGTGTCTATGTGCTTTGAAAATTATGTAAGAAAAGATTAAATCAAAATAGACTACTTTAAAGTTGAAGGATCAATGAAAACCTTCTATTTTCTATCACACACGTGCTGTTTGTTATGCTGAGTGCTACAAGTACAATACGAATTAGAAATATTCCTTTAAGAGGTATCTAACTAGCTTAGTAAGCTAATGGTTCCATGTGGAATCACATAAAATGATGCACTATACATAGAGCAATCAATTTAGCAGTTGAATCTTTACCCCCGATTTTTAGGACCTCTGCAGAGTTTACGAGTGAGAGCTTTGATGCCCTTTTCTCCAAATTGGATAAATTGATTTCCTTCAAACTTTGTGAGCATATAGATAACTTGAAGCTGATTCCAACAAGCTATAGAATTGAAAATGGTAGAGGAATGGCTCAGATATGATCAGTACAAGTTGATAATTATGAAGGACTATAACAGACAGAACATCTATGAACAATGTAGATCTATTGTACTAATGAACAATGTTGTACAAGATCATGGGCTTGACAATCATAGCCTAATGATGGTGAGTAGTGTAGGCTAAAATTTAGACCTCACACTCTTACAAAATGGCGATGGAGAACTCGAAAATTGAGGCTTCTACACATGACTTTTTCAAGCCACCTTCTATAAGTGCTACATTCAAATTTGAATTTGAATTCACTTTTGGCTCTCTCTAAAAGTAATTCCATCAATCTAGGAGTTATTCTCTCTAACATAAATTCATGATTTCTCAACTATTGAACTCCACGATTTTGTTGAAATTTACAAAGATTCTTCCAAGTTAAAAATAACTTTTAGAATTCTAAAAGATAAAATTTTCCTAGCAATGGTTTCCATGGAGCTTCAATTGTTCATGAATCCTCTAGCCAAATATGTAGGCTTGCATTTTTCACCAACAGCTCCCCCTCAAGCCAATCATTTTGGCTTGGTGTTCATCTTTCAATCTTCATAAATATCTTGCAGTCCAATCAGTGATTTAAACCTACAAATTTTTGTACCATCTAATGCTTTAGTCAGTAAGTCTACACATTGCATATTAGTTGATACATATGCTAACTGAATATCCTTGCTCAATAGCTTCTCTCTCACATAATGATAGTGGACCTCTATATGCTTGGTCCTAGCATGATAAATAGGATTTGTTGCAAGATGTAATGAACTTGTATTATCTCCAAAAATCATTGATGTAGTATGTAAACCCAAATCTGTGTATAACAATCTGATCCATATGGCCTCTTGAGTAGCATTGGCCAATCCTCTATACTCTACCTCTGTAGAAGATAAAGCAATAGTAGGTTGCTTCTTTGAAGACCATGATATACGTTTATCACCTCTAAAAGAAAGGTATCCTGAGGTACTCCTTCTATCATCTTTGCATCCTGCCCAATCTGCATTTGAATATATCTTGATGTCCAAGTATGATGTATAAGGGAAATACAATACATGATTTTGAATACCCTTAGGGTACTTCAAAATCCTTTTGGTAGCCTTCAAGTGGGGCACCCTAGGCTTGTGCATAAACTAACTTAGAACACTTACTCCATAAGCAATATCAATCCTTGTCAATGTAGCATAGTTCAAGATTCCCACTATGCTCTAGTAACCTGCAATGTTCTCAAGTATATCATCTTCATGAGCACTTAATTTTAGGTTTACCTCCATTGGAGTACTTGCAACTTTGGCATCCTGCAAATGAAACTTCTTTAACATATCTTGTATATATGTCCTTTGAGTAATATAAATTCCAGAGTTAGTATAGACTAACTCAAGTCCAAGAAAATATTTTAGTGATCCAACGTCACTAATTTTGAACTCCATCATCATCTGATTCTTAATCTACTTGATGCCATTAGCATCATTACATGTGAGTATGATGTTATCAACATATACACATAGGTATATTACCTCTTAATTACTTCTCTTGATGAATAGAGAAGTATCTGTTTTACTCATGATAAAACCTTGATCCTGAAGATAAGTATTCAACCTATGGTTCCATGCCCTAGGTGTTTGCTTCAATCCTTAAAGAGCTTTGTTCAATTTACATACATATGCTACCTTGTTTGGGTCCTCATAGTCAAGAGGTTGAGACATGTACACCTCCTCTGAAATCCAGCCATTTAGAAATGCATCTTTTACATCCAACTGATACATGTTCCAATTCTTTGATGCAACCACACTTACCAATACCCTGATGGTTGGCATTTTGGCCACAGGTGAGAAGGTTTATTCATAATCAACTCCTTGGGTTTGTGCAAAACCCTGAGCCACAAGTCTAGCTTTGTACTTGCTTATTGATCCATTAGAATTCCTTTTGATCTTGTAGATCCATCTAGAACCAATTACCTTCATAGACTCCTTCTTTGGTACTAGTTCCCAAGTATCACTCTCCTTGACTGCTTCAATTTCCTCATCCATAACTTCCTTCCTTTCTGCCTTGGTCTTTGCTTCTTCATATGATGATGGCTCTTCAAATGCCAAGTCTTTTGCAAGATAAAAGGAGTGCTTAGTAACTAAGGAAGTTTCATACCCATATCTGATTGGCTTCTTGCTCTCCCTTTGTGATCTTCTGATTGCTTGGTTGGATGATTCAGGTATATCCTCCAACTTCTTCATCATGAATTTGCCTTTGGATTTCCATGCCTTGAACTCTTCTAGGCTGATGATGTCCTCATCATCTGATTTGATATCTCCATTCTGAGTAGGCTCCATCTTAGTGAGGCTTGGAAACTCCTCTTGCAAGTCATAAGGTAGTTTTACTTTCTTGCATTCACTATCAAACCAAGAGTCATTCTCATCAAAGACAACATCTTCACTTACCATGAATCCTTTGTTTGAGGGATTGTGGAACTTGTATCCTTTCTGATTCAAGTCATACCCTATGAAGATGCACTTCTTTGCCTTAGGATCTATCTTACCTCTTATCTGAGAAGGGATATGCACATAAGCTACACATCCAAAGATCGTGCAATGATCAAGTGAGGGTCTTCTACCATGCCATGCTTCATATGGGATCATCCCATCAAGGGATTTGGATGGAGACCTGTTTAGAAGATAAGTGGCAGTAGATACACTCTCTACCCATGAATAATAGGGTATTTTTTTCTCATTAAACATTGATCTAGCTATTTCAACAACTAATCTATTTCTCCTCTCTACCACACCATTTTGCTTAGGGGTATACCTTGTGGTAATTTCTCTCTTGATTCCTCTGTCCTGCAAGAATGCATCAAACTCATTTCAGAAGTACTCACCTCCTCCATCTGACCTTAATCTCTTTAGGTTTCTCCATGTTTGGTTTTCAACAAGTGCTATACACTTTTTAGAGCAACTGAATACTTCATTTTTGAGCTTCATAAATTACAATGTAGTCCACCTACTTTAATCATCAATGAAAGATACATAATACCTTGATCCAAAAATTGAGGGATCCTTACTTGATCCCCATACATCTGTATGGATAAGCTCTAGGGAGTCCTCATGCGTGTAGCCTTTCCTTGAGAAGGGTAACCTGTGAGGTTTTCGAAACTGACAAGCACCACATTTATAAATCATGTGTTGCTTGGATACATTAGGTATTCCAAGCACACATTGATCTCTACATATCTATCTTTAGGTTCTTTCACCAACATGCCCTAATCTCTTATGCCAAATTTCAAGTTCTGAAAGTGTTTGATCTTTGTAACTATAAAATGCAATATTCCTTGTATCTTCAAGTTCAAAAGTGAATAATCTACTTGTCTTTTCTCCTTTGGAAATTTTCTTGAATCCATGTGGGGAATCCTCCACAGATGCTGCATATTGGTTGAAACTTGCAAACCCTTTCCACAATCTGTCCAACACTCATCAAATTCTTGGTAATTGTAGGTACATATAAAACCCTGCTCAATAGATTCTTGTTTCCATCAGAGGTCTTAACATTTCCTACTTTAATCACTGAGTGCTTGATGTCATCACCTATTTGTACTTGATGCTTACCCTTTGGTTCCTCAAGGTAAGAGAGAAGAGCTACATTTCCTACCACATGGTTTGAGCATCGTGAATCAATGTAGAAGAGATGGCCATCATTTATACCTTGTTTTGAAGTCATGTTCATAATCAGAATAGAATCTTCTTGCTCCTCTATGTAGTTGTTGTAATCCCTCCTTGATTTGTAGCCCTCTTGGTAGTTGCTATTGTATTTGTTGTTGTAGTTGTTATTGTATCCTTGATGGTGATTGAATCTTCCTCTTGATTGTGTATATCCACCTTTTTAATATCCGCTACCTCTCTGATTCTTGAAGTTCCTGAAACACTCATCTGTAGTATGATTTGACAATACACAAATATTGCATGGTGAGGAGTTATAAGGTCTCCCCCTACCTTGCTTACCTCCTCTGCCCCTTCCTCTTGAGGTTCTACCTCTCCCTGTATATTTGGCTTGGGAGGTAGTTCCTTCATCTTCAATCTTTTTGTTCTTCCCTTTGTCTTTGGACTTACTTTTCTCAGTGTATAGGGCAAAAGAGCTATTACCTCTTGATGAATCTCCATTCTTATTGAGCTTGGATTCATGGGTAAATAGTTGTCCCATGAGTGTGGTAAGGTCTGGAATCTGCATGTCCATGTACAAGTCCATGGTAGTTGTGAAGCTCTCCCATTTGTCATCAGCTTTAATACCATTGATTACGTGTCTTACAATCTACTCTTCTTCAATTTCTTCTCCTATGCTTGCCAATTGGTCTGCTATATCTTTGACTTTGGTCATATACTCTCAGGCACCTTGCTTAGGTTGCTTTCTTTGAGTGGTAAACTCAATCCACAATTGGTTCTTCCTAGCCCTTGTGTTGGAAGAGAAATAAGAAGACTATGTTTCCCAAGTCTCTTGGGATGTCTTACAATTCCTAATATGTGGATGATGAAAATCACAGATTGAGTTAAGTAAGTAGGACCTTGCTAATGCATCCTTGGCACGCCATGTGTTGAGTCTTTCATGTTCCTCTCTTGTAGGTTGTCCTTTGCTTTTGAATATGGGCATCTCCTCATCTCCTGAGATGTATCCATAGAGGCTCCTCCCTTGCAAGTATGTCTTCATCCTCAAGGACCATGCTTGGTAATTGTTCCTGTCCAATTTATCAATGAAAGAAGGAAAACCATCTCTCATTTTACCTTAGCTTTGCTCTCATACCACTATTGGGAATGATGGATGGACACTCCAAGAAATGATTAGATACTACCAAATCCTACTTTGTAACAGCCCTTGTAGCTTCACAGTTGATTTGTGGGCCCTCTTAGCTTTCCAATGACACTATACAAGTGTCTATGTGCTTTGAAAATGATGTAAGAAAAGATTGAATCAAAAAAGACTACTTCCAAGTTGAAGGATCAATGAAAACCTTCTATTTTTTATCACACACCTGCTGTTTGTTATGCTCAGTGCTACTAGTACAGTAGGAATTAGAAAAATTCCTTTTAGATGTATCTAATTAGCTTAATAAGCTAATGATTCCAAGTGGTATCAATAAAATGATGCACTATACACAGAGCAATCAATTTAGAAGTTGAATCATTACCCCCGATTTTTTAGGACTCTATAGAGTTTGACCAGTGAGTGCTTTGACAAGCTTTTATCCAAATAGGATAAATGGATTTCCTTCAAACTTTGTGAGCATGTAGATAACTTGAATTTGAGTCCAACAAGCTATAGATCATTGAAAATGGTAGAGAAATGAATGAGATATGAGCAGTACAAGTTTACAATTATGAAGGACTATAACAGAGAGATCATAGATGAATAATGTAGATCTAGGTATTAATGAACAATGTTATACAAGATCATAGGCTTGAAAATCATAGCCAAATGATGGTGATTAGTGTAGGCTACAATTTAGACCTCACACTTACCAAATGGCAATGGTGAACTCGAAAATTGATGCTTCTACACATGACTTTTCAAGCCAGCTTTTATAAGTGCTACATTTAAATTTGAATTTGAATTCACTTTTGGCTCTCTCTAAAATTAATCCACCAATCTAGGAGTTATTCTCTCTAACAAAAAGTTGTGATTTCTCACCTAATGAACTCCACGAGTTTGTTGAAATTTAAAAAGATTCTTCCAAGTTAAAAATAACTTTTACAAGTGTAAAATATAAAATTCTCCTAGAAATGGTTTCCATGGAGATTCAATTGTTCATGAATCCTCTAGCCAAATGTGTAGGCTTGCATTTTGCACGAACAAGATGCAGAGCATTCATGACTTGAGTGCATCTTTGAAAGCCAAGTTTGTAGATAGGAAGCTTCAAATAGGCCTCAATTCGAGCTTGCGTCCACACATCCACTATGTTTGGCATTTCATGCAAGATTCTAAAGTCTTGAATCATCATAGGGAATTGATGCTCTCTATCCATGATCTTAATAGTGACGAGGAACAAATGCTCACTGGTAGGATTTTCATGTCTGAACTACTATCCTCGAGCCGTAATAGCCGATTCCAGAGGAAACCCTAATATTTCAGCCTTGTGAGTGGCTTCAAAATCAAAGGATGCCTCCTCTGGAGGTTCAAAGTTAGAGGAAGTCATCTAGAATTGAAAGATTTTAATGATTAGTGTCAAACTTGAAATAAGTTGTCTTTGTGTTTGGAACGTTCACTCCGTGTGTTGTGTCCCCACCCATAGAGTATATAAGGAACATAGTACTTGATCTTGTTATAAACTTACATTTTTTTTCTTAAGCTACAATGGAAACAAAATACATTAGTGACATAGCCGAGGTAGTTTTTTTATTATTTTACACATGGTGTTTCCTATTCCCAAGGAGGGAAATGTGTGTACTTAGTAGGACAGAGATGTTGCTGTGTCGAATGCATGGCCTTGTAATGTGGTCCTATTATGTTTATTCGAGGTGCATAGGACTCATCATGAGTGCAAGAGGAATTTCCTGCTCTGATCATCGGTAATGCTATTATTGACTTTGGAATCCACATTTTCGTAGCTTTGGGGCTTTGAATGTCCATTCTGAATCTCCTCATGTTTACTAGAGGTATTTGGTTTTGTTGTACTTTCACTCTCCATTCGTATAGTCGCTTGGTAGGAACTCCTATTTATTCTATTAGTGGCATCTGCTTCATGGGAATTCTTTGTCTCCTAGAATCTTGCATGTATTGACTTCGTTCCTTAAGTAACTTTGGTGGCTATTCCTTGGTGATCTTGATTGCAACGTGGGTATCCATATTTGATTCCTTGAAGCTTGAGCTACCCTTAATCTCTTCGGTATCCACACTTGCACCATATGTGTGGACCTATCTTTGATCAGTTGGACAGGTTGATATCACCTTTGATTGAATATCTTTTGGTTCTCCTTCACTTGAGATTTTTAGTTGTCTAACTAATCCTTGCGAATCCATATTTGTCGTATCCTTTTTTTGACTAGTGAATGAATTGGTCGTAATTATGTTTTTGGTTGTTGGGCTCCTAGTCGCGTGTTTGTAATAATATTATCACTTGTTCCCTCAGATTGGTTAAATTGAGATGGTCTCAGTTGAATATCATGTGTAAGGAGAGTAAGGGTTTTTTGGATTGGATAAAAAATGAAGGCTAGTTGAATAGGGTTTGGCATTGGTGTAGATTTACATGTAGACATACACTCATCATCATTATACTTTAGGCAAACCATCTTCAAAGGCTTCTCATCTAGTAGGCTAAAGACTTCTCTGTGTCCAATCTTAGCAGATATGTAGCCTAAGGTTAACTAGATTGTTACCTCAAATTTGTATATCCAGTCTTGACCTAACACTAGTTCCCCCAACGGGTCATGATCTTTACAAACTAGAAGCTTTTGATGCATTGAATTGTTACCCAGGAGTAGAGATAGGATGACTTCTCTTAAACATTCAATGGTGTTTCCTCCTGTGCCCATCATGTATGCTTAGTTGGGTTGAGTGGTGCATTCAATTGTTTAGCTAATGAAAAGTGTATTCAACTTAATGCTCCCTAGTGTCAATCAATGCATGTACTAAGTGGTATTCCTCACTTCCTACTCTTAGTTGAGACAGGGTTGCTTGACTTTTCATCCTACAGTCAAAGATTCTGCTGCCCTATAGTTGGCTATGGGATTTGGTTCCTCTCCTTGGAGATATCTTTCATCTATTTCTCTCATCCATTCTTTTCGCTTTCATATGCATTCCAATGCTTCAAGCCTCGCTTCTTCTCTTATTCTCTTATCCTCTTCCCTTCGATTCCTTGCCTTTAGAAGTATACTCATCATCACTTTTGTTAATGGCTCTAAGTATTTGTTCACATGACAACCACTTATATAGTTTGGTAGAATTTCTCCATCTAGGGTGGCTAGCTTTATTGCTCCATTGGTAGAAATGCAGTTGATTCCCAAGGGTCCATGTCCTCAGTTTTGCAATTTTTTGATGTGTTGCTTCAAAGTGTATACCAAGACTAAATCACCTTCTTTGAGTCCCTTATCTTTAATGTGGGCACCATAGTAGGCTTTTTGTTGCCTCTTGATAGCATAAATACCTGCTACTACTTGTAATCTAGTGTCATGCAATCGTTCAATTTGATCCAATTGTTGGGACAATTCGTGTCCAGTCCACTCATATCTCTCAGCTACGCGAAGAGTAGGAATCAAGAAATCAATTGGTAGGATTAAATTTTGCCCATACACAAGATTGAAAGGTGTTGTGCCTATGGCGATCTTATAAGCAACTTGAAAAAACCCAAATGGCATGATGTAATTGATTATCCCAATCTGATCGTCTATTATTTACAATCTTAGTTAAAATGGTACGTAGCACCTTACTGGAATGTTTCGCTTGTCCATTGGCTTGTGGGCGATAAGGGGTCGATTTTTAATGAATTACTAGGAATTCATTGATCAAAGTTTCTATTACTTTGTTAATGAAGTGTGTGCCTTGATCATTCACGATTTCAATGGGTAACCCGAACCTTGTAAATATATTTTTGAAGAGAAACTTGGCAGTAGTTATTGCATCATTCTTCTTTTTGGCCTTTTCTTCTACCCATTTGGTTAAATACTTCATGGCCACTATTATATACTCAGCCTGGGACTCGTTAGCAGGTGGCCTAATTGGTCCAATAAAATCTATACCCCATTTACTAAAATCTCTAGCATTGATCATAGGTCCTAGTGGAATTTCATCTCTTTGGATAGGGTATTTTGTTCTTTGACACACATCACACCTCAGAACATACATCGTCACATCCTGATACAAAGTTGGCCACCATAATCCATCAAAGAGAATCATTTTTGCGGTCTTATTAGCCAAAAAATGACCTCCTGTTGCTCAAATATGGGCCATCTCTAAAACATAGATATGCTCATCTTCATGTATGCATAATCCTAGTTGGTTGTCTCGTCCTCGTTTAAAAAGTGGTCTCTCTATAAGGGTATAATCTTTACTTTTCTCCTCTAAAGCTTGTTTTCTTGCTAGGCTTGCCCCTTTTGGGTTTTCATGTGTCTTCAAAAAAATCACTAAAGGTAAACTCCACCTAGGTGCTATTGTGGAATAACATAGCATAGATTTCTCCTCAAGTCTTTTTTCTTGACACGTGGGACAATCTGTTACATGCAAATGAACATCTTTATGCATTCTCGGCCAATACACTCCTAACCTTTTTAGTTCTTGTACTGTACCACTCATACTTCGAGGTTTCTACCATGGATTTATGTGGGCATGTCTCAACATAAGTTTTTTGTTCATCCTTGTCTACACACCTCAGTAGAAGTCCACTAGAATCTGGATTGTATAGACTTCCTGCTATAATGTGAAGATTCCTAGTCTTCCATAGTTTTTGGGCTTTATTTGAATTAATCTTATGACTAGGTTCATGGGTCAGTATAGGTATCAATTTTTCAGCCCACTGTGGACAATCTCCTAAGTTAAAAAGATAGGTGTCAGGTAAGTCATCCACCATTCTTGTTGGGGGTTCTCCATGCGTCATTTGAGATAGATGATCAGCTCTAACATGCATGTTTCCTCTCTTGACCACTACTTCAAAATCGAATTCCATCAATAGCAGAGACCATCTCACTAGTCTTCGAGTGTTATAGGGTTTATTGACTAGGTATAATAGGGCTTGATGATCAATAAGAATTTTAATTTGTTTGCCAATAAGTAGTGTTGGAATTTCTTTACTGCATATATAATTCTTAATCCCTTTCATTTGGTGGTAGTGTAACTATGTTCAGCTTGGTTGACCTCCCTGCTAGTGTATGCTATAGGATGGTGGAGTTTTCCTTCATCAAAAGGCTATGCTAAGATGAATCCTATGGAAAATTTAGAAGCATCCACATGGATATCATATGGTCTTTTAGAATAGGTGGTGAAGTGAGTTTGCTTTTCAACTCATTGAATGGTTTCTCACAATCTTCCATCCAAGCGAACTAATTCAGTAAACCATATAGAGGTCGGGCAATTATGGGGTACATGTGGATAAATCTATGATAGTATCCGTAATGTCCCATAAATGCTTGTACTTCTTTCACAATTTTTGGTCAGGGTAGTTCTAGAATAACTTTGATCTTCTCTTCATCCGTGGATATTCTGTTCTTAGATACTATATGCCCTAAGATTTTTCCTTGTCTCACCATGAAGACACATTTTTCTTGGTTTAGACAATTTCTATATTGTCTACACTTTTCAAAAATTCTTCTCACCTCAAGTATGTGATCCACTCATTGTAAGGAATACGTTGTGGGTGCGATTAGTGAGGACTGGTGGATCAATTCAATCGTCTCGTTTGTTGGGAGTGATGGTTGGATGCACTCAAGAAATGAGTTGGTGCTGCTAAACCTGCTTCACACCAGCCCTCCTTTGATTCCAGAAATGCTTAGTAGACTCCTTGAGCTTCCAAATGATACCAAAATATGCTATATGTACTTTGGAATTGAGTTGAGTAATGATTAGATCAAAACAGATGAGTTTGCACTTCACTAGTCTTGAAAAACTTTCTAATTCTGTAATGATACCTGCTCAGTGTTATGCTCAGTGTGACCAGCACACTTGAAATTGAAACAATTCCTTTTGGGAGTATTAAAGTACCTTAATAAGCTACCAATTACAAGTGGAATCACTCAAATTGATAAACCATACACTGAGAAATAAGTTTAGCAAAATTCTGATTACCCCCGACTTTTTAGGAGAGTTGCAGAGATAGACCAGTGACTGCTTCGAGTGCGATTTCTCCCAAATGGCTGAATGAAATCTTCTGAGATTTTGTATGCTTGTAGAGGACCTTGAGCTGGTTCCAATGAGCTATTGAACTCTTGATTTGGTTCAGTGAGCACTGAGAAATGCTTCTTGGAAGTTGACAGACTTGAAGTAGGAGACTCAGACAAAACAGAGATGATGAATGTAAGTATTTGTATTATATCATATGAATGTACATTCCCATTGGCATGATAACCATAGCACAATGGTACTCAGAGGTGTAGGCTATGGAGTATACCTCACACACTCTCTAGATAGTACAGAATAGCCTCGGGATTGATGAAGGACACCCGCGACTTTTTGCTTGTAGTTTTTATAGGAGTTGAAAGTAAGTTTGAATTTCAAATTCAAACTTAGGCTCCCTAGAATATATCTACTAAAAGTAGGGAGATATTCTCTCCACTAAATCATTCTCTTTTCCACGACTAATCAGGTAGGTGAGTGATTACATGAGATGCCAACTCAATTAGACTTTTACAACTGAGTAAAATGGTAATAGTCTATAAGCATGAGTTCCTATGGCTCTTGCTTCATGTAGAGATATCCTTCAAGGGTTCCAAGCCAATGTGTGAAGGCTTGATATGCACCAACAGCTCCCCCTCAAGCCAAACACTTTGGCTCAAGTCTTCATCTACTTCATCTTTAGTCTTCAATCACATCCTGCAATCCAATCGTGGATTTAAATCTGCATAACTTGTTTCCATCTAATGCCTTTGTAAGTAAATCTGCACATTGCATATTAGTAGACACATATGTCAATTGAATCTCTTTGCTAAGTAATTTCTCCCTCACATAGTGGTAATGAACCTCTATGTGTTTGGTTCTGGCATGATATATTGGATTAGCTGCAAGGTGAAGAGAGCTAGTGTTATCTCCAAAGATAATGGGAGGTCTAGTGTATAGACCTAACTCTGTATATAGAAGCTTCAACCAGATAGCTTCTTGAGTGGCATTGGCAAGCCCTCTATACTCTTCTTCAGTGGATGACAATGCCACTATAGGTTGTTTCTTGGCTGACCAAGAAATGGGTTTATCTCCTGCAAAACAAATGTAGCTTGATGTGCTCCTCCTATCATCCTTGCATCCTGCCCAATCTGCATGTGAGTAAACTTTAATGTCAATATCTGATGTATAAGGAAAGTACAAAACATGACTTTGAGTTCCCTTCAGATACTTCAAGATCTTCTTTGCTGCCTCTAGGTGAGGTACCCTTGGTTTGTGCATGAATTGACTAAGCACACTAACTCCATATGCTATGTCAATTCTTGTCAAGGTAGCATAGTTCAAACTACCTACCATACTTTGGTAGGTATGAGCACTTAGCTTTTGGTTGACCTCCATTGGAGTAGTAGATACTTTAGCATCCTGCAAGCCAAACTTCTTGACCATATCCTGCACATACTTCTTTTGAGTGATATATATACCTGAGTTGGTGTAGACTAACTCAAGACCTAAGAAATACTTCAATAATCCAAGATCACTAATCTTGAATTCTTTCATCATCTGTCCTTTGATGTGTCTAATCCCATTGACATCATTGCTTGTAATGATGATGTCATCAACATAGACACACAAGTAGATTACCTCTGTACTACTTCTCTTTATAAATAGAGAAGTGTCTGCTTTGCTCATCACAAATCCTTGATCTTGGAGGTAGGTTGTCAACATGTAATTCCATGCTCTAGGTGCCTGCTTTAAACCATACAGAGCCTTCTTCAATTTACAGACATAATGTACCTTCTTTGGATCTTCATAGCCAGGTGGTTGTGACATGTAGACTTCTTCAGATATCCATCCATTCAAGAAAGCATTCTTGACATCTAATTGGTACATATTCCAATTCTTGGATGCAGCTACACTCACCAATATTCTGATAGTTGGCATCTTGGCCACAGGAGAAAATGTCTCCTCATAATCAATGCCTTGGGTTTGTGCAAAACCCTTGGCTACCAACCTAGCTTTGTATCTGTTTATTGTTCCATCTGAATTCTTCTTTAGTTTGTAGATCCATCTGGATCCTATTACCTTCATAGAGTCTTTCTTGGGTACCAAGTCCCAAGTATCACTTTCCTTCAGAGCTTCCATCTCTTCATCCATGGCTTCTTTCCACTCAGGTTTGGTAAGTGCTTCTTCATAAGTACCTGGTTCTTCATTCAACAAGTCCTTTGCAAGATATACAGAATGTTTAGTTACAAGTGATGTGTCATACCCAAATCTGATTGGTTTCTTCTTTTCTCTCTGAGATCTCCTCATTGCTTGAGTTGAGGATTCTGGTTTGTCTTCTAGTTGCTTTATCTTCATCTTCCCTTTGGACTTCCAAGCCTTGAACTCTTCAATATTTATTGTATCATCATCATCTGAGCTTGAATCTTCTTTCTGAATTGATTCCTCCTTGGTGAGCTTTGGGAAATCCTCTTCCATGTCATAGGGTAGACTAATCTTCCTGCATTCATTTTCATACCAAGAGTCATTCTCATCAAAGATGACATCTCTGCTTACCTTGAAACCTTTGTTTGTTGGGTTGTAGAATCTGTATCCCTTTTGGTTCAAATCATAACCAATGAAGATACATTTCTCAGCTTTGGGGTCTAGCTTTCCCCTTACCTATGAGGGAATATGCACATATGCTACACAACCAAAGATTTTACAATGATCCAGAGAGGGTCTCTTACCATGCCAAGCTTCATATGGTGTCATGCCATCAAGTGATTTGGATGGCAACCTATTGATGAGATAGGTGGCAGTGGATACACTCTCTGCCCAAAGATAATTTGGCAACTTTTTCTCATTAAGCATAGACCTAGCTGTTTCTACTATGAGTTTATTCCTTCTTTCAGCTACCCCATTTTGTTCAGGTGAGTACCTTGTAGTAATCTCCCTTTTGATGCCTCTTTCTTGCAAGAAATCTTCAAACTCATTGGAGAAGTACTCTCCTCCACCATCTGACCTTAGCCTCTTCAATCTTCTTCCTGTTTGATTTTCAACAAGTGCAAGATACCTCTTGAAACAATTAAACACTTCATCTTTATGCTTCATAAAGTATAAAATGGTCCATCTGCTATAGTCATCAATGAAGGACACATAATATCTTGAACCTGAAATGGAAGGGTCCTTGCTAGGTCCCCAAACATCTGTGTGTACCAAGTCTAGGTAGTCTTCATGCATAAAACCTTTCCTTCAATAGGGTAACCTGTGAGACTTACCAAATTGACATGATCCACATTTGTAAATCATGTGTTGCTTGGACACATTAGGTATCCCAAGCACACATTGATCCGTGCATATTTGCTTTAGGGTTCTTTCACCTATGTGCCCTAATCTCTTGTGCCATATTTCTAACTCTGAAAGTGTCTGATCCTTGTAATTATACAAAGCAATGTTTTTGGTGTCTTCTAGCTCAAATGTAAATAATCTACCTGATTTCTCCCCTTTGGCTATCCTTCTGAATCCATGTCTTGGGTCCTCCACATATGCTCCATGTTGTGTGAATCTGACCTGCAAACCTTTCTCCACAATCTGATCAACACTCATTAGATTCTTGGTGATGGTTGGTACATAGAGTACCCTGCTCAATAGGTTTTGGTTACCATCACATGTCTTCACATTTCCAATTTTAACAACAGAGTGTTTAGTGTCATCACCTGTTTGTACCTGATGTTTGCCCTTGGGCTCTTCCAAATCAGAAAGTAATGGCACATTGCCAGCTACATGGTTAGAACATCCTGAGTCAATATAAAATAAATGATCATCATTTGTACCTGCCTTGGAGGTCATATTCATGATCAATAGGGATTCATCTTGCTCCTCTGTGTAGTTGTTGTAGTCTCTTCTATTTCTGAATCCACCTTGGTAGTTACCATTGTGGTTGTTGTTGTAGTTGTTGTTGTATTGGTTGTTGTATCCATTGTAGCCTTGATGTTGGTTGAATCTGCCTCTCCCTTGAGAGTATCCACCTCTTGAGTAGCCTCTTCCTCTCTGATTCTTGTAGTTCTTGTAGCATTCATCTGTGGTATGATTGGACAATCCACAAATGTTGCATGGTGATGAATTGTAGGGTCTCCCCCTACCCGACTTACCTCCTCTCCCTCTTCCTCTAGATGATCTACCTCTCCCTGCATAATTAGCTTGGGAGGTAGAGCCTTCTTCATCCTGTTTCTTCCCTTTACCTTTATATTTAACTTTCTTATCAGTATAGAGAGCAGAGGGGTTGTTACCTTTTGATTGATCTCCAGTCTTTGTAAACTTTGCTTCATGTGTAAATAGTTGGCCCATGAGTGTTGTGAGATCAGGGGTATGCATGTCCATATAGAGGTCCATTGCAGTGGTGAAACTTTCCCACTTATCATCTGCCTTGAGTCCATTTGTTACTTGCCTGACTATTTGCTCCTCTTCAATCTCCTCTCCAATGCTTGCTAATTGGTCTGCCACATCTTTGATCTTTGTCACATACTCTGAGATTGATTGCTTGGGTTGCTTCCTAAGGGTTGTGAGTTCAATCCACAGTTGATTCTTCCTGGCCCTTGTGTTGGAAGAAAAGTAGTTTGACAAGGTTTCCCAAGTCTCTTGGGAAGTCTTACAATTCCTTACATGAGGTAAAAGAAAGTCAGATATAGAGTTTAAGATTGCCAAAGCATCCTTTGCACACCATTGGTTGAGTCTCTCATGTTCATCCTTTGTTGGTAGTCCCCTAGTCTTGAATGAGGGCAATTCCTCATCTCCTGATATGTATCCAAATAAGCTTCTGCCTTGTAGATAGGTCTTCATTCTCAATGACCAAGCTTGGTAGTTGTTCCTGTCCAATTTGTCAATGAATGAAGGAAATCCATCACCCATGTTTACCTTCTTTGCTCTGATACCACTGTTGGGAGTGATGGTTGGATGCACTCAAGAAATAAGTTGGTGCTGCTAAACCTGCTTCACACCAGCCCTCCTTTGATTCCAGAAATGCTTAGTAGACTCCTTGAGCTTCCAAATGATACCAAAATATGCTATATGTACTTTGGAATTGAGTTGAGTAATGATTAGATCAAAACAGATGAGTTTGCACTTCACTAGTCTTGAAAAACTTTCTAATTCTGTAATGATACCTGCTCAGTGTTATGCTCAGTGTGACCAGCACACTTGAAATTGAAAAAATTCCTTTTGGGAGTATTAAAGTACCTTAATAAGCTACCAATTACAAGTGGAATCACTCAAATCGATAAACCATACACTGAGAAATAAGTTTGGCAAAATTTTGATTACCCCCGACTTTTTAGGAGAGTTGCAGAGATAGACCAGTGACTGCTTCGAGTGCGATTTCTCCCAAATGGCTAAATGAAATCTTCTGAGATTTCGTATGCTTGTAGCGGACCTTGAGCTGGTTCCAATGAGCTATTGAACTCTTGATTTGGTTCAGTGAGCACTGAGAAATGCTTCTTGGAAGTCGACAGACTTGAAGTAGGAGACTCAGACAAAACAGAGATGATGAATGTAAGTATTTGTATTATATCATATGAATGTACATTCCCATTGGCATCATGATAACCATAGCACAATGGTACTCAGAGGTGTAGGCTATGGAGTATACCTCACACACTCTCTAGATAGTACAGAATAGCCTCGGGATTGATGAAGGACACCCGCGACTTTTTGCTTGTAGTTTTTATAGGAGTTGAAAGTAAGTTTGAATTTCAAATTCAAACTTAGGCTCCCTAGAATATCTCTACTAAAAGTAGGGAGATATTCTCTCCACTAAATCATTCTCTTTTCCACGACTAATCAGGTAGGTGAGTGATTACATGAGATGCCAAGTCAATTAGACTTTTACAACTGAGTAAAATGGTAATAGTCTATAAGCATGAGTTCCTATGGCTCTTGCTTCATGTAGAGATATCCTTCAAGGGTTCCAAGCCAATGTGTGAAGGCTTGATATGCACCAACATCGTTAACGGCACACACAGAGTGACTATGTAGAACAAGTATTTTTATCCTAAGGTTCGTAAGGCAAAGCGTTTCTATATCTTTCAAGTGCATCTAAATAGGATGGTAAGATTAATTCCTCACTAACTACTTTATCTTTAATGATTTCTATTACGTTTAAATCTACTTGAGAATTAATAGTGTTTCTAGCTATGGATGGAGGAAAAAGATTTTCACTATTTTTAGTACTAAGTGGAACAATGGAAATTAATGGTACAGTTTTAGATAATCTACGATCAAATTCTCTTGAATGCAAAGTTTCTTCTACAATCTTATCTTTAACTAGTTCTTCAATATCTGTATTTTGAGTTTCATTAACTTCAATTGGAATAGGAAATAATAATTCAAATGTAGATGGAGGTAAAAAAGTACTACTAGATGAAGCCTCTTCAGACATAAAAGATGAAATGTAAATAGATTAATGATAGATTTCCTATACAAAGCTATAAGATACTATTTATAAATGATATCCTATACATACTAAACAATAGATTTTCAGCTAAATAAATTCTTTCCACACTTCAAGTCTTTAGTTGGTCTTCAGCAGGGCTGCATATCATCTAAAAAATAACATGAGAAATATAAGTATGCTTTTATAAAAGATTAAAAACTCTTTTAAATCTTAACATATTAAAAACACTTAGTTTAATATAGATAATTAACTTTTCTAAAACACATATGTATATAAGTATATACATTTATTTTAACATACACATTGCAAGAAAATAATTCATTCATACATTACTTTAGCATACATCTTATAATTCATATACATACATAGAATTCATACACTTTAACATACATATACATACATATTACATATACTAACATAAATCACATGCATACTAACATACATGCAGGACATAACATACACTAACATAAATGAACGTGCATACATAACTTGCTTACATAACATACATGCACTAACACAGATGCATACATACATGACATGCATACATACATGCATGAACATGCAAACATATAAATGATTATACATTCAACTAACATGCATAAACTTACATGCACCAACACACATGCATGCACAAAAACAAATGAACATGCATACATAACATGCATACATGAACATGCAAACATAACATGCACTAACATAACTCACATGTATACATGCACATGCATAAATGAACATGCATACATACACATGCATAAATGAACATGCATACATGCACATGCATAAATGAACATGTATACATTACATGCACTAACATAACTCCAATGCATACATGCACATGCATAAATGAACATGCATACATACATGATCATAACATGCATACACTAACATACACACATACACACATGCATACATGCACATGCACTAGCACACATGCATGAACATACATGCACAAACACACAACATGCAAGCACTAATATCTAATATACATGCATTAACTAGGCATACATTTACTAACAGCTAACATGCAATAACATATGCATACACTAACATATATCTAACATTCATTAACATACCTAACATTTACATGCACTTCCTAACATCTAACATGCACTACCTAACATCTAACATGCACTACCTAACATCTAACATCTAACATGCACACATTAACTAACATGCCTAATATGCACGAACAAGCCTAACATTTACTAATCATGCCTAACATTCACTAACATGGGTATAAACATTTACTAAATCCAATGCATTTCTTATAAGTTTCTATCAAGCTAGCAAGAAAGGGTTGGTGAAGCTTGGCTAAAGGGTAAGGAAAGGAAAGGATAAAATGATTGGATAAGGAGAAGCTTAGATAAAATGGTGAAATCTTTGAGAAAGATAAGGGATAATGGCTAAATGGACCCTCCTTTTGGTAACCTGAAACTCATAAAAAAGGTTTAGGAATTCAAATCATATACATATAAACAATTTAGATAAATAAACACACACACATCCTTCATATCCTTCATTTCACACCAACATACATAATACGATCATTAACCATTCATGTCATTCATCTCAAACAAACATATTCAATGCATATGCATGTCATAATAGCATTAAAATATAATGATCCTAAGATAAAAAACTTTCACACATACATACACACACATACATATACATTCTCATACATAAATACATTTACGTTTATACACAAACATAAATAGAAATATTCATTCATAAATCATATTTATTTCTTATAATTTTAATATATTTATTTAATAAATATTATTTATATTAATATATGAAAATAAACATATAAGTATTACTAGAACTTAGTATATATAAAGATAATATATATAATGAAAAAGAAAAAATTTTACTCATAAAATAAAATAAGGAAAATAAAAAAATAAAAAAAAACCCCCCCAAAAAAATCTTCTCTCTCTCTCTCTCTCTCTCTCTCTCTCCACTCTCTTTCTCTCTCTTCTGCGGCCATCTACACCGTCGGCTGGCTGCAGGGAAGAAGGAAGGAGAAAAAGAATAAAAAAATGAATAAAAAATAAAAAAGAAAAAAGAAAAAGTCAAAATCTCTCTCACTCACTCTCTCTCTCTCTCTCTCTCTCTCTCTCTCTCTATGCTGCGCCGCTGGCAGAGAGGAGAGGGAGAGAGGGAGGAAGAGAGGGGAGAAAAAGAAACATAAAAAAAAAAGAAAGGGAGAAAAAAGAGGAAGAAATGAGGAGAAATAAAGAAAGGAAGAAAGAAAGAATGAAAGGAATAAAAACGTCCTCTACTTTTCTCTATGTAGTTAGAATTCCAAAGCAAACAAATTTGCCTCACATTAAATGAAGTGCAAAAGTAAGAGAGATGGTCTTCTCTCTCCTCCTGCCAGAAGGACAGTCATGGAAATGAGTGTACAAATAACTATGGTCTAGAGCATAGAGTAAATAGAGTACCTGAAAAATAACATGAGCTTGTGAATACGACTCCCTTCTTTATATAGCTGAGAGTAGCCCACCATAGCCCACATTTTCCCTAAGATAACTGAACCATTCAACCTTCATTTTCACCACACCACTCAACATCACTCCAACTAAAAAAAAGGGGACTCCCTTCTTTATACAGATGAGAGTAGCCCACCATAGCTCACATTTTCCCTAAGATAACTGAACCATGCAGCCTTCATTTTCTCCACATCACTCAACATCACTCCAACAAAAAAAAAGGCATGGGAATTTCTTCTTTTTCATTTTCCAAAAATACACTCAACCACTCAAATTAATTACTCACTTGGCCTTCCATTTAGACTTTAATAAATACAACCCTTCAATTCCTTTTTATTTATTTAATCACAAATAAATGCAACCCTTTAGAATAAATTGAATTAAACCCATCAATTAATTTAATTGTATACATAACCTTAGTGATAATAATGATAATTAATAATTAGCATATTTAATTAATCATTTATATTTGAAATATTTTGCTAAGGTTTCATTTATTATATTGACCCTATTTATTAACTCATTTAGAGACTAAAACCTACTTATTAACCTTTTTAACCATATGTTTACCTTCAAACCATGTTTTGATCCCTCAACTAACCCATAAACTAATCTTCTACCATTCCATAACCTTCGAGATTTATTAATTAGCCCTTAATTAACCTTGAAATTAAGCAAACCTGCAGATTCAAGTGGAACATATCAAATTCTTTTAAAAATAAGTTTTAAATTTTTCAAAGTTTTATTTTATCATGCATTCATACTCTGTGCAATTTAAAATATTTGCACAAATATTCTAAAAAAACCAAAGTAGATATAAGTCATATAAATATCATGTTATATCTCTGAATCCACATTTATAGAAGCATTTATAGGAATAAATCATAAGTGTCATAGTCCTTCTGTTCATGTAACTTGCTTGGAATAAGTAACTTATCCTGCATAACAGCATATACCAAAACATTTTCATCAGTTAATAGAATTATATGCCTCCTATTTTTATTTCCTATGGTCTGACTCTCCATTCTTTTCTTTTTTCATATCATTTTTTTTCTTGCTTTATTATTTCATCCCAACTCAGCTGTTTATTTATTTTTCACAAATCGGCCTATACCAAAATTAGGTGCGACTCCTGGACTTGTCCACCTGGCCAAGTTTAATCCACTTGTCTTCCAACCCGGCAGAACACACGACAAAACTTTGTCTGCCCTACATGAAATCGACGTCAGCTCGTGGCTCTGATCGCCCGACCAGAGTAACTCCACCCACCTACCAACCCATGCAAGCATATGACAACATAAAGGTTAGGCCTATAAACTAGCGTCAGCTCGTGGCCTTGATCACCCGACCAAGGTTGTTCCACCCGCCTACTAGCCCAACATAGTGCACCAACTACAAACACATACATATATGCTAATTGGGTATGAAGTTCTATTTATTTTTTAATTCATTTAGAGATCAGATCTCATAAGGAATAAATAGCAAGATACAAAAATCCCACTTACTAATGGATAAAATTTTGAGCATATACATGTATTCATAATAAGGCTACTCTTCCACAAGCTTCCAATTCCAAAATTTCTATTTAACTATCTGATTCAGTTCATATAAATACACGTTTTCATGCTTCAATCATAAATATATCAGATACTTAACATCTTAAATTCTACTTGATTTTTTTAAATAAATTTGAACATATCCTTTTAACTCAATCAGTAATGCAGTGCATATACAAAAAAAATGAAAGAATCTTTAATTAAAGCTTTTTCACATGATTTTAAACAGATATTTTAATCATCATCTTCATCTTCATGAGCATCAATCTCGTCAATCTCATATTCTTCATTATTTCTCTTCTTGAACAATTTAACTCTTTTTCCTGCAATCAGATTTCTCAATAAAGAACCATCAAATTCTCTAAGTTTAAATGTACCATTATCAAATATAGTTATTACTACATACAGACCAAACCATCTTTTAATTAACTTCTTCCTAGCATCATACTGAGTATCAAAAGTACTATCGTAAACTAATACCCAATCATCTATTTCTATAGTACGAGGTCTAAGTCTATGTTTTTTTTAATGTTTTTTTATTTCATGTCGGGTTCAAATGTGGGAGCGATTTGTGATGACTGATGGATCAATTCAATCATCTCGCTAATGGCGCACACAGGGTGACTATGCAAAACAAGCATTTTTTTCCTAAGGTCCGTAATGCAAAGCATTTCTATATCTTTCAACTACATCTAAATAGGATGGTAAGATTAATTCCTCACTAACCACTTTATCTTTAATGATTTTTATTACGTTTAAATCTACTTTAGAATTTACAGTGTTTCTAGCTATGGATGGAGGAAAAAGATTTTCACTATTTTCAGTACTAGGTGGAACAATGGAAATTAATACTAAAGTTCTAGATAATCTACGATCAAATTCTCTTGAATGCAAATTTTCTTCTACAATCTTATCTTTAACACGTTCTTCAATCTTTGTATTTTGAGTTTCATTAACTTCAATTGGTCTAGGAAATAATAATTCAAATGTAGATGGAGGTAAAAAAGTACTACTAGATGAAGCCTCTTCATACATAAAAGATGAAATGTAAATAGATTAATCATAGATTTCCTATACAAAGGTATAAGATACTATTTATAAATGATATCCTATACAAAATAAACAATAGTTTTCAGCTAAATAAATTCTTTCCACACATCAAATCTTCAGTTCATCTTCAAACACGGCTGCATATCATCGGAAAAATAACATGATAAACATAACTATACTTTTATAAAATACTAAACACTCATTAAACTTAACATATTTGAACTTATTTTAATATAAGATAATTAACTTTTCAAAAACACATATATATATAAGTACATACATTTATTTTAACATACACATTGCAATAAAATAATTCATTCATACATTACTTTAGCATACATCCTATAATTCATATACATACAGAGAATTCATACACTTTAACATACATATACATACATATTACATATGCTAACATACATCACATGCATACTAACATACATGCATGACATACCATACACTAACATAACTCACATGCATACATGCACATGCATAAATGAACATGCATACATAACATGCACTAACATAACTCACATGCATACATAAATCACATGCATACATGCACATGCATAAATGAACATGCATACATAATATGCATACATAAACCACATGCATACATGCACATGCATAAACTTTCATGCACTAATACTTATGTATGAACATACATACGCATGCATACATAACTAATATGAACTTACATATACTAACATACATATATGAACATGCATGCACTAACATACACATATATGAACATGCATGTACAAACACACATGCATGCATAACATACATGCATTACATACCTATATGCATACATGCACACACATAAACTACATGCACACATGCGCATGCAAACATAAATTACACTAACATATCTCACATGCATACATGCACATGCATAACTTGCATACTTAACTTAACATGAACTTACATGTATTAACATACATATATATACATATATATATATATATATATATATATATATATATATATATATATATATATATATATATACATAACATACACTAATATTTACATGCACTCCCTAACATCTAACATGCAATACCTAACTTCTAACATGCACTACCTAACATCTAATATGTATTAACATCTAACATACCTATAATGCCTATCACTCACTAACATGTCTAACATTTAATCATGGGTATATGCACTAATATCTAACATGGACACAAACGTCACTAAATCTAATACATTTCTAATAAGTTTCTAGAAGAAGCTTGACTAATGTATAAGAAAAGGAAGGGATAAGTTAAGATGGATAGGATAATTATTTGGAAATAGAGAAGTTGGAAAGAATAATGAATTCTTTGGAAAAGAAATAAGGCTAAATGGCTCCTTCTTTTTGCTAGTAACCTGTGAACACACAAAAAACTTTAGGATAAATCATACATTTAATATGTAATCAATCTAGTTAATTAAACACACATACATACCCTTCATTTCATGTTCTAATCACATACATTGAAATATATATATATATATATATATATATATATATATATATATATATATATATATATATATATATATATATATATATATATATATATATATATATATATATATATATATATATATATATATATATATATAATATATATATATGAACTTCTTCAACATTAAGCATACATAAAATCCTTCATAAATAATACTCATTTAAATACATATTTCCTAATATATATTCTCCATAAAAAATGAAAATAAAACATATATATAAAGTAAACATAATAATAAAGAAAAAAGAAAAGAAGCTAATTAAAATATCTAATATATAAAAAAGAAAAGAAAAAATAAATTAAAAAACCTTCACACTTACTCTCTCTCTCTCTCTCTCTTTCTCTCTCTCTCTCTCTCTCTCTCTCTCTCTCTTTCTCTCTCTCTCTCTCTCTCTCTCTCTCTCTCTCTCTCTCTCTCTCTCTCTCTCTCTCTCGCTCTTTTCACTCTCTTTCTCTCTCTTTTGTGGCCATCTGTGTCCGTCGGCTGGCTCCAGGGAGGGAGGAAGGAGATAAAATAAAAAAGAAAACTAAAAAAGAAAGAAGAAGGGACAAAAAAAGAAAAAAAAACGAATAAGAAAAACTAATCCCTCTCTCTCTCTCTCTCTCTCTCTCTACTGCACCGCCTACAAAGAAGAGAGGAAAAGGGAGGGAGAAAGAGAGTCATTAAAGAAGAGGGAAAAGAAATGGAAGAAAAGGATAGGAAGAAGGAAAAAAAAAAGAGAAAAATAATGAAGGAAAATTAAGGAAAAAAGGAAAACAATCTCCTGAGTCCGCTCCATCACTCTTTTGCGACATCTGAATTTAGAACAAAAAAAAAATTGCTTTGGAATAAATGATTTACAAAAGCAAGAGAGATGTCCTTCTCTCTCCTCCTGCCAGAAGGACAATCATGGAAATGAGTGCACAAACAACTATAGCCTAGAGCATAGAGTAAATAGAGTACCTCAAAAATAACATGAACTTGTGAATATGACTCCCCTCTTTATATAGATGAGAGTAGCCCACCATAGCCCACATTTTTCCCAAGATAACTAAAGCATGTTGCCTACATTTACTCCTCTTCAACTCAACATATCTCAACTAAAAGTTAGGCGTGGGAGTTTCTCCTATTTGATTTTCCAAAAAATTCACAACTTTTACTAAAATAAATATTCTCTTGGCCATCCATTTAGAATTTAATAAATACGACCCTTCAATTCCTTTTTATTTATAATAAATAAATAAAAAGGAATTGAAGGGTCGTATATCCATAACCTTAGTGTTAATAATGATAATTAATAACTAACATATTTAATTAATTATTTATATTAAAATATTTTGCTAAGGTTTCATTTATTATATTTACCCTATTTATTAACTCATTTACTGACTAAACCTACTTAATAAACCTTTTTAACCATAGGTTTATCCTTAAATTAACTTTAAACCATGTTTTTATCCCTCAACTAACCCATAAACTAATCTTCTAACCTTCCATAACCCTCTAGATTTATTAATTAACCCTTAATTAACCTAGAAATTAAGCTTGAATCTTATAAAACATATTCAAAACCTACATTTAACCCTTAAGTGCCCTTAAATTAACTTTCAAAACTTAGATAAACCCTTGACTAACCCTTGATTTTTCATCTATACCCATAATTATATTGGAAAACACCTTGATAAATACTTCACATCTTGGTATTAATCATCAGACTTCTTGTCCTGCAAAAATTAAAATCAAACATTCGTCAAAATTTTCATAAATTATTCAAACTTATTCGAATCAATTAATCTTTTAATTTTTAATAATATTTTAAGAGAAATAATTCTTTCCGTCATCCGCCCCCACTAAACCTGCACATGGTCCCATTGGGCCAACCTACAGATTCAAGTGGAACATATCAAATTCTTTTGAAACTAAGTTTTAAATTTTCAAAGTTTTATTTTATCATGCATTCATACTTTGTGCACTTAAAAAGATTATCACAAATCTTCTACAAAAAAAACAAAGTAGATATAAGTCATATAAATATCATCTTATATCTCTAAATCCACATTTATTGTACAATCATTTATAGGAATAAATCATAAGTGTCATAGTCCTTCTCTTCATGTAACTTTCTTGGAATAAGTAACTTATCCTGCATAATAGCATATACCAAAACTTTTTCATCAGTTAATAGAATTATATGCCTCCTACTTTTATTTCCTATGGTCTGACTCTCCATTCTTTTCTTTTTTTCATATCATTTTTTTTCTTGCTTTATTATTTCATCCCAACTCAGCTCTTTATTTATTTTTCACAAATCTGCCTATACCAAAATTGGGTGCGACTCCTGGACTTGTGCACCCGGCCAAGTTTAATCCACTTGATTGCCAACCCGACATAGCACACGACAAAACTATGTCAGCCCTACATGAAATGGACGTCAGCTCGTGGCTCTAATCCCCTGACCAGAGCAACTCCACCCGCCTATCGACCCATGCAAGCGCATGACAACATAAAGGTTAGGCCTATGATGAATCTAGCATCAGCTCATGGCCTTGATCACCCGACCAAGGTTGTTCCACCCGACTACTAGCCCAACATAGCGCACCAACTACAAACACATACACATATGCTAATTGGGTATGAAGTTTTATTTATTTTTTAATTCATTTAGAGGTCAGATCTCATAAGGAATAAATAGCAAGATACAAAAATCCCACTTACTAATGGATAAAACTTTTAGCATATACATGTATTCATAATAAGGTTACCATTTCTTCCACAAGCTTCCAATTCCAAAATTTCTATTTAACTATCTGATTCAGTTCATATAAATACAAGTTCTAATGCTTCAATCATAAATATATCAGATACTTAACATCTTAAATTCTACTTGATTTTTTTAAATAAATTTGAATATATCCTTTTAACTCAATCAATAATGTAGTGCATATACACAAAAAATCAAAGAATCTTTAATTAAAACTTTTTCACCTGATTTTTAAACATATATTTTAATCATCATCATCTTCATCTTCATCAGCATCATCATCAGCATCAATCTCATCAATCTCATATTCTTCATTATTTCTCTTCTTGAATAATTTAACTCTTTTTCCTACAATCAAATTTCTCAATAAAGAACCATCAAATTCTCTAAGTTTAAATGAACCATTATCAAATATAGTTACTACTACATATAGTCCAAACCATCTGTTAATTAACTTCGTCCTAGCATCAAAAGTACTATCGTAAACTAATACCCAATCATCTACTTCTATAGTACGAGGTCTAAGTCTATGTTCTTTTTTATCTTTTTTTATTTCACATCGGGTTCAAATGTGGGAGCGATTTGTGACGACTGGTGGATCAATTCAATTGTCTCTCTAACGGCGCACACAGGGTGACTATGCAGAACAAGTTTTTTGACCTAAGGTCCGTAAGGCAAAGCATTTCTATATCTTTCAACTACATCTAAATACTTGTTCCTCACTAACTACTTTATCTTTAATGATTTCTATTATGTTTAAATCTACTTGAGAATTAACAATGTTTCTAGCTATGGATGGAGGAAAAATATTTTCACTATTTCCAGTACTAGGTGGAACAATGGAAATTAATGGTAAAGTTCTAGATAATCTACGATCAAATTCTCTTGAATGCAAAGTTTCTTCTACGATCTTATCTTTAACTAGTTCTTCAATCTCTGTATTTTGAGTTTCATTAACTTCAATTGGTCTAGGAAATAATAATTCAAATGTAGATGGAGGTAGAAAACTACTTCTAGATGAAGCCTCTTCAGACATAAAAGATGAAATGTAAATAGATTAATGATAGATTTCCTATAAAAACTTATAAGCTACTGTTTATAAATGATATCCTATACAAACTAAACAATAGATTTTCAGCTAAATAAATTCTTTCCACACTTCAAATCTTGAGTTCGTCTTCAATAGGGTTGCATATCATCTGAAAAATAACATGAGCTTGTGAATATGACTCCCCTCTTTGTATAGATGAGAGTAGCCCACCATAACCCACATTTTTCGTAAGATAACTCATCGATGCAGCCTTCATTTTCTCCACATCACTCAACATCACTCCAACTAAAAAAAAGGCATGGGAAATTCTCCTTTTTGATTTTCTAAAAATACACTCAACCACTCAAATTAATTATTCACTTGGCCTTTCATTTAGACTTTAATAAATACAACCCTTCAAATCCTTTTTATTTATTTAATCACTTTTAGAATAAATGCAATCCTTTAGAATAATAATTAAGCCCATCAATAATTTTAAATGTATCCATAACCTTAGTGTTAAAATGTCAATTAATAATTAGCATAATTAATTAACCATTTATAATTAAAATATTTTGTAAGGTTTCATTTAATATATTTTATCCTAATTATAAACTCATTTAGAGACTAAAACCTACTTAATTAATCTCCTAGCCATAGGTTTACCCTTAAATTAACCTTAAAACAACTCTCAACTAACCCAAAAACTAATCTTTTACCCTTCCATAACCCTCTAGATTTAATAATTAACCCTTAATTAACCTTGAAATTAAGCTTGAACCCTATAAAACATGTTCGAAACCTGCATTTAATCCTTAAATACCCTTAGATTTACTTTCAAAACTTAGATAAACCCTTGATTAATCCTTAACTTTTTATCTATACCCATAAATTCATTAGAAAACACCTTGGTAAATACTTCACATCTTTGTATTAATCATCAAACTTCTTGTCTTGCAAAATTAAAATCAAACATTAGACAAAATTTTCATAAATTATTAAAACTTATTTCAATCAGTTAATCTTTTAATTTTTAGTAATATTTTAAGAGTAATAAATTCTTTCCGACAATGTGCACAAATAATCTACATCTCTGGAAGGTGACTAGAGCATTGGTTAGGCCAAATGGCATAACCCTAAAAGCATATACCCCCCATTCTATGGCAAATGCATTTTTGTGTTGATCCCCTGGAGCGATTGCAACTTGGTTGTAACTAGAGAATCCATCAAGGAATCTATAAACTTCCTTGCCTACCACTCTCTCCAAGAGGTGATCTGTAATGGGTAAAGGGTAACTATCTCAAATGATAGCTGCATTAACTTTCTTGAGTTTGATGCACACCCTAAGTTTGCCATTTTTCTTGGGTACTACTACCAAGGGCAATACCCATTCTGTGTGTTTGATTTCATAAATGAATCCTACTACCAATAGTTTGTCTATTTCTTCCTTAATTTTGGCGGAGTATACATCATTGTATGTGTATGATCTTTGTTTGGATGGTTTGGTGTTAGAGGTCATGGGAATACGGTGTGAACAAACAGAGGGATCCATTGCTTCTAATTCCTTATATTTCCAAGCAAATACATCTCTATAATTTTGAATCAACTCTATAAGTTCTCGTTCTTCACTTCCTAACATATCCTTTCCTATGTAGATGCATCTTTCCTCTTCTCCTTCTATGGTCACAAGGACGTTTTTAGTCTGTTCTTCATTATCATATGCTATTCCTTCTTGTGCTTGTCGTTTAGGTATTTGGATGGCAATTTTCCTTTCCTCTAGTTCATATTTTTTAAAATGTTTCGGGACTTTGAACTATTCTTGTGGTATATTTTCTTCCTTACTAGTCTCTTCCAAATTGATATTCTCGTGACTTCCCTTTTGTTCTAGGGAGGAAGTGCTCCCAACATCAGTTTCTTTATGTTCTCCCTTTAAATGAAGTCCTTCTTCCTGAATCTCAGGTTCCATTTCTATACTTTCATAATCTTCCGTCCACTCTTTCTCTATCCATTCTCCTTCCTTTGTATCTTGTAGTACAACCATGTATAGATTTACATCGTACCCATCCTTGTCTATGCACTTATTTAGGGTCAAGACTTCTTCATTGACACACACATCTAATGTGGCCAATATCTCCATCCATCTGTGGGGCTGGAGCTCTTTATCTGGGAACTCTTGTAGCATATATGCTGGATCCTCTACTGGCCTAGAGATTCCACAACCTAGTTGCCAAGTTAGTTATCTGTCTTCTTCCCTCTTGGCTGCCTTCCATAGTTGGGCTTCCTCATGCATCCAAGACTGGTATTCAGATCCCGCACTATGGACTGATAGTTCATCCTCTTCTTTTAGATTTCCATTGTAGAGGTGGGACATCTTGATAAACGTATGTTTGGAGGTTTATCCTCATGGTCGTGCCCCTATGTTGTAGATATATGGCATCTCTGCCCTAGTCTTGCACTACCCTTAGTTGTCTCATAAAAGTTCTTCCCAAGATCATTTCATAATTACTAGCTTTCTCAAATTGACAAATAGCTAATGTGTGCTTGACGTCTACTCCACATGTTGTAAGCATAACATTCTCTAGAAATCCTAGAGGTTTTTTGGTGTGCCCATCAGCTAATTGTAATTTCATTTTTGTGGGTCGTAATGTTGCTTTTCCTGACTTCTTCCATATTCCTTTTGTGGCTATTCCTACTCTAGCTCGTGTGTCTAGGATTGCTTTTGTGGTGTAACCTTGGAAAGTAATGGGTAGATATGTGTTACCTTCATCTCCTTCATTGAAGTCTCCCACTTTATCTACCAGGATTGGAATTGTATGTGCATCTTCATTGGCCTCCTTGTTGTCTGCCTTTACTTCTTTTTGTTGCAGTTGCTTGGACAATTTATTATGTACTTGTGGTTTGATTTTCAGTAATTCTCCCAAAAATATAGAGCATTGCATTTTCGTCTCCTTCAACTTTTGTTCTATGTCTGATGTTTTTCTTGAAATTCCTTTTCCTTTTGTTCTTATTGTTGGAGCATGATAAAGTTCTGAATTCTGCTCATACTTTCCCATGTTGTTAGGTAGTGTGTTTATGCTCTTTAATATCTCTAACTATTCCTCTCAATTTATCTCTTGATTCATCACTCCTAGGTTCTAGTTTGCTTCCAACTCTTCAAAAGGTGGATCAATGACCTCAGTTTTCCTCCATCTCTCTTCCTACACTCTAGCCCATAGATCCTCAGGCCAATTAGCTTCTACTTCTAGGATCATCTAACTTCTTTCATGGTTTTGAGTGGCTATGCTTTCAACTTTCTCTAGAATCCTTCTGTCTTCTTAAGGGTCATGTGATCCTAAACCTTCATGAAATTCTCTCTCAGGTATTCATGTTTCTGGATGGTTTTTTATAGGTTTCTCTAGTGTGTTTTGAGCTATTTCGATCAATTTTTTGCAGATTTCTAGCCTTCCTTTTTCCAAATCTCTTCTTGGATAGCTTAATTCCTGTTGTTCCACACTTGGTCTTGCTTTGATCCTAGATTGGTATGCATTTACCAACATGGCTAGATCTTTGGGTATTGGATCAACTAAAACAAACCCAACTTGTTGTTTATGTTGCTCTTTATCTATTGTAATAAAATCCTTACTAGTTGTAGGACTCATAGATTGATTTGACTCCTCTTTCCTCTTCTCTTCCTCCTTCTTTTGAGTCCGCTTGTTTCTCAATTTCTCTCATGGAGCTTTCCATCTTTGAGTCTGTTTTACCTTAGACTTTTCTTTAGATTCTTCCGAATATGGCACTATTTGAGGCACTATTTGAGGCACTATTTGAGGCACTAGAGTTTCTAGTTTGTTGTTTTTGTGCATAATTTAATCTAACCCTTCTGGACCTTCTTCAGCTCTTGCTCTTGTAATTTTCGAATATGGCACTATTTCACGCACTGGAGTTTCTAGTTTGTTGGTTTTGTGCATAATTGAATCTAACCCTTTTGGACCTTCTTAAGCTCTTGCTCTTGTAATTTCCTTCAATGGTACCATATATTCTTTGTCACTTCAGAGGACTCTACCACTTCTAGTACATTTACTTGAGTGGCATGGTTTGTCTGGTTAGGGTTTTTTGTACAATCCCTAAACAAATGCTCCTTTCCACTTTCACTAGAATATCCTTTCCCAACCTTATGTAGTGGCTGGTAAGGCAAAGTACATTCCCTAATGAAAGGGTCTCCTCCACAATGATAAAAAGGTCCTCGAGGGACTAGGGGCCTAATCAGAGGTCTAGAAGGTGCTTGGGCTCTTGGGTCTGTGTACATTAGTGTAGCATATTCAACTCCATATCCATATGATTGGTCATAGAACTCTTTTCCATAAGGGTATTGCTCATAGACGTGCTCATAGTTCATCAAGTCAGCTTCCTATCTATAGGAGTCTCACCAATGTTGATCATAGGGTTGATTATGGCTCTCTAAGCTAGTTCATGAAGTAGTCAATACTAGGGCTCTCTCTATGTTCTCTTCTACTTGGGCAAATATCACTAGACAACATTTTGTGGGTGAGGTGGTTGTTGTCCCAACACCAATTGTGGTGGATTGTATCCTGGGTATTCATAAGGACATTGTTTTGGAGGTGCGTTCTAGTATTGAGGGTATCTAGGAAATTCCCTTCCTTGGTCTCTAATTGGGTATCCATATGGCCTGAATTGTGGTGGTTGGACAGGTCTAGGTTGTCTATTGTAAGGACAATTTTAGTTGATGAATTTTTTGTTCTAAAATTTCCAGGCAATCTTCCACTCCATGGATTTGAATTCGAACTATTGGTTGGTGATGCATCCGGTCCACTCAAAACTTGAGATCGTGCACTTGATTTTTTAGCATTTTCTTTGTCATTTTGTTCAAGATTCAGTCCTTCTTTGGCATCTACATAGAAGCTTGACATTTATGATGTGATGTCCTCTATGAGTTCACCTTCATGTGAGCTTAATTTATGGTTGATATCCATTGGAGTACCTACAATTTTACAATCCTCCATCTTGAATTTTGCTAACATATCCTTTATATACTTCCTTTGAGTGAGTAAGTGGCTGTTAATCAAGTAAGTGGCTGTAGCTACAGCCTCACCCCATAGATAATTAGGCAAATGCTTTTCATTTAACATGGACCTTGGAGCTTCAACAATTATCCTATTCCTCGTTTCTGTCACTCCATTTTGCTCAGGAGTGTATCTTGTAGTTACCTCTCTTTTGATTCCTCTTTCTTGAAGAAAAGAATTAAATTCATGGGAGAAGTATTCTCCCCCTCCATCTGACCCTAGCCTTTTTAGTGATTTACCTATTTGTTTCTCCACAAGAGCCAAATATATTTTGCACATGAAAAAACTTCATATGTGTGTTTCATAAAGAATAGGATAGTCCATCTACTGCCATCATCAATAAAGGAGACATAATACCTTGATCTAGATATTGAAGCATCCTTGCTAGGTCCCCATACATCTTTATGAACCAACTCCAAGAGATCTCCATGTATATAAGCTTTCTTCATGAATGGTAACCTGTGAGACTTTCCAAATTGACATGCACTACATTTATAAATCATGTGTTGTTTTGACAAGTTAGGGAGTCCAACTACACTTTGGTCCTTGCAAATTTGTTTTAATGATCTTTCACCAATATGTGCCAATCTCTTGTGCCATACCTCTAGTTCTAAGAGTGTTTGATTACCATAGTTGAATAGAGCTATGTTCCTTGTATCTTGCAACTCAAAGGTGAATAATCTACTTGTTTTTTCTCCCTTTGCTATTCTTTTGAACCCTTGGCTAGGGTCTTCCACATATGCTCCTCCTCTTGTGAACCTCACTTTCAATCCTTTTTCTACTATATGACCAACACTTATCAAATTCTTTGTAATGGTAGGGACACAGAGTACCTTACTGAGTAAGTTGATTTTTCCATTAGGTGCTTTGACGTTTCCTATTTTCTCCACAAGATGTCTTGTGTCATCTCCTGTTTGTACCTCATGCTTGTTCCTTGTATCTTCTAAATCTGATAGGAGGGCCACATTTCCTGCCACATGATTTGAACAACCTGAATCTATGTAGAGAACATGCTCATCCAAATTACCTTGTGGCATGGTCATATTCATGATTAATTTTGAATCCTCTTTGTTTGAGTCTTCTGTGTAGTTATTGAAGTCTCTTCTTTGTTTGTAGCCTCCGTAATAGTTTGAATGATCGTAGTTGTTGTAATTTCCATGATAACTGTTGAACCTTCCTCTTGAGTAGCCATGACTTCCTCTATTGTATCCTCTGACTCTTTGATTCCTGGAATTCCTAAAGCAATTTTCAGTTGCATGATTAGTTAATCCACAAATAGAACATGGCTTGGAGTCTTCGGATCTCCCCCTACCTTGTCTACCTCCTCTTCCTCTACCTCTGCCATTTCTTCCTCTACTTGCATAGTTAGCTTGATATGTTCTTGATTCATCATCCACTTTCTTTGACTTTCCTTTGTTTTCTTTGGACTTGCTTTTATTAGTATATAAAGATGAAGATTGATTACCTTTAGAGCTTTCTCCATTCTTGATAAGTTTTGCCTCTTGAGTGAGTAGTTCTCTAATGAGTATATTGAAATCAGGTACATGCATGTCCATGTATAAATCCATAGCTTTGGTGAATGCTTCCCACTTGTCATCTGCTTTCAATCCATTGATGACCTACCTTACAATTTTCTCTCCATCTATTACCTCTCCAATGCTTCCTAGCTGATCTGCTATGTCCTTGAGCTTTGTGACAAAATCAGTCACATTTTGTTTGGGAGCCTTCTTGAGGGTTGTGAAATCCAGCCGTAGTTGATGCTTCCTAGCTTTGGTACTTGAAGAGAAGAAGGCTTCAAGTGCATCCCACACTTCCTGAGATTTCTTACAACTTCTAATATGAGGCAACAAAAAATCTGAGATAGAGTTGAGGAGATAAGACCTTGCAAGTGCATCCTTGGAGCACCATGTGCTCAATCTTTCTTGCTCTTCTTGTGTTGGTTGAATTTTGTTCATGAAATTTGGCATAAATTCATCTCCAGCCACATAACCATATAAAATTCTACCTTGGAGATAAGCTTCCATCCTTAATGACCAAGCTGAGTAATTACCTCTATCCAATTTTTCAATTGATGAAGGAAATCCATCTGCCATCTTCGCTCTGATACCATTGTGAAGAGATGGATAGATATGTGTTTGAAGATGAAGTGGTGCTACAAAATCCTTGATGTACACCAGCCAAATGAACTCCAGGATTATGTGGTGGGCCCTTTTAGCTTGGCAATGGATTTTTTAGACACCCTATGTACCTTGGAAAAATCAATCTCAAAAAGATAGATCAAAATAGATGAGGTAGAATTAATTGAGAGGTGAAAAACTTGCTATTTTGATTCATACACATGTCTAGTGTTTTTAATACCTCTTAGAGCACAACAACAATTAGCTTAATTCCTTTTGGGGAACTCTAAGTAACTTAGAGACCTAACTTTCAAGAGTAATCGCATCAAAAATATTGAATCACACAATGAGAATGAAGTTTAACAAGTTATGACCTCATCCCAATTTTCACAGGCTGCAACACTACTTAGATGAGTGAGTAGAAAAATGATCATAACTCACGATTCAAATATTCAATGATTATGAAATTTTGTATTCTAATACTAGGTAGTATCATGAATCCAATAGGCTTTGCATCATGCAATCTGATGAAGTACGCGTGGAGAACTAGCTCCGACAAGTTGACTAAAAAACATAAAAAATTTGTAGAGAAGTGAATATGGATAGACATGGTTGACTTCAATTGAACATAGCTCAAGATTGAGAACTCGAATAGGAATGAAATTTTGTGAGCATAGACTCTAAAAGAAAGCTTTAGGAAGTTAAATTATTGAAAATGATTCACCACACAGAGAGAAATGATCTCTGCAATCTGACTAAAAAATCTGAGAAGCATAACAGTGAACACTAGACTCACAAAACCATGAAGATATGAACTTGTATGATCATAAATATGAATGTATATTTATTATAGAATACAATGAACTTATAGATACATGTGTGTGCCTTGTATCCACACTTGATATAACATGTAGCTCAACTTATGGACGCCTCTAAAAGTGTGACTAAACTGCCATGTATATGTAGAGAGTTTTAGAGCCAAGATTTGAATTTGAATCTTGCTCACCTAAAAGTAGTTTCCTAATTTTTAGAGATTGATTGATTCTCCATCCTTCAAATCAAGAATTTGTGGCTTCTCTCTCTATTTTTATCAAGTGGACTCAACCACTTTTGATTCCTTTAACTTTTACATCAAGTAAATTATCAAACAATTACAATAGTAAGTTCACAAGTGAACTCTTAGATTTCCATGCATTGTCTTCTCTTAGAAACTCAAGCCAATACTTAGGCTTGTAATGGATTTCTTCCAACATACCCTAGTCATGAATGACACTTGCATGCCTCAGCCATGGTCTTCCAATCAAGAGGGGAAATCCCCCCTCTACATGGGGCAGTCTTAATACCACAACATCCAAAATGAAGAGATTACCTTGTACTTCCAGTGGAACTTTTGGGATCACCCCCTGTGCCTTACTTTGCTTTGATCTGCCAAAGTAACGGTGAAGTGGGCTGGTCTACTAAAACAAAAATTTTATTTGGGGGGCCTTACTTTCACTTCTCCGTACATTCGTGCTTCACATACCTTCACATTTTTCCTTTTAATTCTTCAAATGTGCACCTGGGAGAGGGTTCACCTGAACCTTCCAAAACACTTTCAAACACTTTGAACCTTAAAGAATTACAAAAATATACTCAACAACCTGCAACCAACTTTCTACAATTATACCCTTTGTGAACAACTAATTGTGCACTACCTGTGCACCCTGACACCCAAACTTTGAACACTTTGACTTCACCCATGCTAAATTTGATCGTGAATATGTTGACTTTGATCACTTTGACTTTGACCCTTTGACTTTGAGTATGGTTAACTTTGACAAATGTGACTTTTAAGGGCTCAACACCAACTACTTCACCCTTGAATAGGGTTTCCTTGGCTTTGTTGTTGACTTTTTGGATTTCAAAAAGTGGTTTTCTATTTGCTTGTAGGAAACACTAGCAGAATCATATATTGGAGTCTAAATATCTCCATATCAGTAACGTCTCAATATCTTCTCTTATGTTGTTCCAAGTATGTGAATCTTGATGAGTTTTTTGGATCATTGATCTCATCAATGGTAGCAAATTGACACTATTTCCAATTAAGGCATAGTTGCTTGCAACTACATATCTATCTGTACAATGAGTTAAATTCCATAATGTCATCATCTTGAGGAATTCTATCTCCTCTCAAGACATTCACTACAACATAATTTCATCTTGAGGTAGTATATGGCTCTCTTCTTTCCATACTGGTTGGGTTACTTAGTTCCTCGATCTATCCAATTTCATTGATTCTCTTGGGTAGTTCAATCATTTAGTACAAGTTTCCTCATTTATCTATGCAAAAACTTCCCTCAAACGTCACTAGTAGTCTTTGGAAAACTTGAGAGGTTTTTGAATTTCTCAATCTTAAAAGATATCTATTGAATCCATCTAGATATAATCGCACTACATGCAAGTTTGTAGAGATATACTACAAGGAAGTTTTATAGTCCCTTTTGAGCAAAGGAATGACTTCTGAAGAGTAGAAAGAATTATGCATGTCTTTACAGGTTGAAATTAGATCACTTCTAGATTCACTAGAAGCACTAAATAAATGCATTGGATGCTTCTTTGGTTTTACACTCCCTACTGAAGAGATTACACTCCTTTGGCTTCCTAGGACATGTCATAATCTTAGGTTCATTCACAACGTATGAGAACTTACCATTTTCTATCCCTTAGTTCTTTTTGTCTTCACTCTAGAATGTTTTCTAATGTGTGGTTTTGAATCAAAGTGGGGTTTTTTGAGCAAGGGACTCCCTAATATCACTTCTCGATCAGTTGTGGTTTGATCCAAAAAATTCACGATACATGATACTTATGCTTACTCATGATACATGACACTTGTAACTCATGAAATGATAATTTCTAGAGGACACAAGATAGACGGGAAAATGATACATGGCACTCCAGGTTAGGATACATGATACACAACCTAGGAAAGGTGACATATGATACTTGAGGGAATCAAGGACACATGATACTTGGGATCCATGATATGATACTCAAAACATATGATACAAGACACCTGCTAAGGTGATATGATACTTTTGAGAGGGATACATGATACTTGATGTCATGTGAGAACTCTTGAATAATATCGGCAATACATGTTACTCGTTGTGGATGACACACAACACTCGATACTTTAGTACCACATAATGATAATAAACTAGCCACAATACATGATACCTAGGTATTACAATACTCGAATAGGTCTACATTCACTATCTTCACACTGAGACTCTAACCATCATGTAGGCAACTTGACTTAGCCCTTGTCCTCAACAACAACACCAAAAACATGAGCATGAGACTCACAATGTCCTATGCCCTCGTGAAAAGTTAGACTAACTAGCTCTCACATGTCCAACAACTGCACATAGTGGTGGATTAATACACACATTAATTTATCACAATGAGAGTATGACCTAGTCAAGTGCATGAAGACATGTGTCCTAGTGATGGTAGATGTGGGAATGCATCAAGTAAGGCGTGCACAAATAGGTATCCACATCACACAACACCTTCTACATGTAGGCATGTGTCATGATACTTGGTGTGGCAATAGACACTAAATTAGAAATTTCTCCTAGCTTTGATACTCGACTAATGTTAATAGTGGGTTTATTTTGAAGAAACAACAATCTAATGGTCGTATTTTCAGCTCGATTGGACTTCTCTACTCAAAGTTGCACCCAAAAAGCTAAGTGTAAGGAAACACCTTCCTACACATAATGACTCCCTATCCTCCACACACACACACACACATGATATTAGTGAAAAAGGTGAGGAAGGGGTAGACAACACCTCCAATCATATGTTTCATAGCTCAAACACACATGTAAGCTCACGAAGAAGAAGATACACAAGAAAGAATAAAGAATCTCAAATTTTAGATGATTGTTTTTGTTTTATGGCAAAATTCTTTACAAATGTGTCACCAAGTGGCTTATATACAACTGCCCTACGTTTGGTCCTTTCACACAAGAGATCGACACTTTTTGTAGAGATCCCAAAAAAAATGTACTAGTGTACATGGATAGTGTTACAAGCATGAGGGAATGTGCATCTCGAGGACTCCTCTAGTGCATTTACAAGGCTTTCAAGTGATCCATGATGGGGTATATGAAGAGAAAAATGGCCATTTCTTTGAAAAAGTTTTGGACCTACTCTTCTTCTCTCTATTTCTTAATTTCTATTGTCATCAATTCTTTGCAACACTCTCCCCCTCTTAGTATGTGTTGTCATTAAAAAGCTTCGTGCAGGGTTTCTTAATCTTGGTGAAAAGAATCAAATACATATGTTTACTAATTCAGTGATTGTTTCTTGGGAAAGTTTCGTATGGATACATATCACTTATTGAGGAGTCATTGAATGATCATTTTCTATATTGAAGAAGGATTTTTTAATAAATGCATTGAATGAATTTTTATTTTTCAGACTTTTATACTTGCTTGAAATAGAATTTGCTTTAAATTCCTTCTAATTAATGATGATAAAAAAATCTCAATTGATTGATGCTTCACAAGGATGGATGTGAACATGAACGTGAGTGACAGTGTTAAATCATTCAATATCCTTTTCACCCAAATACAGAACGATTTGGCCATCTAACCAAACCTCTTGCATTTCTATTCTCTTTGAGTCTCCAATTGTCACTTCTGTTTTCCTAAAGCACCTTGCGTGCACCATCATTTGGATTTGATTTGATTTTCCCGATTGACTGCCTTCATGAAACGAACTTGAGGTGAATCGTTCCATTGAAGTTGGAGGAATCAGGTGGTATATTCTCAATTTTTTTTGCATATGAATTCATACATTTCGTAGGTTTGATGTGGGAGCCCCTTCTTCCTTTGGAGCACTAGCTTGAACAAAATTTTTTGAGTTTTCCTTGGTGTCGAGGGTTGATCTTTATGATCTAAGTGCCTACACAAGAACTTGCAAGTTTCTTATCCTCTACATACTTGCATTGAAACGTACTTCCAAAACACAAAAATAATTTTTTCAAAGCTTTGCATATTATATTATCATTTTGCAGACAATATACATCTCCATCAATTGAACACTCATTACATAAGGGAAGGATGTGCAAAAAGCGCTTTGTAAAATGCACCAAACAAGACATGGATGATTCAATCAGAATTTTAAATAATTTTATCTCTAACTCAAACAATATGTGAAACCTTTGTAACTACGCAAGTAATGGGTACTAATTTCAAAATGTTGAAAAAGATGATTGATTAGGAAGTATCAAGTTCGAAAAATGATTTTGAAACTTTTTCTAACCAAGTGAAAGAAATTCAATCATTAATTACTATGAACATTCATCTTTGCACTTGAATTTAGGTAGAGGTGGGATGATACAATATTTTGAACAAATAAAATCTAGACCAGGACCATTCAAAATATATAGAAAACCATCGAGAAAAAAGAGATATGATGAGGAAAAATCTTTTACAAAAGAGATTAAGACATCAATCGATAATCAAATTAGAATTTCTAAAGAAAAGAAAAGTGAGCAAATAAAGTTGGAAAAAAAGAAAGTTGAATAAATTTTGCAAGAAATATTGGAAGAGGATTAGCAAGAATACTAAAACTCAATATAATTGAAAAAGAAGCATGAAGATTATAATGTACTATGTGATTCAAAGTTTCTAGAGAATGAACTGTACTGAGAGAATTAAAATTCCAAGAGAACTATACTGAGAATTAAATGTAAACATAATTTATTTAAGTCACTATTTCTATTTTAATGAGATAAGGATTTGCTCAATACGCTTCTTGAGAACTTATCATTGATGACGATGATAGTGATTGAATGAGATAAATTGAAAGTGAATTGAGTGATGAAAGATATGCGAATGTGGAGCATGAAATATTGCAATCTTTAGATTTCCATTTTTGTATCATGATAAGCATTTTGCACTTAGAGTACCCATCAAAGAATGCACATGCACGTTACTTTGAATCCCATATTTGCACATTCATTTGAACTTGTAAATAGCAAAAAAAACAATTTCAAAATTCACTTTTTACCTCATCATAGACAACCATTTACCCCCATTTGCACCATGAATGTTGGAAAGATCTACGTTAAGTATGCATGATAAAGTCTCACTAAATGGTCTCACATCAAGGCATGTTTTGAGCTTTACCTATGCACTATGATTGATGAAAATGAATTATGTATATGCACATGAAATGTATGTAAGTGAGTGCACATCTTTGTCAAAAAAAGTTCTAAACACCAAGTCTTTTGCATCATATATTTTTTGACCATGCATTTCAAAATGCAACCGAAAGGGAAATATCATAGGGCCATGCATAGTCACATTCCTTATCTTCCCACACACTTGACAAATAAGTTCAAAAGTTCAATACTCATAATAAGATTGATTTTCTCTTTGAAGGTGATTTCAAGATTGGCCCATCGAGGACGATGTGAAGGTTTAGTAGGGGTGAATGTGAGAGAGATCCTCTCTTCTTTACTTGATGAGAGATGGAAAAATGTTTGACATGTTCCTTGAAAACCTAGGAAAGAGCCTTATTCAAGATTATGAAGAATTTGTGGATCAATACTCTTATATTATAGTAATAATTTCTATTGAAAGGAGAATGGAATTGTGGCTCAAGAGAATGATTTCAAAATTCATTGATCAGGGTTCAAATCCCATAGATGTCCCGAATAAAAATTACTTTTTTTGGAAAGTTTTATAAGAAAAAAACTCATGCAAGATTAGTGATGGGGATTGGAGATATTGAGGATAATGTCTTAATAGTAATGTGATGGCATTTTTACTAGAAAATGAAGCTTTTGGTGAAGTAATATAATAAGAAGGTTTATACCTTTTTCGTGGGGAGTGATTGAAGTTGATGCAAATTTGAAGGAAGAAGGGAACTCTGTTTAGCTAAAGAACATCATTATGGATTGACTATGAGTTTGATTCTATTTCAGGTATACCCTATATAATCCCTTTTTTAAGTATAATCATGATAAATTATTACATTCCCTTCCATGTGGAGAATAGTGTTGATCTAATACCAAAAGAAATAAACTTCACTATCCATATTGTCTTTGTTGCTAGTGGTAAAGCAATTTTCTTTGCTTGTAGTGTAGCCCTCCTGATTGGTTTCTTTGTTTTCAGGGGTATCTAGGGTTTTGTCGCTAGTTTCCTCCTCAATTGGTGCCTATCTAGGTAATCAAGCTCATTAATGTCCTTTTCAAGATTGCAATACAAGTTGTTCCGGGGGGGGGGGGGGATCTAGAGTACAATTCCTCTCAGAAGTTGCCCTAGGACTTATTTTTTTTCTTCATTCGACTTCCCTAAATCCGTTTGAGTTAGTTTCTGGGATTTGGGAACCCTTAACTTCCTCTTCGTTCACTGGGCGATTTATGGTCCCATTGTTGTCTTGCGTTTTCTTGGATGCTTCTTGTATTTATTTGCTTTTTTTTCTCAGTGCACACTCTTTGATCCTATGGCCTTGCTAGCCACAATGAAAACACACGTTAGATAGATTCTTATAATTAATATGTTGTTCCCAAACCTCCCCCTCTCCACGGTACACCATGATCTTTAAAGGGAGTGGCGTGCTGATGTCCAACTCGATGCAGATTTGAGGGTTCCACCGTGCATTGGAAGAGTGTCTCGCACCTTCATAAATGAACCCGCCAACATCCTCCCTTGAAGCCA